>BSBM01000066.1:5642500-6002500 GCA_027924585.1 Larix kaempferi
TCCATCGCCCCAAATGAAATCCATGTGTTTTCAACCAAATAGCTCTTAAATCGTTTTTTTGTTCCATAAACAGAAATCTGATCTTCTGTGCATTGTCATAATTGAATATCTTTTAACGTTGAATGCTGGTGTATGTTTTCGCTGATTGACACCTTTGAATATTTGTAGTATTCTATGAGTTTATAGAGAGAGCCCTCTCTGTTTATGTTAGATAACAAACGTAAACCAAAGATTGGTTAGTGGTTACCCAAGATTACCCTCTTTTCAACCTTGGGGGTCAGTTTTGGTGTTAACAACGGTGATGATGATGATGATGATGATGAAGATGAAGATGATGATGATGATGATGATAACGATGATGATAACGATGATGATGATGGCGATGACGATGATGATAATGATGATGATGATGATGAAATGATAAAGATGATGGTGATGATGATGACAATGATGATGATGAAGATGATGAAGATGATTATGATGATGATGATGATAATGTTGATGATGAAGAAGATGACGATGATGAAGCTGTTGATGAGGAAGAGGGCGATGACGATGATGACGATGATGATGATGAAGATGGTGATGAGGATGATGATGATGATGAAGATGATGATGAAGATGACGATGATGATGATGAAGATGAAGATGATGGTGATGAAGATGATGATGATGATGACGATGATGATGAAGACAATGATGACGATGGTGATGATGATGATGATGATGATGATGATGATGGTGGTGAAGATGATGATGATGATGATGGTGGTGGTTGTGGTTATGATGACGACAACGATGATGATGATGATGATGAAGATCGTGATGGCGATGAAGATGATGATGATGAGGAAGAGGGTGATGACGATGATGTTGATGGTGATGATGAAGACGACGACGATGACGATGATGATGATGATGATGATAATGACAATGATGATGATGATGATGATGATGATGATAATGATGATGAAGATGATGGTGATGATGAAGATGAGGACAATGATGATGATGAGGATGATGATGATGATGATGATGACGAACATGATGATGATGATGATGATGATGATGATGATGATGATGGAGATGGAGATAAAGATTATGATGATGGAGATAAAGATGATGATGATGAAGACCATGAAGATGATGGTGATGACAACGACAATGATGATGATGAATATGATGAAGATGATGATGATGAAGATGATGATGATGATGGTGGTGGTGGGGATGATGACCAAAACGATGATGATGATGATGATGAATATGGTGATGACGATGATGATGATGATGATGATTATGAAGATGATGATGATGATGATGATGATGATGATGATGATGATAACCACATGATGGGCCTTGGTTGAGAAAACCTTCTTAGTATTTGATGGCTAGAATACTTCTTCCCTGGAAAACCATTTCCAATGCCCTAAGACATATAGATACTAAGTTCAAAACCATATAATGGAACTTCCATCCTCAATCACAATACAATGATACCTCAAGAGGCCATGTCTAGTTGGTGGAGGTAACCTTCTTAGCCCTAGATGGATATAATATTCCTTTAAGGCTCGAGTCTTAGGTATCCTCCCTTGACCATGTCCAATTCCCTAAGTCCCCAAGACTTGGATACATCTAGCGCAATGGATACCCTTGTGGAATAGAGGGGGGGGGGATTGGGTGGATAGGAAGGGAAGAGGGGTGGGTTATAGATAGTGGGGGGGGAGCTCGTTAGGGATAGATAGATAAAAAATAAACATGTAAAACAACAATGCGTGCGTGCACGCTATAACACGTCTGCGCACAGGTGCACGCGCTTCTGTGTGTGCACGTGTGTCTGAATTCAAATTGTTTTTGGTGCCCTTACAGGATTGGAATTAGCTTCAGACTGCACCTTTAGGCTCGGTCTGATTTATCTATGATTTATGGCAGAACACATCAAATTCCACAACTTCTTTTTTTTCACAGCTAGTTCTACATAAGCTCCACAAGTGCACTGCAGATGAAATTGCACACACTTGTCGAGCTCTGTGTGCAGATTCCAAATATATAATTTTTTAATAGATCTGTTGTTGTTCTCTATTTTTAATTCATTTTAAACTGCACTCATGTCAAATTCGTAAAAAACATAGGTCGTTTATTTGGCCTATAACTTTTGATTGGCTTACCTATTTCGAAAATGGAAAAGAACCCACCTAAGAGCACGAAAATACCTACAACCTAAAAAAAAATGCATTTTGATTATTTTTAGACCATGATATGGTGGATTAAAACTTGACCATGTCCTTTTAGGGCTTCACTGACTTCGGTAATTTAAAAAAAATATAAAATTAACTTTTAAAATTTTGGAAAAATAGCCCCACACAAGATTTTTCTATTGCCTACGCCTCTACATTTTTTTTCTTCTCGTAAATTGAAAATTTACATAGCAAACAGGCGGGTCAAAAAAAACATGTGCATTATGTTTTTGAAAAAAAATAACATACCAATCTTCGAATAATGGCATTTTGGGGTGGTTATACCACTTTTCCATAAATAAAATTTATATATTCTGGAAGGTCATCCATTTTTCTACGTTTCATCTTTTTACACCTAATCGGAAAAAAATTTGTAGGTACCTCTAATAATTGATTTTAATGATAATATTTCTGTTTTTCCATAGTGTCATTGCAACTAACGTGTCATAATTGGGTATCATTACCTTGCACCAGGCCCCATTTCAATATTTGCGAAGTTGTTTGGGAGTGACAAGTTCTGTGCAGTAAACTTCGTCATGCACAGAGCATGTTTCAGCTTTGAAACATTTTGTAAAATATTAATTTTTTTTTATGATCCCCATCCGCTCATAATTAATTGGGAGTGTTGGAGAAATGTAATTAAGATCTGATCGTGTACCTAACTGCGTCAGCTCTGTTAGTCACTATGTCACTCATTTTGTGTCAGTACGCAGAGTCTGCAATGTCAGTCTGTCAGTAAGTCCGCAGCCAATTTGGCGCACGTCAAGTTTGTATTAATGTAACCGCGTTAGTAGTTTGCATGTCAAGAACTCTTAGGTAAGAATTAATTGCAGTTTTTAATGCAATCCTGTAGCTTCCAAGAGAAGCGATCTTAAGTCGGTTGTTTTGAAATTCTACAAGTAGAAGCAGACAATTAAAACTCAGTGAGAGAGATGTGAAGAGGAGAAGAATAGAAGTGAAGATCCATGAAGTTTGTATCAAGAGCCCAAGCTCTGTGAAAGTAAAAAGATCATGTAAAAACTCATCTCCATGTATTGAGGCATTGCACATTTTACTATGGTAAATATACAATTTTATAGTTTTATGTTTTATTCTCAAGAATATTGAATATTGCAAGTCGCACATCTTCTCCTTGAATATTGTTGAGATTTACACACAGTAAAAGAAATCAAGATTTACAAATAGTTCACCGCAGTGAAAGTTCTATATTTACAAGGAGTAGCTTTGTGTAAGATGTTTTAGTTGTTATGCCTTAGAAAATATATTTCATGATAAAGTTTGTTTAAGTGATCTGCGAAGTTCGCTAAGTAAAGTATTGTGAAGTTAACTGCGCATCACTGCAAAGTTCAACTGCGTAGTAAAAAGTTGAAATCTGCGCAGTTAACCGCCGCGCAGTTACTTGCCATGGAATTAATCTGCGAAGTTAATTCTTAGTGAAGTAAGTGTTCCACAAAGTAAAATTTGGGGTTCCCTATTATATGATCGGCGAAGTCTGAAGCGAACAAAAAGAAGATATTCATCTACTGCACAGTTAAATCTTATTTACTACGCGGTGTGCTTTTCCCTTGATTTTCTTAATATAAAAAATAACAATCTCTAATATTTATGGTGAACCCAAGATCTAGAAGTCCCAACATATTTAAATAGAATGAAAACACAAATTCAATTCACATAATCAATTCAATTTATAATGTCTAAAAATCTTGAAATAAATATTAATATGAATGAATTTATTATAAATAAGTAATAATATCTACACACAATCTCATAATAAATTAACTAATAGTAAAAAATATAATAAAATTTTTATAGGAGGTTGAAAAATAGAAAATTATATCATTTTCTCATCAAAAGATTTTATTAGATGGTATACCTATATCTCTTTATTTTAATAACATAAATTAAACAATAATCTTTCTAGTTTCATTTTAATCTTGGATTTATTAAATGTTTTGAAACATAAAAATTTTTGAACTTCAAACATTTTGAGAATGAAAAAATATATTTATACCTTTCAACACTTATAGATCCAAAATTAAAAAGAATTAAGGATATTTCCAATTAAAAAAAAACACACCAAAATTATATTCTCATTAAAAAAAATACCGAAACACTTACCATTATAATTGATCTCCCCAAAAAATAACAATGAATTCTTACAAAAAATCTTAAAATATATATTTATGTTAGATATGTTTTTCCTATAAGTTTGACATTGTCAAGTATATATTTATGTTACATATGTTTTTCCTATAAAAATTCCATACCATTGATAAGGATATATTTGACATCTCTCATCTCCTCTCATAAGATAATCAAATGAAACCTTTCTAAATTGGTCATGTATTTCACTCACGATGTAAGTGCATTGAATGTTGCACCACCAATCATCACAATGCAAGTACATTGAATGTTGATCACAATATAAGTACATTGAATGTTGATCACCAATCGGGGCTAAACAAAGCAAGGGGAAGGGGATGTTTTTAGGAAAATACTTAATTTCAAAGGCATATTTAATAGCTTTATTAAAATATGACTTTATAGTACCCATAACCCCCCTAATAATTGTTCATAGTTCTATATCTATGTTTTTGTTGCAACACCATTTTTTGTTTTGTATTTTTTTATTTGTTATTTGCTCTTTGTTTTGGAGTCATGTGTTCTGTTTAATTATTTATTTTCAATCTATGCCATTTATGATCTTGGTTTATCTGTTTTTTGTTCATGCCTTTACTTCATTCTATTTCTTTACACGTATTCTTACATTATCATTCCTCATTCCTTGTTCTTTAGTTCCAAAATTATAAAAGATAATATTACATTTTATACAATATTTCAAGAACAAACAATATCACCTATTATAAAAATTGAAGAAATAATTTCATTATAACTATTTAATATTATGAAAATCTCAGAAGGTGAAATGAGAAATATAATGACTTTAAACTAAAATCAATGCTCCTAAGCAATAATATAATAAAGATTATATTAATTAACAATTTAATCGAAAATAACCATAATAACTCTACATTACACTTAAATAAATAATATGAACATGATGTTCAAATTGAATGTAGCATCCTCTTTATCCCCACTTAATTGTAATAGAAATACGAATGTAAAATGCACTATGTAGCAGTTCCTAGCGAGGAGCTCAAGGCGAAGGCCTCGTCAGTAAACTCTGTAAGTAATTTCCTAAGTTGCTTGGTATTTTGATTTGTAGACTTAGGAGATTGAAGGACTTGACGCAACTGAACGATGGGGGAACGAATCCACTAGGGGATAGGTTTATTGGATGGTAGACTATGAGTTGGATGGCATATATTATCTGAGTGCCACGGGTACTTAAAGAGAAGTGAATTGTGATGTTCACTAGATGAGCACTTAAGTTTATAAGTGTTGTTAAGGGTTAGTCATAGACAAGGACGTCGAAAAAACTACTATCCGTCGCAAGGCAGTAACAAGTTCCTAAGACCTAACTATTAGCATTAAGCTAATTATTACTAAGTGCTATTACGTAAAACTAAGTAATTCCTATGAATATCATTGATACCCTAGTCCCGACAAACATTGCCAATAAATTATCTTTTTAAAAACACTTAAAATAAAAGAAACTAAGATTTCCCTTTTATAGGCACCTTGAATATAAGGTTAAAAGGTCATTTTATATAAATAATATTTTTTCGAATTAATTTTATATAAATAAATGATTTTGTATAGTATTTCCATACATATATATAGTTAAACAAGTTGTTAATTAAATAAATGACTATTATAATAATCATATATTGCTATTTAAAAATGAATTAAAATGTATTATATACTTTTATAATAAAAAGGATATGATTTGGATTTTTTGTAATGATTCTTTATATATATTTACACAATATGATTGCATGGGATGAGGAGGGAACGTGCACTCCTCACTCCTTATTTAAGAGCTTGAATAAATATATACATTAAATGATAAATAATGGTAGAAAGAATCTGTTAGGGTTCTCTCTATGAAGGAAGGGACGCATTGATTTAAAAGGGTGTCCACGTGTTGAAAAGAAAAAGAGCGATCTACCCTAGGGACTTCTTGGAGAGTTCGGGCTAGTTTTCTGGATGGAGTCGTCTCTCTCTAGAGAGGCAGTTAGGGTTTCATTGTTTAAGTTTGTTATGAGAGTTGGAAAAGGAGCGCGGTGAACAAGGAGATGTTATCTCCATGAAGTAGGGGATGATATCCTTGCTCGCGCCGAAGAAGAGAGAGGGCGAGAAAGCCCATCATTTATTGTTCAATTTTCTTGTTCATGCCAAAGGGAAGATAGGGCACAAGCCCATCTCCTTCTGCTTACGTCGAAAGCAAACTATTAAACTCTATGAGAAAGAAAGATGGAGGAAAGGTTTCCTGCTCACAGGTAATACGTATTTTATTTCTTGATCTCCATGTTTTCAAAGATGAGCAGAGCCCGTGAAGGCACAGCCACAGAATGGTGCAGTCAGACTAGAGTTATTAGATTTATAAATGTGGAGCTTTGGATTTGTCTTATTTTTTATTTCTTGGCATTTTTCGGAGAAAGGTAGTCACTTGAAGTTTCTTTTGAATTTTCCTTATGTATCAAAGTAATGCATAGCACCCTTTTCTTCTTTATTATTACTGTCGTTTGAAAATGATTCTCTTTTACCCATTAAAATGGATTTCGTGCTTCCTCAGAAAAAAAAGAGGATTTTTCTCTGAGTTTATACGAAGGCTGTCAGTCTCCAAAGAGGAAACCGACTTATACAGTTGTGTTAAAATTATAGTAACTATATAGTTTGACTACATGTTGAAAGAAGGTGACGGTCTCTCCTGTAGAGAATTATCGATCCTTTGTTCCTTTGCTGCACTAGAGAAGGAGCTTAGCTCACCTTTCGGGGTGCTGTATTCTTTTTATGTTTCTTTTTGTTACGTCTTTTCTGAAGAAGTTAGATTTCCATGTATCAGTGTTTGGGAAACATCTCTGCTCTGCGAGAAGAAGAGAGCATAGCTCTCTGGTGTTATTACATATTTCCATATATAGATTTAAAACTGTTAAACTGCCAAGGAAGAGGGCATTTCTCTCTGAGGTTACTTCATAGTTATCATAGAGCCACTACCCTTTGTTACAGTCCTCATCGTAAAGGAGAAAGGAGAATGGTCATTTGTTTAATCTATGTTTATGCTTTTGATAGGCCTTAATGGAAATTAATAAAAAGGCATTCCTAGAAATGGAGCATGGTTACATTTTAGTTATACAAATATGGAGTAAGCCAGTGAGGGCGTAGCCATGTATCTTCATGCCTCACTTGTTATGTTAAACATGCATATAAAAGACCAAGGAGGGAGTAGGCCCTAATTAATGTGGTTCGCTCTTGTTAACAAGGAGTAATCCTTTTCTGGAGATTCGAATTCCATTCTTTAAAAATGTACCTCTATGGATTAAAGACTTTAGCGCCGACAATGCATTTGAGTTTTTGAATGCAACGGAGTATGGACTGCATTTTATTTCTTATGAATTTTTGTTGTGTCAGTGGACACCGAATGGTCTCGATTTCGGTGTCGTAACTATATATATATATATATATATATAATGGTCGTGTTGATTGAAGGAGCGGCTTCATAATAGAAGACGACCAACCATGCATATTATATTTTTAATAATCTAGGTTGATCATTAGAGAGACCGAGAGATCTATTGTATGGCTTGTACGAATTATATTATAATAATTTGGGATACTAAAATCCGTAGACTTTATTTTAGCTTGGAGGAATCAATCTTTGATTCTGAGGAATATAGTAATCCCAAAATTTGAATCTTATTTCGGAAAAATCCTAACAATGATTGTTGGGTTGTTGGTTGATAGTGAGTTTTAATCATGTTAAAGAATCTTAGTGGAAGATTCTAATGAACCATCACTAGTGGATTAGGTGTTCATCTAGGGGTGGGATTTAGGAGGGAAAAACATATGTCACATAGAGAGTTAGATGGTTGGGTGAAAAGTTGCAGTCAAGTTTTAAGCTGTATCAAGCTTCTAAAACACATAAGTTCCCATCATTTGTTAAACTATATCAAATTTTGTAATAATCTAACCTTGTTAACCTTGTTGTGTTGAGTTAATGAAATATATTCAATTATGTATAAGTCTTCTACAAATATTATGCATCAAAGTTTTATAAATGAGGAAGGTGAATGTGTTTTCTATTTCCTTAATTGTTAAATGTGAAAAGTGGAATAATATTCAAGGATTGCTATTGTTGATACGGTTCCAGGACTAAGACCAATGTTTAGTAAGACCTTGGAGTTAATAAATACGTTCTTTCTTCTTAAAAGTATAAAGTATTTTAAGTAGTTCTTTACTATACAAAAGTACTTCGACTCTCTCTCTCAGAAAAGTATTAGAATGTACTTAGTTTGTTACCCTCATACCAATTATAGATGTATTGTAAAGTATAAGTGCAATATGTACATGTTAGAGGAGTTAGTATGTTGAGAGTTGATTTGGGCATCTTATGTATAAAGAAAGCTAAAAATATGTATGTTAATTACTTTTGCACCTTTGAATATAAAAGTGACCTTGGATTAGGGTTTGAATTAGTAAACTATATTATTTTATAGTCCACATGCCTTACTATAATAAGTAATATTTTATGTAGTTGATTCATAGATCATAGAAGTAGACTAACAAATAGTCTATAATCCATATGCATTATTGTATTACGTAATAGTTTATATGGTTGATTCATACTTAATAGGGTGAAAGTATGAGTTAAATAAAGAACTAAGTAGGTTCTCTATGCTATTTAAATATATATGGGTAAACTTTATTATCCAAATATGTACATGACTATATTCTTAGTGTTTAAGATCCGTGACTTACAAGTAATCATGGTTTGATAGCGGAGTTAATATCAATTAAAAGAATGATTAAAATAGATGTATTCTCGACTTATTTGTATAAAATAGCTTAAGTTCTTATATTAGAGGATATGGAAATTAACTTCAAATATCTATATTTATACAATAAGTGAAGATGTAATCTTAAAGAGTGGGGTTTCCTTAAGAGTACTTTAGTCTAAATGCTTAGATGGATTAATATGAGTATTAGATGAAGAAACTATGGTTCTAGTTATGTTAAATGGTTTTTAGATGATAGATAAATTCAATTGTTTGACACCTTAATGATTATAGTTCCAATAAAATATTTGTACAATCAGATCATATAACTTTTTATATGAAAGAAATTGGGAATGCATTTTTTTGTATGAAAGAATTTGGGAATGCATTGTTTTATATGAAGAAATTGGGAATGCATTTTATTAATGATTTTAATATAAATGAAGAAACTAATATGTTTTGTTTGGTTTTTTAGGTGGTATTAAAAGGAAAGAAAAGTCATAATCCATTTCCCTAAAATAAAAGAGAGGAAATTGAGTACATAACATTGACTTAACTATCTAAAAAGGAACCATATTAATTTGAAGTTGAAATTAATGTAAAAATGAAGGTTTCACAAGTTGTGAGGATTATATATTTATAATTTAAAATACATGTGTTATAATGATCATCAAGGTTCACCAAAACCTCATATTTTTATGCTATAATCATAATATAGATCATAATCTAGCAATTGGATCTATGCTTAAGTTAGAATATTTATAATTTAACAATGATTTATTAAATTATGTTTTGTGTCGTCTTCCAATTGTAGATTTTATAGTTTATTTTCATTCATAAAAAGTTCATATTTTTTAATATATTTTGTATGTTTGTATGTAGGTTATTGTGAGGACAACATACACTCAATTATATGATGAATTTAAAATTATTAATTGATATGTTATTCAAAAATGGTATATAACTAAGATTGTTGTCACTCGTATAGCTTACTAATACTATAACCATATATTAGAAAATTTTCCTTTAGGACATGACTCGATTTGTAATTTTCATAAGTTCTTATTATGGGTTTCTTTATCTTTATTAGATAGCATATTATGATTTGTTTATAACATTAAATTAACAATAGTTATGAATGCATTATACTACTCAAGCATAGGAAATAATGCTCATTAGTGGAGACAGTCAATTATAATCAATTATATATAATGAGTAAAAATTAACTAATTAATTTTCATTTGTGTGGGACATAAATGATCCTGTTATCACCTAAACTGTAGTTACCCCTATGGATGTATCCAGTCATGGATGGCAATAGGGAAGGGCAACTCAAAAGGTGCAACCACGATCACCTCGACCTCCAATATATGGTTGTCACGCCAGTCGAGGCAACCTTCGCTTTATGTTATCTATCCCAGACAACAAAGGGGGAGACCTGATCTACTCCCGACAGGAGAGATCAAAACCAAGACACCAAATCAGGGTATTTCTAAGTGAAGTTAGGTGTATGGTTTATCCTAGACCTAAGGATGAAGTCACAAGCCAAGTGAGGGGTTCAATAGGTATAGCTTTGGTTCATAGTTGATGTAAGAGTGACTTATAATGTTTGAAGTGAGATCTAGGGCTAGTGTACTAGTTCAATGTCAGAAGATCCACTGCCTTGGGAACCGTGTCCAATGCAGGGGAGTTTAAGGGTTGTATTGGGGCTAACTAGTACAGATGACAAGCTTGACCATGATACATGATAGATTCAAGGGTTTAGTTCACCATGCATAGGTCAATCCACAAGTCAATCCAACAATCTAGGAAAGTCGAATTAACTTGGAGAGAAGCCAGTGCCTTGGGAATTGGGAAGTGGAGTCAAAGTAGGGTTGACTTGTGGTTTAGAACTCCTAGTACATGGGACAAGTAGGCAATAGAGATCTTGATGGATGAATGTGTCTAGATCTAGGTTTGACCCAAATGGACCACAATCCCTTAAAATAAGGAATGCTATCCCCAAGGCAAGATTTGACAAAGTGATAGTCTAGACCTAGGTTTTGAATTATCCCGGTTCCAAATCCGCAAGAATCTCAAGTACCCACGTCCTAGAAGTGAGTCAACTCACTTCTCCAAGGTGGTGTGACTTTGCCCAAGGAGGCCTAAAAGTGGGGTTAGGTGGGTCAAGACAAGTCGGATGGCATCCAAACTTTAGATCCGAGTAGGTTAGTCAAGTAGGAGTATGGATCTATAATTTCGTGGCAATCCAACAACTAGATCTTAGTAGATCTGAGTTTGAGTGTTCCAAGTGGTCCAAAATGGGGATTAAATCCCTTAAAATGTGGAATAGGGCCCACAAGGTGAATTTCAGGAAAGTAACAATCTGGGTGTATGTTATTGGATGTGTAGATGACAAATCAAGTGGAATCTCAAACACCCACCACCTAGATCTAGGTCAACTTGCTCAAACTAGGAAGTGCGCTTTGCTTGGGAGGAGCTAAGTTGGTATGGGGGGGGGGGGTCAAACGGAAGCCAATCCTCACCAAACTATAGATCCGGGATGACGTGGATGCTATAGAGGTGGGTTTTCAATATTAAGCCCAACAACCTACTAGATCTAAGTAGATCTAAGAAAATGTAAAATGGGGTTTTGATTAATTTAGGGTTTTAAAATATTTTAGACAATTGGATAGATCATGGAGATAGAACTTACTTTGAGATCATACCTGAGTGATGTGGATGAGATGCCTTGATGTTGAGGAAGATTCCCGCAGAGATCAAATGAGAGATTGTTGATTTGCTTGCCAATTTGATGCCCTAGCCCACAAGTGCGCCTTCCTCTACCTGTCAAACCAAGGAATGAAGATTCAATCAATAAGATCAAGTATGGAAGAAATACAAGAGAAATGCAATAATAACATGAAATAGAAGGTCCTGGGACAGTAATACTCCCTGTTACCAACGAAGAGCTCCAAAGAAGAAGTAGGGAGAGTCTTCCCCTACCAATACCTCCTCCTCCAAGCAAATCGGCCTCCACCTGTAGATGCAAAATCGTGGTACAAAGATATGGCAAACAAGATCTCCAATAACTCAGTGCAAAGGAAGAACCAACGAACGAACACCAAAAACATTCACCACAACACTGGAGATAGATGCAATAATAATTTTCTATTCCAATAATCCAGAGCCAAAAAGTCCCCTTTACAATGAGAGGCTCTCTCCTTTAAATAGGAAGGAGAGGCACCAAAACCCTTACCACTTTTTGAATGAGTGGCTAAGATTAAAAGATACAAATGTCTAATCAATGGTTGAGATGAGCTCAACAATAAAATACATGGATCACTAATAAAATATAATGTAAGTGGACAAAATCGCCCTATAAGAGGGGAATCCCACCAAATCATGATGACAAAATAACATAAGAGGCTTATGGTGGGTCCAAGGGGTAATTTTATCCCTCCTTGGTCAATCCCCATAGCACAATAAATATAAAATAATCATCATAGTACCAAATCGTGCCTCCATGGTTAAGTCGTGGTCCTCAAAAGACCTCAGAAATCCACAGAAGGTGCCATAAGTGATGGATGCGGGCCCCGATGAAGCTGAAACTACTGGAGAAGGTGTGGAAGACCCCGATCTATCATCACTAATCATCCCATGTCATAACTTTGCCTCAGTAGCCCAAATCGATTTCCTCAATAGCCATTTCTACCAATCCTGAAATGCCTCGGGAAGCGTGAAACTACCCAAAACAGCCTCCTGGAGTGCCTGCGCTGTCAAGGTGAGGGCACCAGTGTGTCCGGGAGGGGGGTAATATGGTAAAAACAAGTGGCTGGACAACCCCCTCCATCATCAGCGCCCTAGGTCAACCGGATAAAAATCACATCTGCTCCGACAGGGCCTCCGAAAGACCAAAACTGCACTGGGACAACCTACTGAGGCTCAATCATCACTGTAAGTGCCCGGAACTGAAAACAAACTATCCCATTGGACTCAGAAGGTCCAAATCTATCCAAGATGTGTACTCATACACCATATGAGTCTCTGCATGATCAAAATAAATATCCAATATACCGGAACAAGGCCAATAATAATGATCTGTAAATGACCAAACACTGTTGTAACCCAAGAATCAACATCATAACCCTGTAACTGCTGCATAGAATCATCCTGTATGTGTACATAGACCGTATATCATCTATCCATATCATCATAAGGTCTAACATCTCGTGTCCCATGGTCCTCCATGGTCAAACTAGGTCTAACCAACACCAAATATAACTCAGACCATCATCCAAGGCTGCTGCAAAGTGTCAAGGTTAATACCTGCTCTACAACTTATTCAAATAACAATTATAACACAGAGTAATCATAACTGCGATCTAAATCCAAATATATAGTGTCGTTAATTATTATTATTACTCAGACTAGACTTTCAGGATCATACTCACTTCATAGCTGTGATCAATTTGCTAGTGAAGGGTGAAGGCTAAATTAACTGGCTAGGCTAAGGGATGACTTGACTAACTTGACTTTGTGACACTTTGGCAAGGGAAAGGGAATACACACCATAGTATATACTGAATGAGCAATAACACAGGGAATGGCGGTGTCTCACAAATGGATGAGTTGTTTAAAGAGGGTTTATTCACCTTCACATATGCGCACAATCCATAATATAAATAAGGCCAGCAATTGTTTAGATATAGCATTTAAGTTCCATTGCTTTTTGGGCCTGAAGTTTCCATAGCCTTGATCTATGTGTGTTTATAAACACATTGCATAGATTTACATTTATTTTAGGCTTTCTGCTGCAGGTGTGTTTTTAAGGCACTTGTTTACCTGAGCACTTCTAGGTGTGTCATGGACAGCTTGTTTACCTAGGTATTTATTTTCCAAAAGATATAACATTTTATTTTCATGGCCATTTTCATTTGGCATGCCTCTCATTCATGTGTGTTTAGAAACACATTGCATGAATGGGCTTTTCATACAAGATATAGCATTTCATTTTTCCAGATTTTGTATTCATGGCAGCACCAAAAGTTTCAGGTTTAGCCAACACAACTTTAGTGACTAGGGGGAATTCACAAGGAACTCCAACTCACCATAGGTAAGTTTTGTCACCAACTCAGAGCCGAGACACAATAAACAGGGAAGCTCATCCAATACAGAGGCTACAGTGGGGGAAAGATCCTCCATGTCACTAGCCAAGTAGTAAGTCAGGGTGATAAACTAAAAGGTAGGCCATGGATGAATGGAGACAATGAATGGTGGAACCGACACTAGCAAGCCAAGGTATGGTTGAATGATCACCTCTATTCTCCCTAGGGAGGGTAAAACCAATGAGTATGAATAGTGAACTTCTAAGTCTGAGTAGGGACAATATAGTATATATAATAGATCAACCAGGTCCAAATATCTATATGATCGCCAGATCATGACACTAAGTGCTAAGACATGCTATAAGAATAAGTATAAAAGCAATCTAACCATAACACCATGATATACCTGCTGAGTCATATACCTGAAAGCTCATCAACCTGTACCATCATCTGTCCTCTGAAACTGCTGCTGCAACTCTGGGCACTACTGACTGCTCTGTACCAATGGTATAATGACTACATTGGTCATCTCTCTGAGTGTCCTGAGACTCAGTCATGGCATGGGGAATACAACTGCTGTCCACAATCTGATAGTGATCCAATATGGATGCTCATCTCAGCATCTCAAATGTAAGGGAACTGGCTAAATAGTGTACTGGAATCAGAAAAATAATATTTGGTAGCTCGGCTACTATGTATGTGATAACAGATCCCATATACCTCAATGATAAAAACCTAATCCTTTTATATTGAAGATTCAAGCCCTTAAAAAAACCAAACCATATACCTCAATGATGGAAACCTAATCCTTTTATATTGAAGATTCAAGCCCTTAAAAGAACCAAACAATATGACAAATTATGAGATCATTTGAATCTACATATGCATCTTGTTGTCTAGGTGTAGAAGCTTGAACTATATAGATTAAATAAAATTTTCCAATAGCTACCTTTCCTATACATGTTATGTTGCCTCTCCATAATATTGATGATACTTACGAGGAGGATCAAACCAAATGCCTCAATTTTATCCAATTACGTAAAGTATAAAATAACAAGATTTTTATACTCACTCTTACCATATCAAAAACTTGCAAACTTTTAAAAATCGGGTGTAAACCCAAAGGGTCACAATGATGATGTTGTAGATCATCCAAAGCACCCCTTAACATCAGTGTCCAACTCATTCATTTACGGTGGCACGGAGCTTCTATAGCCATGCCCTATTGGACACAACTACTAGTTAATTTTTTATTCATGCACTATTGACGTGAGCATGGATAATAGTTAGCTATCTCTCAATATATGAACCTTATTTTTTAATTACCATCTCTCAACCTCGAGCCATGTGCTTCCTTGAGTGGACCATTTTGTATTTTTATATAAAGGCAACTTGGCCTATCTTACATTAATATTTCTCACATTATCTTGTGTCATTGTTTTTGGGTTTAATTCATGATTCATATTATTTTTTAGTATTATTTTCAGTTTACATATCATTTTAGAGATGGATGTGAGCCTTTTGAACTTCATGAATGAAAAAGTTCAAACTACATGTAATTGAGCATCATCTCTTCAAATCTATATCTATTTTTTTTGGTCTATTCACCATTGGTAACATTGAAATAAGGTCCTACTCTAGCCTACCTATTTTGAGATATCCTACACTAAGGTTTAAACATATGTTCATTATGGAGTATGGCACTTTAAATCTGAACATATATATAAGATTATTGGGCATTCCTTAAAAAATGAAACACTCCTACATTATTTGCTATCTAGTTGCAAGAAAAGGTTTTAATGAGATTTCACTATCTCTTTATTTTCAAATTCGATAAGTGTATAGTCTTCGGTTCAGGATGGGCCATGTGCACATTTGGTTGAGAATGGGCTAGATCATCCGCTATTCTCTCTATGTTTGAATTAATGTCTTATTACACAACTCTCTTGCATGCCATTTATAACAGTCCTCCATCACAATTGTTTGGTAGGATTAACCCTTCTTAGAAGAGTTTGCACAAAATTTTGGCTGTGTGAGAGAAAACTGACCTCCACATATTAATTTAAAGGGATACTGATAATGGCTTGATACAAACTTCGAAGTATTTCCAAGGCCATTTAGATAGACTCAAAATTTTAATGCAAATTTGAAGGATCTTCAAGCTACATCCTTTTAAGTAGCAAAGAGCACATAAAAGTGGTTCATCACATCATAGAGGTCAAGGTTGAGGAAAATGGTATACACAAAAATATCTTTTTCATTCTTATAACAAGTGCCATACACATTTTTTTGTACCACCAACAAGAACATTGAATTCATGGCACTCTTTATCTTTGTGAGCATAGACACCCACCCATTGAACATAAAATAATTTCATTACCACCAAATATGTGTCTATTTGATTCAACATCTTATAATATTAGGTTCCTCAATCTATGTCTTCCACCCCAATAACTCATGAAAACAATTGTATCTATAGTTTCGCCATATGTAATATATTTAAAAATTACATATTGAAAACATGCCTCAATTTTATTTTATGTACAAATATAGTAATGAACAATTTCCTTATAATTTTCATGCACACTTTGGATGGTTTTCTAGTAAGTAATATATGTTTATGCTAAAAGGTCGAGTTAAGGGGGAAGTTATAACATATGCCATAGATTGTAATGGTTCTAGTCTCTTTACTTGTAAGAGACCCATTCTCATATGATCTTAGGATATTGTGCATGATATTCCATTTGCCTTGTGGGTTAAAATAAAACTTGAATATAATCCTAGTTTAATGATTATAAATAAATAGTTGGAGGCTTAATACAAGTCGGGCCACACTTGCATGCGTGGCTTGATGAATATCAAATTAGGGCTAGTGCATTATCCTCTAAAACTTTATTCCTTATGCTTTATTGAGAATTAATATTATGAATGTGTGGTCAGGAGCATAATGTTACCTTACAATTATAATGTTTATGTGTTGGAGTTAAAGGCCATGACTGGAATGTTTTATCTGGGCAAACCGTACCTCCATACATACCTAGTCACGTTACATCTTGAATATTAATGGTGGTACTTCAAGCGTTTACTATACGTTCTACATAAGTTCCTTCCGGGGGTGAGTTTAGCTTGGTTGAGCTCCTTTGAGCTTCTTCTAGCTTGGTTGAGCTCCTTTAAGCTTCTTTGGGTTAGATTCACAGGTGGCTAAGCTCGATCTTTGTGGCACTTGGTCTTAATGAGGCTCTAAAAAAGTCTTTGTTGTCTCAATTACAAATTTTGGCATATTCTTTTCATGGTACTGTGAATGGAGAAGGATTCCTATTGCTAAATGTTTTTTTCTAAAGTATTCATAAAAATATTAATAATATCAGGGTTTTGTAACTCATCATAGCTTGAAGAATCCTAGAATTTTATGACCTTCACTTACTCTTCTATTCACTTACTCATTAAGAAACATAAAAATTATTTTTAAGTTTTTTTTTCTAACACTTGTTTTTTGGAAGGTTCTAAGAATCGACCAAGATTATTAATACTGAAACCCTCCTATTCCTTTAGTTATTTCCAATGATTCATACCTACTTTCAAAGGTAAGATAATGCTTTTCCACTTTCTTTTACTACATAATGAGTCATTTCTTTCCCATTATGTATCACTTAGAGGAAACTTTGTCCCAAAAGGATAGGTTGTTTACAAACTAAAGGGAATATCTTCTTCAAGTTTCTATAGTTTTCTCTCCCTTTATATTACACAAATTTTTAAACCCTCAGAGGGTTGGAATTCTTATCTTTCAGGGTTTGATCCTCCTTTTTTTCTTATTTGAGATGCTAGGTATTGTTCATTAACTTATTTGTTCCTTGATGCACAGTCTATAAGAATGCAAAAAAATGCTAAGGCATTTCAGGGTTTTAGTATCCCCATCTTTGAGGTAATTAAGATTGTTTGCTTTTGATGCAAATCCTCCACGAGTCATTCTTCTTCTTTCTTTTATTGTATTGAGATAGTTTTCCTATACTCATATGGTTGACGACCTTACCTACACCATGGAAGGTGCAAACCCCATCACTATATTTTCATTTTCAAATTTATTAGGTAGTCTAGGTATATACATTTGAATTGGTTTTGATCAATTTTCACAGGTTAAATATTTGGATTCATATTTATAGTTAACTTTTGGGTTCATAAACTGTGTTTCTCCAAAATTTAAATCATAGGGTGGTCTTCATCTCTGCTCAGTGTAACGGATGTCGTCACATGTAAAGTATACAAAGTAAACAAAAAAGAATAATAAAAAGTAAAAAGTAATAAATATTATGTCGGCCAAGTAAAAAGTAAATATGAGACTTAAACTAGAGACTTTAGAGCTTAGGATTAGGTGGCTCAAGTATTGCACTCAAGAAGCTATTCAAGGAGAGATTTGCACCTCGGGAGATTTGATCCTTTGATAAAGCCTAGGATTTAGATCTATACTGATAATAACTCATATAATATTTGACTGTATCATAATTTCTATTTAATAATTTCATTAATTCATAATTTCCACTTAAATAACAATTGACAATCTTTTCTTTATAATAAAATACTTACACATACATAATAACATTGTTTTCTAAATTACATTAATACATTTTTCATCACATTATAACAATCAAACCAAATGTAAATTTAAAGTGATTATTGATTTGATCGATATTAAATAATTTAAAATGTAATAAATATATTTATAATAAAATGTAATAAATATATTTATAATATAAATAAATTAATATAAACTACTTAATTTTATAACAAACTTTTGGAATTTTCAAAATATAGCAATATTCATCAACCCAAAACAAAAAATCCTTATATCATATACTATGAACCATAGCATATTTTAATGTCATTTTTATCCAAAAATTTTGATAAAAAATGTTAGTTGACAAAAACACCATAAAATACGATTGGGTGTAAAACTACAATCATATTTTAATCTAATTTTGATAAAAAAAAGTGTTAGTTGACAAAAACATCGTTATATCATAAAATACGAATCGCAATAAAACTATAATAATAATTTTATTATATCTATAGTATTTTATTACAAGAACGATTGAAAATATTTAAGCATATACAAGTTCGAATGGTCTAGATTAATTGAATCTGAATATGTGACAAGTGGGTAGACTAGAACAAATTTTTGTTTTACTAATTAAAAAAAGAAAAGCCATATACACTTTTTGCTAGTGGAAACATTGGAACACCACCCACCATACATTTACCTGGCTGCTAAAGCACACTGCCTCCTTTTATATCAAGGTTCATATGTGCCCATGGCTTTCTCGTGACACCAACAAATCTATATAAAAGCTTCAACGATGAGTCAGCATGCACTTGGCATTGCTCGAAGCAATCCACATCCACCATTGTCGGACCAGCTCCAAGCTTTTGTGTCGTTCTATATTGACAGTTACTAAAGGAGAGAAAAAGAACCGACTCTGTTACGATCATATGAATATACAAATTGGTATATATTAAATTAATAAAAAATCGATTTTCTATGATTAATATATATATAATTATATTGATAGGTGTTTACATATTATCTGAGATTTTGAATTTGTTGGAGTAGATCAATAAAATCAATCTAAGTATACCAATTGTATCCTAAAGATTCATTTTATTATCGTCATATCTTTTTATGTCAAATACGTCACTATTCAAATAAGATTTAGGCAATTACTATATACATATAGTATAATAATGATTTCATTTTCCATGACATTCCATGGTCGGGCAAAATTAGGAAGCCACTATTATTTTTATAGGGCTGTAAATTCCAGGAGGCGAAAGCCCTCGATAAAATAAATCCATGGAAACCCTATGAAAGTCAGGGCACCGGTTCTTGATAAAATATTAAATTCATGGAAACCAATGAAAACAATAGACGTGAACGTGCAAAACATGGCTTCAATCAGTTCACTGGTATGTGCGGGTACGGCAGCGACTACCATTCTATCGAAAGGAAATTCTTTAAAGTTGTTAAACATGGCTTCAATCAGTTCACTGGTATGTGCGGGTACGGCAGCGACTACCAATCTATCGAAAGGAAATTCTTTAAAGTTGTTAATAGTTGGGGAGCTGTAAATTCCTTTCATAACCTCCAGATGCTTTTAGCGCTGCTCCTCCTCGTTCGCTCTGTCATTTGCGGCTGTATTCGTTTTCAAAACTTCAACCGTTTTCACATGTTTTTCTAAGGACAGTTTAGGTTATCAAGACTTAACCATCCTGTGTGTTACAGCTCTGACTGGTTTATTCAAGATGTCGACCTGTATGGGAAGTTTATGGCAAAAATGGGAACATGCAGAGGCCAAACTGAATGAGGGAATCAACAAGACTTCGATTGGAAGGTATTTCAAACTCGAAGCTCGTAAGACATGTTTTACAAAAGAAGTCCGGGCTGGAACTGCCACTTTCCTTACCATGGCATATATTTTAGCAGTGAACGCTAGTATCTTGACCGACTCTGGGGGAACATGCACCATTGCTGACTGTACACAGGTATGCAATGTTCCTTCGATATCTCCCCTTGACTGTCATGGTAGATTCAATGGCTCCAAAGGAAATTCTCTTGTTGAACTAAAGATGGTGAAGCCTGGACCTGACTGTAAGTTTCCTCCAGTCAATCGTGGCTATGAACAATGCTTAGAACGTACTAAGAGAGACCTTATAGTGGCCACGGCTGTTTCGTCGCTCATAGGATGTCTCATAATGGGCGTCTTAGCAAACTTGCCCTTGGCACTTGCACCAGGAATGGGAGCTAACGCCTATTTCGCCTACAATGTTGTAGGGTTTCATGGCTCGGGGAGTGTCTCGTATAAGAGTGCCCTTGCTGCTGTCTTTGTGGAGGGCTGTCTGTTTCTCATCATTTCTGCTCTTGGATTCAGAACGAAGCTCGCAAAGATGATACCGAGACCCGTTCGCTTGTCATCTGCAGCGGGAATTGGACTGTTTCTTGCATTCATAGGCCTTCAATCCGACCAAGGGATTGGTCTCGTGGGTTTCAGCCCTTCAACTCTTCTCACACTCTCTGCATGTCCTAGCAAATATAAGAGCCAGATAGCTCCTGTTAGAACTGTGAATGGAACCGTGGCTCTATTCGACGGGGTTCCTGCTTCTTCTGAGATACTCTGCACCAGCCATCGCATGGAAAGCCCCACGTTCTGGCTAGGAGTAGTTGGTTTCGTTATCATAAGTTATTGTTTGATGAAGAAAATAAAGGGAGCCATGATTTATGGGATTCTCTTTGTGACCTTCGTCTCTTGGATTAGAGGTACTCAGGTAACCTATTTCCCATACACTCTCGAGGGAAACCAATCCTTCGAATATTTTAAGAAGACCGTAGATATTCATACAATTGAAAGCACTGCAGGAGCTTTCAGCTTCGCAGAATTTAGAAAAGCTGAGCTCTGGGTTGCTCTGGTTACATTTCTCTACGTCGATTTACTGGACACAACTGGAACGCTATATTCCATGGCTAAGTTTGCAGGATTTGTGGATGAGATAGGCGAGTTTGAAGGCCAATATTTTGCATACATGAGCGATGCAGCTGCCATTGTTGTTGGGTCAGCTCTTGGAACGTCTCCTGTGACTGTGTTTATAGAGTCCTCAACTGGTATTCGCGAGGGAGGACGGACGGGATTGACTGCTGTGAGCGTCGGGTTTTATTTCCTTCTGGCACTGTTTTTCACTCCTCTTCTAGCAGCCATCCCACCTTGGGCCGTGGGGGCTCCGCTTATTCTTGTGGGTGTGATGATGATGAAAGCAGTTATGGATATTGAGTGGGAGAACATGAAGGAAGCAATACCTGCGTTCATGACGATGGTGTTAATGCCTCTTACTTACTCCATTTCTTATGGTTTGATTGCTGGAATTGGGACTTATATCGTTCTCCATGCCTGGGACCTGATTGAGTATGGGCTCATGAAATACATGGAAAAGTCACGTAAAGCTATCTCCGGCTCTTCTGCTGATCAGCTGTCCACTACTATTGTTTCCATTAGCATTGTTTGATGTAGGCAATTCTCAATTTTGACTGCAGCAAGTCGAATGCCTCTTCGCCATGGATTTAGATAGTGCTTACTTATAATAGGATCGCCATGAAAGCATCTAAATGCCTTTGGCGATGGTATCTTCGCTTTATTAATAAAATGGGGGATGAGTTACTAAACTTTTTCTCCACTTCAACTTTTTGAAAAGTTCGAAGCATCATCTATTTGATTTAAATATCCTTCAGCTCGGTTATATTGAATCTTTTGTTTTGGGTTATTTATTTTGGGAGAAAACTCTTTGGGTTCTCTATTTTGGGAGAAAACTTGCTCATGAGAAAATTTCAAAGATTATAAAATTTGAAAGATGTTTCTACAAATTTAGATGTAGTGAATACTTCCCATCCTTGTCAAGGTAAAGTAGTGTGTTTCATTTTTATTATACTTCCCATCCTTTTGAAAAAAAAAAAGTTTAATTAATAGTTCTTATTTTTCCTTATTAAATAATGGGTTTAATTTTATTTGTTTTGAATGTTAAATATTGACTTTGAAATCTTATTGGTGATAATTAATATTAAAACTCATTAAAATATATAAGTCAAAATTTTAATGGTATTTTGAGGAATATTGGTTAATTTTTTGCGAAATGATTTTGAATGAAAAACATTTAACAATAATTTATATATATATCAAATATATATGAAAAATATAAACATAAACAAGTGCATTAATAATACATTAATTCGACATTAAACCACATACATAGTAGAAGATTTCGGCCTTATGCTAGCCCATTTTGGTTAATGGTCAACTTAAAAACCATCTCTTCAGAGAGCCATTGTATTTAGTAGAAGCATGTGCAAGCTTCTAACTAACCTTCTTAGTAAAGGATGTTCGAGATGGGAATGTTCAGCTGTTGGTAGCTGTCCACTTCCACTTATTCAACTCTCTTCTTTTTCTTGGACTCATATACACCCTTCGGATTAAGGGGAGATTTGCTGGAGTCTAATCCTTGGTGTTGTGACACCATGAGACTCTCATCTCCTCACATTGTGTTGTGACACCATGAGACTCTCCTCTCCTCACATTGTTCCCTACAGGGGGGAATGAAGACCATTAGTAACAACCAAGTCAGAACAAGCGAGCCTGTGAAGAGCTATGTTTGACTGCACTCCAGAGTTGGTGGTCATCCTAAAACCACCGATATCAAGAGCACCTTCATTTAGCAGAAGCATGTGCAAGCTTCTAGCTAACTTGGCAAAAGGATGTCAAGATGGAAATGTTCAGCTAGTTGTTGTTATTCACTTCCTATTTTCATCTCTCCAGTTGGTTTGTGGTAAGCCTAAAACCACTATTAGGTTTCCCCTTTGGGAAAATAGGAAAACTGGCTGAAACAAAGCCAAATACAAGAAGATGCACAAGAATAAAGGCAAGCTAAATAGGCGTGAACGCTCAATGTTTCTCATTAACCAAATGTACATATATATACAATCAGAAAAATATCCTAGGTTTCATATTCCCAAGTGGACTCTTGGACTCCTGGGTGACTCTTGATCGACCCTCACATTAATATTCCTCACACCAAGGATTAGACTCCAACAATAATTCTTAGAAATGAAGAGCATTTAACAATAGCTCATATACATAATATATATATATATATATATATATATATATATAATACAAACATAAACAAAAATTTAAAACAAACTAAAAATGACATAAATGCATTAATGCTACATTAATACATTAACATAATCACATGCATGGTTTGAAGTTACAAATATGAAAATTATATTCTCAATCATTTTCAAAACATATTGTAGAGAAGTAAGGAGAAATGGTTTGTAAAATAAAATTATTATTGTTCTGAAAATAATAAAAATTATTTGTCATATATATTAATTAAAAAATATGAGGTATATATATTATTAATGTATTATATATATTAATTTAATTAGTTAGATGAGATTTCTTTCTAAATTTTGGTATATAATTTACATATATTGTAGAGAAGTATGGAGAAATAGTTTGTAAAATAAAATTATTATTGTCCTGAAAATAATAAAAATTATTCATGTCATATATATTAATTAAAAAACATGAGTTATATATATTATTAATGTATTATATATATTAATTTAATTAGTTAGATGAGATTTCTTTCTAAATTTTGGTATATAATTTACAATTTACATATATTTAAAATATAGTTATGATTAAATAATATAAAGATTTCTAATTTTATTTATAATCAATTGTAATTTTTAAAACATTAATATAAAATTATTTTTTTTAACAAAAAACACAATAACGTAAAAATGAGTGTTTTACATAATATTAATATCATTAACAATAATATCATAATGTATAATGCATTGCCTCCTGTTACATGCATAAATGGGAATAGTCTCATTGTGACATGAAATCCCGAGATAAAAGAGCTTCCATTGAAATAGAAATTAACAATTTAATCAATACTTGGTTAGCTATTTTCGTCTAATTTTATGAAGAGCACGAGAGGAGGGATCAAATCTCTTAAGGTGCAAACCCTTTTTAGTGAAGGAAACCAAAGGTTTACACCTGAAAATAGTTGATCCCTCTCCAAGTTATATAAGTCTATACTCGTTCCAATTACTGCGTGCACAAAAGAGATGGGATATTTTAAATTATTTCATCAAAATTTTTAACAATGCATATAAATACGTATCAAAGAAAATAATGTTTAAATATGATATATTTCAACTTTTTTTTTAAGTTTTAGTAAATAGAGAAAGATGCATTTATATATATATATATATATATATATATATATATATATATATATATATTTCGAATTTAATCTTTTAAAATTAAAAATATATATTATAAATGAAATTTAAAATAATAAAGTTAGTAAATTTAAAAATAAATATAATTTATCAAGTTGAGGAAACTTAGTTAAAATAATATTTATCTATTAATATGATTATGATATAGAATTGATGAATTGGAACTATATACATTGGATGATATATCCCATCTTTGGAAAAATGGATCATTTTTATTTACTATATATATAAATGTACATTATAATTTATAATTATTATCATGTAATAAATGTTTATAGCATCATGACATTCATAATAATATACTATGGTATTTTATAAGTTTTATGTTTCAAAATATATTGTTTCGTATTTATATTGAAATTTATTTGCTTTCTCACTAGTTCATTCAGTTAAGATGTGGGTCTCGTCAAAAGGGTGACATGAGTTCAATTTTCCATAGGGATGAGCTAGTTGGGAGGAGACACCCAAAATCCAACAAGTTGAGGGTTGGTGTGGCCAAGGCCAGATGCGGTCCCCGAATAATTTTGACGGCTTAAATGCCCTTAGGACATGGTTTCTTAGACTAAAGGACACTCCTGCAAGTCATGGAAAAAATTCATTTGCTCTAAAATGCATTGCCTTCAAAGCATGGATAGAATGATACATATTTTTGTAACCTTCATCTATGTATAAATAAGGTTGAGGGCACAGGGAAATATGGATTTTGAAGTCTTAGTTCAATATTATCATATCCAAAATGGACCAATGCATCGTACATTTCCTTCAAAGAATGGGTAGAATGGTACATATTCTTGTAACCTTCATCTATGTATAAATAAGGTTAAGGGCACAAGGAAATATGGATTTTGAAGTCTGAGTTCAATATTGTCATATCCAAAATGGACCAATCCATCCTACATTTCCTTTAAAGCATGGGGTAGAATGATACATATTCTTGTGACCTTCATCTATGTATAAATAAGGTTGAGGGCACAAGAAAATATGGATTTTGAAGTCTTAGTTCAATATTTTCATATCCAAAATGGGCCAATCCATCCTACATTGCCTTCAAAGAATGGGTAGAATGATACATATTCTTATAACCTTAATCTATGTATAAATAAGGTTGAGGGAACAAGGCAATATGGATTTTGAAGTCTTAGTTCAATATTGTTATATCCAAAATGGACCAATCCATCCTATATGGGTCTTTTTTCAAAACAATTTGTCTGTAAAGTTCTTAATTCAAGTATTATAGTCTTCTAGTTTGAATTGTATTGATCTTTGGTTGCTTCGTATGTATGCAAAGTGTTCACTTTGGTTGGGTCATTCTTGTTGTTGATGCATTGATTTTGTGTGCTACAAATTCTATAATTTAGATGAGAACATCCTTTGGTTGTGATAAGGCTTCATTAATGGTAGCTATTGGGAATTTAACTATAACTGAATCCATAAATGCAACCTTTTTGTTGAATTTTGTTGATATGAATTTTTTGATGCTCTTCATTTGACAAAACTTTGTTAAAAGTGATTAATGGAAACTAATGGACCTTCAATTATAACTAAATCCATAAATATATTCTTGTTGTTGAATTGTATTCTTATATGAATTTTTGTATACTCTTCATTTCATTTCATTTCATAGAACTTTGTTAAAAGTGACATTAGGTTTTCCCACTTTGATTGAATCCTTTATCCATGGTTTGGACTTTAATTTCAAAAAACCTCCTCACTTCAACTAAATGGTTAAAGTTTCTTTACCCAAAGGTTTCTTGATTTCCTATTGCGTATCATTTTCATTCTTTCACCTATGTATACAAATTTTTATTATATTCCTTTAGGTTTAAAGTTTCTTCATTGTTCTAAAATAGTGCTTATTCATGTTTTAATCTTTCATGATAAGTGATATTTATGCCAATGTTGAATTTTTTTTCGTTTTGAAGTTCACTCACTTCAATATTTTGGCACTTTCATTTGAACAATTTATTTTATCAAAGTTTTTTTTCAAAATTCTTAATTTTTCTTTTCTTCATCATTTTATTGTTGATTTTGATTTGAGTTGTTGATGAAAGAAAAATATCCTTAATTTTTATTTTCACACAATTTACAACTATTTGTCTCAAAGATCAATGATGGAACTCACAAAGATAGTAACTATCCAATAGAAAGACATGGTACAATGATTATAGCAATGGAATTAGTGATTATCTAGATGGGATATATGCATCCTCATTATACTTGTATATATACACCAACACCCACAAATTTCATTGAATTTCAATGTACATACACATGCGTAGGTTCACTTAGGTAAAATATTAATTACTCAATTGGTATACCAGAAAACCACCCTTATTAAATGTTGGCCTCCTCCCATTTTGTTATAAACAAAGGGTTTCTTAATTCTCTTATATTTTCTTAGTAATAGATTTAATAGATGCTTTGGCTATTGCTCATTTTATTGGTTTTGAGTCTCTGTCAATTTTTTTGTTATAATTTCTATGTATGGAGTTCAAGAACATTATGTTCCTATTTCCTTTTTTATGATTTCACATGGAATTCAACTTGCAAGGCGTAAACTTCCTCCATCAACCTTGGCTATGTCATTATTGGGATCTCAACATTTGTAGGGTTCTCTACTATGGGCATAGTTGTATTTCCTCTTATGATATGGACATCTCTTCTCTTCTTGTTATTTTGTCATTCAATTGTTGATCTACAATGGAAGTGTGACAACAACCCTCTCAAGCTCTCTATTACAAAATTAAATGTACACAAAGAAACCAAGAACATAGAGTGAATAGTTCCTTCAATTATGAAATGAAGATAACATCCTTCTCTTTATAATAGTGATATCACATAAATTGTAATTGTTCAAACCCAAATTGAAAAAACCTAAAATGATGTGTATGTACTTTAATACAACAATTAAACATAAAGTATCCTAAACTCACCAAGTGACTTCATTAATTTTCCCAAGTCTATAGTGTAGACGACCTTTATATTCTTACATCTTCTACATTTCTGAAAGATAATGTTAATGAAACAATATGATGCCAATGGACATGTCTATACATAGTGCTTAACATTGTAAAATTGAAACCATATGAGCACATAATCATGTTTCATAAAATGTACAATTGTACATTCTTGTAAATTTTTGCATAGATGAGATTCCAAAATCCACAAATCCACTAGCTTCCAAATACTTTGTTCAAGCATTCATTTTACTACAATTTCTAATTCCAAAAGTACAAAACCCCTGAACCACCAAGACCATCCTTAAATCGATCCAACTCATCATGAGCTCTTCCCATCAACAAAACCCTTGGTACTTATAGCAGAATCTATCTACAATGTATTGTATAGGTTATGCACAATGTACAATGCATTGACTAACATTGCACATAGAAATTGGAATAGTAGAGTCTCATTGTGGCACAAAATTCTAAGATAAAAGAGGATACTCCAGTGTATTCGATTGAAATAGTAATAGTTCACGCAACACACGATAGTCTATGACAAATAAAACCCACAATATGTAAAGTAAATAGATAACCAATTTGATCAATACTCGTTTTCAAATATAAAACTAGCTTAGGGACCATATCCTCCTTTTCAAATATTCAAATAATTCTCTAAACTATGCCATTAGTATATAATTAAATAGTTTGCATGGATTTTTTTGGGGAATGTTACTTTATTCTTTTCTTAGGGAAAAATGGATATTAGTTAAAAACTTAAATGTTGTACTTGCACAAGTGTCACTCAATGGATGATGCAACTCTTTCGTACCCAAGTATTTGTGTAAATGGGATGCTACTCCATTCCACAACTTATCTGTATTATAAACAATAACCTAAAAAATACACGATGGCTATATCTTTTATTTCAAAACTAGTTACATCTCGAAAAAAAATGTTAGAAAAAATTCATTAATTAACTAAA
Source organism: Larix kaempferi (assembly GCA_027924585.1). Classification (NCBI taxonomy): domain Eukaryota; kingdom Viridiplantae; phylum Streptophyta; class Pinopsida; order Pinales; family Pinaceae; genus Larix; species Larix kaempferi. Next base: position 5,671,503 of record BSBM01000066.1, read on the forward strand.
ACAAGACAGGTCTCTCTTGCAATATTTTGAGAAAAATGAGAATGAGGTCTAAACAACAATGACAGTATTGCAATGGGTTTTCCACATGATAAATAACATGCCTCGAGGGAAAATCACGTTCCTGATTTTGAATCCAAAATAAACTCATTATACTTCATGTTGGTAACTTGATCCTAACTAACATCTCTATTCAAATAACTAACAATATAGTGACCAAAAACCCACCCTCATATAATAACGTCTAGGACATAAATATTTGGAAAAACATGTAAAAAGCATGAACACATGAATTTTCTTATAATCAAAATAAAATGAAACTCAATGCTAATATGTTTTCATGACATAAATATATGAAGCAAATGCAACCCTATTCATAATATTTGTCTTTATGTTACGAAACATATTTATCAGTGTTCCACCAAGTTTTTAGGATGCGGGAAGGGGGGAATGCACACTGGGAATGTGTAGAGACACCCCCAAATTTTGGGGGCAGGCCTGGGCATTGGGGTCCCTAACATAGGGGGTTGTTTCTAAAATAATTAAAATTTTTAAAAATATGAATCCCAACATGTTAAAATATCAATTCCTCATCCCAAATCACCATTTACATATTAAATTGAAATTGATTAGTGTGCAATGTAAATAAGATATTGAATTCATGATGGCTATTTTAAATTTTAAATACATGCACGTCTTCCATTATAAATTTCAAATTTGAAATTTGAAATAAAAAAAATTAGAAATACTAAAGACTAAAAGTATATATCAAATTAAAATTACTCAAAATCATAAAGAGTGATGAATCAAAGAGTATGTGTGAGTTCATCAATGGCAATAAACAAAACTGACATTAAAAAAAAAATCATGAAAAGAGCATTAAGGAGATAGTTTCATGGGCTAGTCCTCATGATGCATCTTTGACATGAAGTCACCATCTATGGAAGTGTCACCATCTAATTCAAATTCACTCTCATACTCAACCTCAAGAGTGATTTATTTTTAGTTTTTTTTTGTTTTTTAGAAAAAAAAATTAAAAATGAGTGGGTGGGGCCCCTAGGCGCCCCTCATTTTTGGGAGGGGGCATCTAGAAGCCCCCATATCTAGGAAAATCGTAGTGCATTTCCCAAGGTTTCTTAGAAAATAGGACACAGATAAATTTTTCCCAAAGTGTCTCGAAGCCCCTAGGGCATGGGAAACGAGGGGAGCGTGCCCTCGACCTTGGAGGATGAATCCTCGTGGAACATTTATATTTACTATTACTCATAGCAACATTAATAGGTTCCATTAATCTATTTTATAGAGTAATGGATTCTTCTCACAATATGCAGATGAATTTTTTTTTCAATTTGATAAGACTCCATTACAAGATCAAAAAACAAATAGAATTTATTTGTTTTAGTAGATTGTGGTTTTTGTAAAATCCCTATGAATAAAAAATAAATCTACATTTATTTGAATTATTAAAAAAAACTTCTACATTTATTTGAATTATAAAAAAAATTACATTTATTCAATATAAATAAATTTATTGTATAATTAAGAACACTTCAAGATCATGATTCCTCTTTCTTATGCAGATTAGATGGTTAGGCATTCGGGCTAAATCTAGATGTTTCATGTCTTCTTTAATTTGGAATTCTTCATCCATAATCCCCGCCATGTGGGGGAACTGCTCTCAACTCTCTTTTGAGCAATGTTTTGATTATCGGGTTCTAGTTAGCATAGAATTTAAGTTTGGCTCTAGATAATTGTTGTTCTATTTTTGGGGGTCTTGCATAACAATGATGAACCTTGACCCATGGACAACTTGACTATGTACAATTTTCTCTTTTTAATTTAATAGAATACTCAAACCTTACAAAAAAAAGAACACTTCAAGATCGTTAACATTGATGGAAGATTTCCCGCATATGAAGAAAACTACCTTAACCAATAGTGTACAATTTATTTATAATTTATTATAATTTCAATCTTTATTCACTTCCATCAAAACTATTTTTTTATAATTGTATTGATTTTGTAATAAATATTAAGAATAATTATAAGAAGAAGTGTAAACACGCGACCATTTCAACTTTCCGATGAGTTTTTGGACGGAATCCGATGATCTTATTTTTAAGAAATACATATTTTGTGCAGTTCAAATCATGATTTTGAATTCATAAATGGATTCAGTGTCCTAAAAAAACCCAGGACACCCATATTATGGGAATTTAAACACTATTCAAAAGAATTAAATAATAATTTATTCAAAATTTCTACTAGATTCCATCGAAATATCACCAAAAAATACTTCAGGAAAAGTTGAAATCGTAGGAAAAGTTTAGGTGGGTCAAAAAGAATCTACATTGCATTAAATTTTTAAAATATGGGAAGTTTCAAATTGAAATAAAAGTAAATCAATCCAACTTATTATTTTTGTAGAACTATTATTTTTAATGAAAAATGAATATGGTTTACTCAAAAGAATAAAACAACAATATTTTTAAAAGTTTCATTTTAATAAATTTTCATTAATAATATTAATAATAATTCATTAGTAAAATTAATATCATTAATGAAATTAATAATAATAATTCCCAAAGGGGATGGATCATTCATGAAGAGTGAGGAGTTTTTCACTAGTGGGAAAGGTTCAATTCTCGTGAGGTCATGGGGTATCCTTGAGGTAGTGGTCAAACTAGGGTCACCTTGAGGTAATGGTCGAACCTTTGGTTGCATACAGAGATAGTGTATTAAATGATGTCGTGACCCGTGCACACATAAGTTGATTGAATTCCACCCCCATGTCCTTCAAAATTTAAATTCAAATCCTACTAGAACAATTGGTTTCTAAAGGTTCTATGCCCCAGGACGGGTGTGATCCCTCGGTGATTTTGACAACTTAGATGCCCACAAGTCGTGGTTTCTTAAACCATAGGATAGTCATGCAAGTCATGGACACTATAGAAAACCAAATAAAAGAAATTAATAATAACATTAATTATATTGTTAATAACGTTAACATTATATTAATAAAATTCATATCATTATTAATAATATTTATAACAAAATTTATAATTAAATTAACAACATTTATAAAACATTAATAATATCAACATTAAGATTAAAGTGTTAACACTAGCATTAATATTAATAATTAATAACATTAATTACACCATTAATAATATTAACATTAAAAATATTGACATGAATAATTTGCCATTTAAAATAATAATTCTACATTAATATTAACACATTAGCATTAATAATTCAACATTATCAATACTAACAACATTAACATTAAACACATTAATATTTACATTATTATTAATAATTAACATGAACATTAATATTAATAATATTAACATTGACATTAATGATTAATAACATTATTGTTATCATTAATAATGTTAGCATTAATAATAATATTAATAACATTATTAATAAAAGTGATAGCATTAATATTAACATTAATAACAACATTTATAATAAAATTAACAACATTAATATCATTATTAATAAAAATTAATAATATAAATAATAACATTAATAACAACAATAATAATATTAACATTAACGACATTGGCATTAACAATTCATCATCAAAACATTTATATTAACATTATTATTATTAATGGCATTATCAATGTTCTATAATATTAATGATAATATTAATAACATTATTATTAACATTCATATATGTTGGTGAGTTGCTTAACCATAGGCAAACATATTCAACCATAATGAACAATAGGAAAACATAGTCAAACGTGGTTAACCATAGTCAAACATGGTTGACCATAGTCTAACGTGGTTATCCATGGTCAAACATATTTATCCATACTCAACCACAAATAAACATCGTTAATCATAAACAAACATGCTCAACCATGGTTAAAAGTGGTTTAACTAATGTCCAACATGTCAAACATGAACAACCATAGTAAAGCATGTTGGATCATAATCAAATATTGTTAAACATCCTCAAATATAATCAATCATGGTAAACTAATTGTTAACTATATTTAACCATTATTATCCATGGCTGACCATAGCCAACCATGGTTAACCAAACCAACCATAGTCAAAACATATTCAAGCAAAATTTGACCAAAATCAAACAAGGTCAACTATGGTAAATATCACTCAAACATAATTAATCATGGTCAAACCATCGTTGACAATCAATTGATGTTGGTCAAACATAGTCAATCATGGTCATCCATGGTTGACTTAAGTTAAGCATAGTTAATTATAAACCATCATTGACTAAGTTAATCATAGTCAACCACAGTAACACATGATCAACCATGGTCAACCATACCCAACCAAACTCAACTATGGAGAAACATTATCTAACATGATTAGTCACAATAAACCATAATCAATAATAGTAAACCATAGTAACTTGTTCTCAACCATGTTTTTATGGTCAACAATATTACTAGAGTCAACCATATTCAACCAAAGTCACCCATACTCAAATATCACAAGTAATCCATGAATGAATATTGTAAACTTTATTCAACCATATTCAACCATAGCAAACCATGGTGCACTAAAGTCAACCGTGTTTGATTATATTCAACCATGGCCAAATAATAGTCATTAATGATTAATTATGGTCAAAATTATTCATCCATAATTTGACCTCCATCATCAACCATGGTCAGTTATAGTCAAACATAGTCAATCTTAGGTAACGGAAGTCATCCATAAAAACAATGGCTAACTAAAGTCAACCATGGTCAAGCAATAGTCAACCATGGTTGACTGTGGTTAAATTTAATTGGAAATGCTTGACTATATTCAAACTAGTCAAGCATGGTAAATTTTATCAACCTTGATCACCAATGGACAAGGGAGGGTGCACGAAGATGCTCCCCAAATTTGTTGCAATAGGGCCACGCTAGCAGAGAAAAAAAATAGCGCGACCGCACCTAAGGAGACGTGCACGTGCCTCTAGGTTCGGTACCGAACCAAGGCACGTGCTTGTTGATGGCGCATGTGCGTTGCTAATGCGTACGGGCAAAGGAGACGTGCATGCACCCCTGTTAAAAATATTAAAAAAAAACAGTGGACAATTTCCCCATTTTTCATTTGGACGGTTCAGCACGTCCTCTTCCTCCACATACGCATCCATTCAACTACCAACGGAGGCCAAATCCACTCCAAAACCACCCAAAAACACCCACAAACTCATCACCACTTCGATTAATAGGTAAATATCACTTTTTTAAAAAATTTATTCATTATTTGTGTCAATTTTTGTATTTTTTTTGTTTATGTAATTGTAAATAATTCCCAAATTTTGAAAACAATGAACCAATTTTCAACTGCAGATTGCAACTGAGACAATGAGTGAACAAGATGTTAACCCCGAGTCTGGTGGAACATAAGAAAACCCAAACCTTTGACCCAATGCAGAACAAACCAAAACCCACAACCTAATTTTGAACAAGATGACCTTAACCACTATGTAAATGAAATGCCAGTGCACACTCACGAACTTAGAAACTTGGGTGAACCATCTCGATTGTCTCTTGCCACATCGATTGAGAACTCAATCGACTCCCTCATACATGCACACTAGCAATTGACAGACATGAATCAATTTAGAGCTAGGATGCGGGAGTACTACTCCATGGGCATCTCCAAGGAAGCAATAAAATATTTGAACATTACAAAACCCCAATTATATAGTATGTTCACCGAGCCAAAAACAGGCCAACCACTGAACATTACAAAGCCACGTGTCTGCATGGATTTGTGTCATTACCAACCATGGAGGGACAATTGGATGCAGAGGTGGTTCATGGTGTACGATAAACCTCCCTACAATAATAGGGAGGTTCCACAGTACTTCCTTTACCAACTGGGGGTTGAGTTTTGCCTCGGTTTACATGTCAACTATTTTGACATAACCAAGTTCCAGGGTGTTGGGCGTGGCTCTACCCAAGATCGACTTGCTGCAAAAGGAACCCACTGAGAGGGCCACCAGCTCCGAGGCACGACCCCAACCCCTCTCCCCAGCCACCTCAGTTTCCCCATAAGCTTGATCAGATCAAGGTGGCAATGAGGAATGTTGCACGTGGTCTCCTCAGACACACCTCCTTTGTAGCAGCGACTACAGTGGAGAGGTTGGGTGACCTTGATAGAGATCCAGGTGCAGGGCCTTCACGACAGGGCCAGGATAGACCCATGACCGATGGTAGCCATGCTGTGCATTCCAGTTCGACAGGGACAAAGCCACAGCTTTGTCCCCATTGCGGGCACACTTGCCCTGGCCCGATCGAGGGTTGTTATATGGATCAGGTCAGCAATTTTTTTAATGTGTTTTTAATCATCACTTTATAACTTGTAAAGTATTTTTAAAGTATTTTTGTTTTACTTAAACTATTATTTCAATGTACAGTTATTCAGAGCTGAGACACCAACATGGGATAACGTAGGATCTCCCAACCTAGATACAGCAATGGGAGCCGCAATTGAAACTGTGGCACCCCACACGGAGGTATTTTCAGTACCTGGCACAATACTGTTATTGCTTATGTCATTTATATTACTCAAGTATTTATATTTATGGCATACACGTTGATAGTTCGTACAATTTTTTTGAATATCTTGATTTCCTAAATAATGACTTATTTAACATGTCCATAACATGCATGCATTTTGGTGTCCATAGGTGTTCCCTAACTATGATGATCAACCACCCCCGCCAGGGATTGGCAAATCACCACATACACAACTACAATGTGTAGTTATAAGCACAATTTTAATTTGAATTGTTGCCACTTACTATGGTTTAATTTATTGTTTGTTTACTAAATTGTGATATTACAAATGTATATGTAGGTGCCACCAATAGCTGCGACTCCCCATTTTAGTCCTATGTATCCACCCTCTCCCATGAGTCCCCCCCCTCACTTCCATCTAGACTCCTCCCTATTCCCACCCGCTCCCTTCCATCCAGCCTCCCCTCTCCAGCCATACTACCCCTTCCATCCATCCCCCCCCCCACTCAACCACACCCCCATGTCCATACATCCTCCCCAATTTATCCACTCCCCCCTGTCTATCCATCCCCCCACTTTCATCCATGCCCCCCCTTCGTTCCAGCTTCCCCTCTTCATCCACAACCTCCCTTCCGTCCATCCTCCTCCCTCTATGCAGGACTTCGCTCCCATGCACCATCCCTCGACATCCCCCCTATCCCTTTTGGTTCGATACCCTCTATCGTACAACCAGCAGGGGTTCATCGTCCACAACTTCCTCCTCCACCCCATACCACCATTTCTTCTCCCACCATATCATCCCCACTTCCTGCCACCATTGTGGCATCTACCCTTCCAGTATCCTCATCTGTATATCCAGTGGTTGCACCTGTAGTGGCTGCCACTACATCTACCCCCCCCCATCACTGCATCGGAGGTGGTTGTCCGATCATCTGCGCCACCTGCTATCCCAGAAGCCCAGCCATGTCCATCATAGGAGGTGTACACGGTGAGAATCAAACTAATTTATGAAAATATTTTGATGCATTAACACAAATTAATTTAAGCAATTATTACTTTTCAATGAAATGATTGTTGTAAATGTTGTAGGCTTGAATTACGAAGAGGCTCCGCAGATCCAGGACAAGTGTCCAACGTTTCTCAGTCACATCAGAGGTGATTTGTTTAAGATTCGAATTCTACATTTGTTTTATAAATGTGGTAAATGTTGCAAATGCTTGAAAATGACGGTATCTTATATCATTTGTTCCAGAGCCCGGAGTGACGGTCTACTCCTAGATGGAGCAAGACCCGAGGTACCGGTAGCTCGAAGAGTAGGAAGATCAACTTTGGAGATGCGTCTGGGAGTGACGGGGGTGGTCACAATGCTTGACACACAATGTGTTATGTACATTAGCCACGATGTGGCACTTTTTTGCACCAGTTTTGATGTACTTTGTATCTACGACACGAGTTGCCATGTATTTTGGATCTATGGCATGAGTTGTTGCATTTTGTTTAGGGCACGAGTTTCCACTATAAATACATTGGGAACCATGTTCCACTATTTTCCAGAAATTGTATATGTTTGGATGAGTTTTGCAACCTCGATGTCCATGGACTTTCAGTTATGTGATTTATATATCTCATTGTATAATCTTGTTGTCTCATGTTGTGTGTATCAGGATGTGATGTTGTCTAAATTTTGGTTTTACCTAGATCTTAGAAGAGAAGTTGGATATCATAGTGTGTGTGTGTGTGTGTGTGTGTGTATTGGATATCTATGCAATTGAAAATAGTAGAAAATGGACGTGCATGTCCAAAATTCCTCACTAATGAGAAAATGGGACAAAACATGCATCTTTTTATATAGGATTGAATCCAATACTTGTAAACAAAAATAAATCATACACTATTGCAAAATACACATAAACGAAACCTAGTGCATAGGCATGTGTGTGAAAACATGACAAATACAATATTTTTCAGTCCATATAAGGAATCAATGTCAATGGATATACTAGAGTGTTGTTATTGACAAACTTATCGTATGTTTTAGTCGAATATATATATTTTTGTTTTTTTTTTTAACGTCAAGCAGTCAATATCAAATAAATGATTGTCGTATAGGAGAGTGGAAAATATTAATATTTTTGGCATACACGCACCTGTAAAAATAGTACATTGTTTGCTAATTTAATACATTACAATTATAATTGTGTTATGAAATCATGATCATGTCTTTGATTACTCCTTTGCATCCAAAGCGTAAGTGTTGCAGTGCATTAAATCATATGACATTTTTTAGGTACCCCTATATCATGTATATTTGACATTTGTTTTAAAAATCCTTGTTTTAGGCTTAAAATTTCAATGAATGACATTTGACTATGTTCAACTATTTTATTAGAGAACTTGCTTAGATTGTACATGATTCCTTAACTTGTTTTTGATACATTAGTCATCTAGTAATATGTCTATGATTCTTTGAATCCATCAAAAGCATGCTAAACTCAGTTGTGGAAGACCAATTTGTATAGTATTACTTATCCATGCCTGAATTGTCTCTATAAACTATCCTCATTGAGGTGCAATAATGTTGGATGTGTAGCTTTATAATTAAGAAACACTCAACCCTTTTTTCTTTTTCACTTGCAAATGTTCAATAATTGCTAGGAATGATTGAAATGTTTTTCCACAATACATTCAAAAAGATATGCATAGTATATGATTCACTGTAGGGTTGTTGGTGGATTGTTAGTACATGATTGTTCAACTTGTTTTTGGTAAATTTAACTACTTGAGAATATGTTTGTGATTGTTTCAACCAATCAAAAGCATGCTAAAATCGGTTGTGGAACCACTTTTATAACTTATCCACACCTGAATAGTCTACATAAACTTACCTTTATTCAAGTGCAATGGTGATGGATGTGTAGTGTATACACCATGCTTGGTTACTGGTTGATTTATGTGATTTTATGCACAATGAAGGCCATTGTTGACAACTTGCAGAGTATCTTGATATTACTTATAGAATATCTACATGGTTGTTGATGGACAATATTTCGTAGTTTAGAGCATACTTGTTTCTAACATTCAAAATACATTATTTGACTGCTTTGATATCACAAGTTGATCTTTTCCTTTCTAAAGGAAACCTTGTGAGGAAATTGAAGGGACACTTCCCCATATTCAAGGATTGCATTTCTAGTAAACATATCAACATAAATTTGTGTGCATCACCTGGGGGGATTTGAACTGAGCATGTGTTGGAACATAATTAGTGAAATGGACATAAAAAATGGCTACAAATCATTGAGTTATCCCCTTGGGATACACAAATTGATCTTAACCCTATCCAAACAGTTGAGGAGTTAAGTCTAAGAATTTTGAGATAGATACTCTACACTTTCTCGATAGATCTTAGCATGGAAGAGATTGGGGGTTAAAATGAATTTTTGCAAGTAAAGTTGATTAATGGATTGAAATTTTTTTCCAAGTCATTGTAGACATTCAAAATCTAATATGGAAGTTTTATTTCCAACAAATGGATCCCAGGGACTCTCACTTAATACAACACAAACCATTATAGTAGTTTTCCAAACACGGTTCATCAAAGAAATTGCCATCAATAGTTATATACTGCCTCTGAAAACAACTAACCATTTTTCCAATTTTTCAAGGATGGTAAGGTGTTTTGTGTATTTAGTGAGAATAAAGTTTTTTTCCCAAATTCATCATCATACATCATTTGGATATGGTCATCTCATTTAACCTATATAGAGCACCAATTTTTTTCTCTATATCATCTTCACAATTTTTATACCCACCCTCACCCCCATCAATGGTTATTCTTACCATGTTCATGTGATGCAACAATTAGTTGATGTTGCTCATGGTTCAATTATGCAACTTTGGGACTATGACTATGGTTATTACAACTATGATTGTGTGGAATTTGATAAAAAAATTCTCCCCATGATGATTATGATCACTGCATCTAATATCATCATCACCATCTTCATCATCATCACCATATTCATCATCGTGGTCATCTCTAGGTCCCTCATCACCATCACCATATTCGTCATCGTGGTCATCTCTAGGTCCCTCATCACCATCTCCATTATCATCACCATCTTCATCATCATCATCTTCATCACCATCGCCATCATCATCAACGCCTTCACCATCATCACCATCTTCATCATCATCACCATATTCATCATCATCACCATCTTCATAATCATTTTCATCTCTAGGTCCCTCATCACCGTCGCCACCATCATCACCATCTCCATCATCTTCATCACCATCTCCATCACCATCGCCATCATCATCAACACCTTCATCATCATCACCATCTTTATCATCATTGTCATCTCTAGGTTCCTCATCACCATCACCACCACCATCACCATCACCATCACCATCACCATAAGCATCATCATCACCATCTTCATCATCATCATTAACTCTAACTCTAACCCTAACTCAATTTCCTTCTATAACTCCAGCCCTAACCCTCACCCAAGCCCTAGAACTAAACCATCTTCTTCACCATCACCAACACCATCACCATCACCATCGCCATCACCATCATCATCAACATCTTCATCAGCATCACCATCTTTGTCATAATCATTAACTCTAACTCTAACCGACAGAATCCGAGTCCGCTCGCCGGTTTGGGTTCCGTGGTTGCAGAGCAAATGCTCAAAGTGTCCCTGAATGGCCCTGGGGTGCCCGACTAAGATGCTTGTAGCACCCGAACCATGGCTTGGTTCGTGAATCCATCGATTCCGGTGGGTCTGGGACACCGGGTTTCAGCTAGGAAACCCCACACAGCGTGCCTCGAAGACCTAGAAGCGGTTCCAATGGGCCATCCCGGGAGCTAGGGTTTTGCACAGTAAAGGCCATTCAAAATTCGCTCAAGGGGGCCATTTCTCATCTGGAGGCCATCGAGCGTGCGTGGCCACTGTGGACAGGTCCACTATGGCCAGATGGACCTATGGGAGCTGACAGAATCCGAGTCCGCTTGCCGGTTTGTGTTCCGTGGCCACAAAGAAAATGCCCAAAGTGTTCCTAAATGGCCCGGGGGTGCCCGACTAGGATGGCCGTAGCACCCGAACCGTGGATCAGTTCATGAATTCATTGACTCTGGTGGGTCCAAGATGCTGGGTTTCAGCTATGGGACCCCCCAAAGTGTGCCTTGAAGGCCCGAAAGTGGTGCGAATGGGCCATCTCCAGAGCTAGGGTTTTCCTCAGTGATGGCCATTCCAATTCCCTAAAGGGGTGCATTTCTCGTCTGGAGGCCCCTGGGCATGTGTGGCCACTATGGATAGGTCCACTATGGCCACCTGGACCTATGGGAGTCGACAAAATCTGAGTCCGCTCGCCATTTTGGGTTCCATGGCCATGGAGCAAATGCCCAAAGTGTCCCTGAATGGCCCCGGGGTGCCCAACTTGGATGCTTGTAGCACCCGAACCGTGGCTCGGTTCGTGAATCCGTCGACTTCGGTGGGTTTGGACACCGCGTTTCAGCTAGGGGACACCACACAGTGTGCGTCGAAGTACCAGAAACAGTGCCAATGGGCCATCCCCAGAGCTAGGGTTTTTCTCAGTGAAGGCCATTCCAAATTCGCTCAAGGCGGCCATTTCTCGTCCGAAGGCCTGTAGTACCTGAATAGTGGCTCGGTTCGAAAATACGTCGATTCCACTGGTTCTGAGACGCCGGGTTTCAGCTAGGGGACCCCACACAGCGTGCCTTGAAGGCTCGAAAGCGGTGCCAATGGGCCATCCCCGGAGCTAGGGTATTTCTCAGTTAAGGCCATTCCAAATTCACTCAAGGGGGCCATTTCTCATCTGGAGGCCCTTGGGCGTGCGTGGCCACCGTGGATAGGTCCACTATGGCCACATGGACTTGTGGGAGCTGATGGAATCCGAGTCTGCTTGTCGGTTTGTCTTTCGTAGACGTCGAGCAAATGCCCAAAGTGTCCCTGAATAGCCCCGGGATGCCTGACTCGGACGACCGTAGCACCCGAACTGTTTGGGTTCTGTGGTCGATTTTGCTGGGTCTGAGACACCGGATTTAAGCTAGGGGACCCCACACAGCATGCCTCAAAGGCCCAGAAGCAGTGCCAATGGGCCATCCCCGGAGCTAGGGTTTTTCTCAATGAAGGCCATTCCAAATTCCCTCAAGGGGGCCATTTCTCATCTGGAGGCCATTAGGCGTGCGTGGCCACCGTGGACAGGTCCACTATGGCCACGTGGACCTGTGGGAGCCAACAAAATCTCAGTCCACTCGTCGATTTGGCTTCCGTAGCTGATGAGCAAATGCCCAAAGTGTCCTTGAATAGCCCTGGGGTGCTCGACTAGGATGACCATAGCACCCAAATTGTGGCTCGGTTCATGAATCCATCCACTCCGGTGGGCCCCGAACACTGCGTTTTAGTTAGGTGACCCTACACAGCGTGCCTCGAAGGCCACGAAGCAGTGCCAATAGGACATCCCTGGAGCTAGGGTTTTACTGAGTGAAGGCCATTCCAAATTCGCTCAAGGGGGTTGTTTCTCGTCTGGAGGCCCTCGGGTGAGCATGGCCACCATGGATGGGTCCACTATGGCCACATGGTCCTATGGGAGCCAATGGAATCGGAGTCCACTCGCCAGTTTGGGTTCTGTGGCCATGAAGCAAATGCCCAAAGTGTCCCTGAATGGCCCCGGGGTGCCCAACTAGGATGCCTGTAGCACCCGAACCATGGCTCGGTTTGTGAATCCATCGATTCGTGTGGGACCGGGATGCCCAGTTTAACCTAGGTGACCCCCCAAAGTGTGCCTTGAAGGCCCGGAAGGGGTTCCAATGGGCCATCTCTGGAGCTAGGGTTTTGCTCAATGATGACCATTCCAAATTCCCTAAAGGGGTGCATTTGTCATCCGGAGGCCCCCAAGCATGCGTGGCCACTGTGGACAGGTCCACTATGGCCACATGGACCTGTGGGAGCTAATGGAATCCGAGTCTGCTTGACAATTGGGGTTCTGTGGCCACGGAGCAAATGCCCAAAGTGTCCTTGAATGGTCTCGGGGTGCCCGACTAGGATGCCCATAGCACCTGAACAGTGGCTCGGTTCACGAATTCGTGGATTCCAGTGGGCCTAGGATGCTGGGTTTCAGCTAGGGGACCCAACACAGCATGTCTCGAAGGCCCAGAAGCTTTGACAATGGGCCATCCTCGGATCTAGGGTTTTACTCAGTGAAGGCCATTCCAAATTCGCTCAAGGGGGCAATTTCTCATCTGGAAGCCCCTAGACGTGTGTGGCCACCATGGAAAGGTCCATTATGGCCAAGTGGACTTGTGGGAGCCGACAGAATCTGAGTCCGCTCATCAGTTTGGCTTCCATAGCCGCCGAGCAAATGCCGAAAGTGTCCCTGAATAGCCCCAGGGTGCCTGACTAGGATGACCGTAGCACCCGAACCATGGCTCGGTTCGTGAATCCATCCACTCCGGTGGGCCCCAGACACCGCGTTTCAGCTAGGGGACCCTACACAGCGTGCCTCGAAGGCCAGGAAGTAGTGGCAATAGGCCATCCCCGGAGCTAGGGTTTTGCTGAGTAAAGGCCATTCCAAATTCGCTCAAGGGGGCCATTTCTCATCTAGAGGCCCTTGGGCAGGCATGGCCACCGTGGATAGGTCCATTATGTCCACATGGTCCTGTGGGAGCCAACGGAATCCGAGTCTGCTCACAGGTTTAGGTTCCATGGCCTTGAAGCAAATGCCCAAAGTGTCTGTGAATGGCCTTGGGGTGCCCAACAAAGATACCCGTAGCACCCAAACCATGGCTAGGTTTCTGAATCCGTCGACTCTTGTGGATCTAGGATGCTCGGTTGAACATAGGGGACCCCCCAAAGTGTGCCTTGAAGGCCCAGAAGGTGTGCCAATGGGCCATCTCCGGATCTAGGGATTTGATCAATGATGGCCATTCCAAATTCCCTAAAGGGGTGCATTTGTCATCTGGAGGCCCCCGGGGGTGCGTGGCCACCGTGGACAGGTCCACTATGGCCACATCAAATTGTGGGAGATGATGGAATCCGAGTCCATTCGACGATTTGGGTTTCGTGGCCGTAGAGCAAATGCCCAAAGCGTCCTTGAATGGCCTCGGGGTGCCCAACTAGGATGCCCGTAGAACCCGAACAGTGGCTCGGTACATGAATCCTTTGATTTCGGTGGGTCCAAGATGCTGGGTTTCAGCTAGGGGACCCAACATAGCATGTCTCGAAGGCCCGAAAGCTTTGACAATGGGCCATCCCCGGAGCTAGTGTTTTGCTCAGTGAAGGCAATTCCAAATTCGCTCAAGGGGGCCATTTCTCGTTTGGAAACCCCTGGACGTGCGTGGCCACCGTGGAAAGGTCCATTATGGCCATGTGGACCTGCGGGAGCTGACGGAATCTAAGTCCACTCACCGGTTTGGGTTCCGTGGCCGTGGAGCAAATTCCCAAAGTGTCCCTAAATGGCCCTGGGGTTCCCGACTAGGATGCCCATAGCACCCGAACTGTAGCTTGGTTCGCAAATCCATCGACTGCGGTGGGTCCAGGACACCGGTTTTCAGCTAGGGGACCCCCCAAAGCATGCCTTGAAGGCTTGAAAGTGGTGCCAATGGGCCATCTATGGAGCTAGGGATTTTTTTCAGTGATGGCCATTCCAAATTCCATAAAGGGGTGCAGTTCTTGTCTGGACGGCCCCCGGGTGTGCGTGGCCACCATGGACAGGTCCACTATGGCCATGTGGATTTGTGGGAGGTGACGAAATCTGAGTCCACTCATCGATTTGGGGTTCCATGGCCGCAGAGAAAATGCCCACAGTGTCCCTGAATGGCCCCGGGGTGCCCAACTAGGATGCAGGTAGCACCCAAATAGTGGCTTGATTCATGAATCCGTCGATTCTGGTGGGTCTAGGATGCGAGTTTTCAGCTAGGGGACCCCACACAGCGTGCCTCGAAGGCCCAAAAGTAGTGCCAATGGGCCATCCCCGGTGCTAGGGTTTTGCTCAGTGAAGGCCACTCAAAATTCAATCAAGGTGACCATTTCTCGTGCAGAGGCCCCTAGGCATGTGCAGCCACTATGGATAGGTCCACTATGGACACATGGACCTATGGGAGGCTACGACATCTGATTTTGCTCGCCGGTTTGGGTTCCGTGGCTGACTTGGATGCCTATAGCACCCGAACCTTGGCTCGGTTCATGAATCCGTCAACTCTGGTGGGTTGGGGACACCGGGCTTTAGCTAGGGGACACCACACAGCGTGAGTCGAAGGCCCGAAAATGGTGCCAACGGGCCATTCCCATAGCTAGGGTTTTGCCCAGTGAAGGCCATTCCAAATTCGCTCAAGGCGGCCATTTCAAGTCCGGAGGCCCCTGAGCGTGCGTGGCTACCATGGACAGGTCCACTATAGCGATGTGGATCTATTTGAGCCGATAGAATCCGATTCCGCTCGCTGGTTTGGGTTTCGTGGCCCCTGAGTGAATGCCCAAAGTGTCCCTGAATGGCCTCAGGGTTCCCGACTAGGATGCCCGTAGCACCCGAACCGTGGCTCGGTTCACAAATCCATCGACTACAGTGGGTCTAGGACGCCAGGTTTCAGCTAGGCGACCCCACAAAGTGTTCATTGAAGGCCCGTAAGCGGTGCCAATGGGCCATCTCCGGAGCTAGGGTTTTTCTCAGTGATGGCCTTTCCAAATTCCCTAAAAGGGTGCATTTCTCGTCCGGAGGCACCCGGGCGTGCGTGGCCACCATGGACAGGTCCACTATGGCCATGTGGACCTATGGGAGTCGATAAAATCTGTGTCTGCTAAACGGTTTGGGTTCTGTGGCCGCGGAGCAAATGCCCTAAGTGTCCCTAAATGGCCCCGGGGTGCCTGACTAGGATGCCCGTAGCACCCGAACAGTGGCTCAGTTCGTGAATCTGTCGATTCCAGTGGGTCCAAGACGTCGGGATTCAGCTAGGGGACCCCACATAGCGTGCCTAAAAGGCCTGAAAGTGGTTCCAATGGGCCATCCCCGAAGCTACAGTTTTGCTCAGTTAAGGCCATTCCAAATTCACTCAACGGGGCCATTTCTCGTCTGGAGGCCCCTGGGCGTGCGTGGCCATTATGGATAGATCCACTATGGCCACTTGGACCAGTGGGAGCCGAAAAAATCCAAGTCCACTTTCCTATTTGGGTTATGGGGTCACAGAGCAAATGCCCAAAGTGTCCCTGAATGGCCCCTGGGTGCCCGACTAGGATGCTCGTAACAACCGAACCATGGCTCAGTTCCTGAATCCGTCAACTCCGGTGGGTTCAAGATGATGCACTTCAGGTAGTGGACCCCACACAACATGCCTCAAAGCCCTGAAAGTGGTGCCAATTGGCCATCCTCGGAGCTAGGGTTTTGCTCAGTGAAGGCCATTCCAAATTCGCTCAAGGGGGCCATTTCTCGTCCAAAGGGCCCTGGGTGTGCGTGGCCACTGTGGACAGGTCCACTATGGCTACATGGACTAGAGGGAACCGACGGAATCTGAGTCCACTTGCCTGTTTGGGTTCCGTGGTCGTGGAGAAAATGCCCAAAGTGTCCCTGAAAGGCCTCGGGGTGCCCGACCAGGATGCCTGTAGCAACCAAACCGTTGCTCAATTCGTGAATCATTCAAATTTGGTGGGTCCGGGATGATGCATTTTAGGTAGGGTACCCCACACAGTGTGCCTCGAAGGCCCAGAAGCAGTGTCAATGGGCCATCCCCAGAGCTAGGGTTTTTATCAGTTAAGGCCATTCCAAATTCGCTCAAGGGGGCCATTTCTCGTCTGGAGGCCCCCGGGCATGCGTGGCCATCATGGACTGGTCCACTATGGCCACGTGGACCTATGGGAATCGACGGAATCCAATTTCACTCGTCGGTTTGGGTTCTGTGGATGTGGAGAAAATGCCCAAAGTGTCCTTGAATGGCCCCAACGTGCCGAACTAGGATGCCCGTAGCACCCGAACCATGGCTCGGTTCATGAAATATGATTCCACTCACCAGTTGGGTTCTGTAATCGTGGAACAAATGCCCAAAGTGTCCCCAAATGGCCACGGAGTGCCCGACTAGGATGCCCGTAGCACCTGAACCATGGCTCGGTTCACGAATCCGTCCGGTTCACGAATCCGTCAACTAAGGTGGGTCTGGGATGTCGGGTTTTAGCTAGGGGACCCCACAAAGTGTGCCTTGAAGGCCCAGAAGTGGTGCCAATGGGCCATCCCCAGAGCTACGGTTTTGCTCAGTGAAGACCATTCCAAATTCGCTCAAGGGAGAAATTTCTAGTCCAGAAGCTGGGTGTGCGTCCTACCATGCACAAGTCCAATATGGCCATGTGGACCTATGGGAGACGACAGAATCCTAGTCTGCTCACCGGTTCAAGTTCCGTGGCCGCGGAGCAAATTCCCAAAGTGTCCCTGAATGGCCCCGGGGTGCCCAACTAGGATGCCCTTAGCACCCGAACCGTGGCTTAGTTCATGAATACGTCGACTCCGGTGGGTTTGAGATGCCGATTTCCAGCTAGGGGACCCCACACAGTGTGTCTCAAATGCACGAAAGTGGTGCCAATGGGCCATCCCTGGAGCTAGGGTTTTGCTCAGTGAAGGCCATTCCAAATTCGCATAAGGGGGCCATTTCTCATCCGGAGGCCCCCATGCCATGCATGGCCACTGTGGATAGGTCCACTATGGCGACGCGGACCTATGGGAGCCAAAGGAATCAGATTTCTCTCACCGGTTTGGGTTTTGTGGCCACAAAGAAAATGCCTAAAGTGTCCCTTAATGGCCCCGGGGTACCCGACTAGGATGCCCGTAGCACCCGAACCGTAGCTCGGTTCGTGAATCCATCGACTTCGATGGGTTTCAAACACCAATTTTCAGTTAGGGCACCCCACTCAGCGTTGCTTGAAGGCCGAGAAATAGTGCCAATGGCCCATCTCCGGAGCTAGGGTTTCGCTCAGTGATGGCCATACAAAATTCCCTAGACGGGTGCATTTCTCGTCCAGAGGCCGCCGGGCGTGCATGGCCACCATGGATAGGTCCACTATGGCCACGCTGGGCGTGCATGGCCACTGTGGATAGGTCCACTATAGCCACGTGGACCTATGGGAGCCAACGGAATCCAAGTCTGCTCGTAGGTTTGGGTTCCGTGGCCATGGAGCAAATGCCCAAAGTGTCCCTGAATGGCCCTGGGGTGCCCGACTAGGATGCCTGTAGCACCCGAACCGTGGCTCGGTTCGTGAATCCATCGACTCTGGTGGGTCTGGGACACCGGCTTTAAGCTAGGGGACCCACCAAAGCGTGCCTTGAAGGCCCAAAAGTGGTGCCAATGGGCCATCTCCGGAGTTAAGGTTTTGCTCAGTGATGGCCATTCCAAATTCCCTAAAGGGGTGCATTTCTCTTCTGGAGGCCCCTGGGCGTGTGGCCACCGTGCATAGGTACACTATGGCCACTTGGACCTATGGGAGCTAACAGAATCCGAGTCCACTTGCCGGTTTGGGTTCCGTAGCCGCGGAGAAAATGCCCAAAGTGTCCCTCAATGGCCCCGGGGTGCCCAACTAGCGTGCCCGCAGCACCCGAACAGTGGCTTAGTTCATGAATCCATCGATTTCAGTGGGTCTGGGACACTGGGTTTCAGCTAGGGGACCCCACACAGCGTGCCTCGAAGGCCCAGAAGCAGTGCTAATGGGCCATCCCCGGAGCTAGGGTTTTTCTCAGTGAAGGCCATTCCAAATTTTCTCAAGCGGGCCATTTCTCATCCGAAGGCCCCTGGGCATGCGTGGCCATCGTGGACAGGTCCACTATGGCCACGTGGACCTGTGGGAGCTGATGGAATCTGAGTCTACTCATCGGTTTGGGTTTCGTTGCCACCGAGAAAATGCCCAAAGTGTCCTTGAATAGCCCTGGGATGCCCAACTAGGATGACTGTAGCACCCAAACCGTGTCTTGGTTCATGAATCCATCCACTCTGGTGGGTCCCAGATGCTGCGTTTCATCTAGGGGAGCCTACAAAGCATGCCTCGAAGGCCTGAAAGCGGTGCCAATAGGGAATCCTCGGAGCTAGGGTTTTGTTGAGTGAAGGCCATTCTGAATTCGCTCAAGGGGGTCGTTTCTCATGTGGAGGCCCTCGGGCGAGCATGGCCACAGTGGATAGGTCCACTATGGCCACATGGTCTTATGGGAGCCGGCAGAATCCGAGTCCGCTTGCCGGTTTGGGTTCCGTGGCCGCAGAGAAAATTCCCAAAGTGTCCCTAAATGGGCCCGGGGTGCCCGACTAGGATGCCCGTAGCACCCAAACAGTGGATTGCTTCACGAATCCATCGATTTCGGTGGGTTTGGGATGCCGGGTTTTAGCCAGGGCACCCCACAGAGCGTGCCTTGAAGGCCCAGAAGCAGTGCCAATGGGCCATCCCCGGTGCTAGGGTTTTTCTCTGTGAAGGCCATTCCAAATTCGCTCAAGGAGGCCATTTCTTGTCCGGAGGCCCCTAGTTGTACGTAGCCACCGTGTAGAGGTCCACTATGGCCACATAGACCTATGGGATTCGATGAAATCCGATTCCGCTCGCCGGTTTGGGTTCTGTGGCCGTGAAGCAAATGTCCAAAGTTTCTCTGAATGGCCCCGGGGTGCCCGACTTGGATGCCTGTAGCACCTGAACCGTGGCTCGGTTCATGAATCCATCATCTCCAATGGGTTCGGGACACTGGGTTTCAGCTAGGGGACACCACAGAGCGTGTGTCGAAAGCCCAAAAATGGTGCCAACGGGCCATCCCCGGAGCTAGGGTTTTGCTAAGTGAAGGCCATTCCAAATTGGCTCAAGGTGGCCATTTCTCGTCTGGAGGCTCCCAGGCATGCGTGGCTACTATGGACAGGTCCACTATGACGACGTGGACCTATGGGAGGCGACGGAATCTGAGTCCGCTTGCTGGTTTGGGTTCCATGGCCTCGGAGCAAATGCCTAAAGTGTCCCTGAATGGCCTCGAGGTGCCTCACTAAGATGCCCCTACCACCTGAACTGTGGCTCGGTTCGTGAATCCATCAACTACGGTGGGTCCAGGATGCTGGGTTTCAGCTAGGGGACCCCACAAAGCATTCCTTGAAGGCCCGGAAGCGGTGCCAATGGGCCATCTCCGGAGCTAGGGTTTTGCTCAGTGATGGCCATTCCAAATTCCCTAAAGGAGTGCATTTCTCATCGTGAGGTGCCCGGGCGTGTGTGGCCCCCATGGACAGGTCCATTATGGCCACGTGGACCTATGGGAGTTGATGGAATCCATGTCTGCTCACCGGTTTGGGTTCCGTGGCCGCAGAGCAAATGCCCAAAGTGTCCCTGAATGGCCTGGGGGTGCCCGACTAGGATGCCCGTAGCACTCGAACAGTGGCTCAGTTTGTGAATCCATCTATTCTGGTGGGTCTGGGATGCCGAGTTTCAGTTAGGGGACCCCACATAGTGTTTCTCGAAGGCCCGGAAGTGGTGCCAATGGGCCATCCCCAAAGCTACGGTTTTGCTCAGTGAAGGCCATTCCAAATTCGATCAAGGGGGCCATTTCTCGACCGGAGGCCCCTGGGCGTGCGTGGCCACTGTGGACAGGTCTACTATGTCCACGTGGACTAGTGGGACCCAACGAAATCCGAGTCCGCTTGCTTGTTTGGGTTCCATGGTCATGGAGCAAATGCCCAAAGTGTCCCTGAATGGCCCAAGGGTGCCCGACTAGGATGCCCGTAGCAACCGAACCGTGTCTTGGTTCCCAAATTCATCAACTTCGGTGGGTCCGGGACGATGCGTTTCATGTAGTGGACCCAACACAACATGCCTCGAAGGCACGGAAGCGGTGCCAAATGGCCATCCCCGGAGATAGGGTTTTGCTCAGTGAAGGCCATTCCAAATTCGCTCAAGGGGGCCATGTGTCATCTGGAGGCCCCTGGGCATGCCTGGCCACTGTGCTCAGGTCTACTATGGCCATGTGAAATAGTGGGAGTCGACGGAATCCGAGTCCGCTTGCCTATTTGGGTACTGTGGTCGCGGAGCAAATGCCCAAAGTGTCCTTGAATGGCCACGGGGTGCTCGACTAGGATGCCCATAGCAACTGAACCATGGCTTGACTCGTGAATCCGTCAACTCCGGTGGGTCCGGGATGATGCCTTTCAGGTAGGGGACCCCACACAGCATTCCTCGAAGGCCCAGAAGCGGTGCCAATGGGCCATCCCCGGATCTAGGTTTTTGCTCAGTGAAGGCCATTACAAATTCGCTTAAGGGGGCCATTTCTTGTCTGGAGCCCCCGGGTGTGTGTGGCCACCATCAATAGGTCCACTATGGCCATGAGGACCTGTGGGAGCCGATGGAATCCGAGTCCGCTCACCAGTTTGGGTTCCGT
This sequence comes from Larix kaempferi, assembly GCA_027924585.1. Taxonomy (NCBI): domain Eukaryota; kingdom Viridiplantae; phylum Streptophyta; class Pinopsida; order Pinales; family Pinaceae; genus Larix; species Larix kaempferi. Next base: position 5,693,393 of record BSBM01000066.1, read on the forward strand.
GGCTGTGGAGTAAATGCCCAAAGTGTCTTTGAATGGCCCCGACGTGCTCGACTAGGATTCCCGTAGTGCCCGAACCGTGCCTTGGTTCATGAATTTGTCAACTTCGGTGGGTCTGGGATGCCGGATTTCAACTAGGGGACCCCACAAAGCGGGCCTTGAAGGCCCGGAAGCAATGCCAATGGGCCATCCCCAGAGCTAGGGTTTTGCTTAGTGAAGGCCATTCCAAATTCGCTCACGGGGTCCATTTCTAGTCTGGAAGCCCCTAGGTGTGTGTCCCACCATGCACATGTCCACTATGGCCATGTGGACCTGTGGGAGCTGACAGAATCCGAGTCTGCTCGTCGGTTTGGGTTCCGTGGCCGCGGAGTAAAAGCCCAAAGTGTCCCTGAATGGCCCCGGGGTGCCCGACTAGGATGCACTTAGCACCCGAACCGTGGCTTGGTTTGTGAATACGTTGACTCCAGTGGGTTCGGGATGCTGGATTCTAGCTAGGGGATCCCACACAGTGTGCCCTGGAGGCGCGGAAGTGTTGCCAATGGGCCATCTCGGAGCTAGGGTTTTGCTCAGTGAAGGCCATTCCAAATTCGCTCAAGGGGGCCATTTCTTGTCTGGAACCCCTTGGGGCATGTGTGGCCATAGTGAAAAGGTCCACTATGGTGACATGGACCTATGGGAGCCAACGGAATTGGAGTTCGCTCGCTGGTTTGGGTTCCATGGCCATGGAGAAATTGCCCAAAGTGTCCCTTAATGGCCCCGGGGTGCCCGACTAGGATGCCCGTAGCACCCAAACCGTGGCTCGATTCGTGAATCCGTCGAGTCCAGTGGGTCCAAGATTCCAGGTTTCAGCTAGGGCATGCCACACAGTATTGCTTGAAGGCCCGAAAGTAGTTCCAATGGCCCATCACCGGAGCTAGGGTTTTGCTCAGTGATGGCCATTCAAAATTCCCTAAACGGGTGCATTTCTCGTCCGGAGGCCATCGAGCGTGCGTGGCCACTATGGATAGGTCCACTATGGCCACATGGACCTATGGGAGCTGACGGAATCAAAGTCCGCTTGCCGGTTTGGGTTCCGTGGCGATAGATCAAATGCGCAAAGTGTCCTTGAATGGCCCCAGGGTGCCCTCCTAAAATGCTCATAGCACCTGAACAATGGCTTGGTTCACAAATATGTCGATTCCAGTGGGTCTGGGATGCCAGGTTTCAGCTAGGGGACCCCACACTGCATGTAGCGAAGGCCCGGAAGTGGTGCCAATGGGCCATCCCTAGAGCTAGGGTTTTGCTCATTGATGGCCATTCCAAATTCGCTCAAGCGGGCCATTTCTTGTCCTGAGGCCTTTGGGCGTGCGTGGCCACCGTGGACAGGTCCAATATGGCCACGTGGACCTATGGGAGACAATGAAATCCAAGTCTGCTTGCCGATTTGGGTTCCATGGCCGTGGAGCAAATGCCCAAATTGTCCCTGAATGGCCCTGGGGTGCCCGACTAGGATGCCTGTAGCACCCGAAACATGGCTTGTTTCGTGAATCGATCGACTCCGATGGGTCTAGGATGATGAGTTTCAACTAGGGTACCCCACACAACTTTCCTTGAAGGCCCAGAAGCGTTGCCAATGGGCCATCCCCGGAGCTAGGGTTTTTCTCAGTGAAGGCCATTCAAAATTCGCTCAAGGGGGCCATTTCTCGTCTGGAGGCCGCCGGGCATGCATGGCCACCATGAACAGGTCCACTATGGCCATGTGGACTTGTGGGAGCCGACGGAATCTGAGTTCACTTGTCGGTTTGGGTTCTATGGACACAGAGAATTTGCCCAAAGTGTCCCTGAATGGCCCCAGGGTGCTCGAATAGGATTCCCATAGCACCCAAACTGTGGCTCGATTCGCGAATCCATTTAATCTGACGGGTCCAAGACACCGGGTTGCAAATATGGGACCCCCCAAAGCGCTCCTTGATGGCATGGAAGCGGTGCCAATGGCCCATCTCCGGAGCTAGCGTTTTGCTCAGTTATTGCCATTCAAAATTCCCTAATGTGGTGCATTTCTCATCCGGAGGCCTCCTGGCATGTGTGGCCACCGTGGACAGGTCCACTATGGCCACGTGGACCTACGGGAGCCGACGGAATCTGTGTTCGCTCGCCGGTTCGGGTTCCGTGGCCGTAGAGAAAATTCCCAAAGTGTCCCAGAATGTCCCCACGGTGCTTGCCTAGGATACCTGTAGCACCCAAACAGTTACTTGGTTCACGAATTCGTCGATTCCGGTGGGTCTAGGATGCCAGGTTTCAGCTAGGGGACCCCACACGGTGTACCCCAAAGTCCCGAAAGCGGTGCCAATGGGCCATCCCCGGAGCTAGGGTTTTGCTCAGTGAAGGCCATTCCAAATTCGATCAAGGGGGCCATTTCTCGTCCAGAGGCCTTTGGGCGTGCGTGGCTATTGAGATATTGTAACTTCAAAGAATATTATATTTGTACTTTTTTATTCCAGAGATGTTTCATTCCTCCATGAAGATCTTATTGTATATCCGAAGATTTTTATTCCTCCGTTAGAATGTGGTAACTTGGTTTATTAGACTTCCCTAGTGGGGGTCGGCCCTGTATGTGTTATGTGGGTCAAAGGGTTGTTAGACCACCCTAGTGGGGTCATCCCATTCATTTGTAGTGGGGTGTTTAACCCAGTGGTAAAGTTGGGGCTGACCTAGTTAATATAAAGTACAAGTCGGAGATGTGTATAAATAGAGGAGGTGTGTTCCTCATTATACACACACTTCCCTCACTTGAAATGTAGCGCACTTGTGAGAGAGAGGTTTGCTATGGAGGAGGAGGAGATCCTATCTTTGGTTTGTATCTTTGTATATTGCTATTCATCTATATTGAGGAAGCATTGCTGGGTTTTCTACCCGATGAGCGTTTCCCAGGATAAATCTATGTCTCTTGTGTTTATGTTGTGCTTGTTGTTTCTTCAGTGATCCTGTATATGCAATTATTGTGAAATGGAATGTAATGCTGATATTTTATGTCTTAGCATATTGAATCTTAACATGGTATCATAGATAACCTGAAGGAAGGCAATGTATGGCACTTACAACACTTGCTTCACTTTCGACAATTTGAAGGTTTGGGTTTTATATAGAAAAAACTAGTCATCATGGAACTTTCTCTATAAATCCATTTTTGCAAAGTTTCAGGATCTGAAACCTTTACAGGTCGTATACAACATCCCTAGGTATCTTGTATCCAAAGGACACCCTCAGATTCGTTGTACTTTGTAAGTTATGATCAGTACAAGTTAGGGTTTCTGCCTCTTCCAGATCTCAGTCAAAATCAGGTGACCTAGGAAAAAAGGTCATAACGTGGGCTAGGAAGATCCAAATGAAATTTCGTTAAAAGTGACAGGTAGTACATAGACTGTACTATCTCAAAAAATGTTTTCAGAGGCCAAAGTTGAACCAGTGACTTGTGGCATGCCATACATGTTCACTCTCCTTTTTTATCCCATAAATAGGTCACGTTGCGACACTTGGCATAACTCTCTCTTAGAAAATCCAATTAAGGTCAAACCTACCGAGATGGCAATATGATAGGTTAGGCTACCACAGGAAAAAAATTTAGACCCTGTGGATTGAAAAGTTCAGAGTTACAGCAGAAACAATCAGGTACAGTTTTATTTCAAAACAGAATTATTTTTGGAGCACCTTCATTCATGACTTCCAGAATTTAGGGTTTCAGAGAAAAATAGAATTTTTGGAATCGGAGTCCATGGCTGAATGCTACTCAGGAAAATCAAAATTTAGAGACCAAGATCGAATTTTTTGGTTGGATAGAAGACTGGGCTTGATCAAACCCTAGTTCGGGATTTTGATCGGAAAGATGGAAAATTAGGGCTTTGGCAAAAGTTGGAATTTTTTAAGTCTGTGACCACGGCTGGAAGCTCCTCAGAAAAGTAATAGTTTAGAGACTTGGATCAAACCTTTGGATTGGGCAGAAGGGTGGGCTTCATCAAACCCTAGTTCAGGATCCTGTCTAGAAGATACAGAAGTTTTGAAGGCAATTTTGAGGGGTCAAGTTTTGGAGATTTCAAAATTCAAGTATGCAAGTTTGATCAGCTCAGCAAGACACATCCTTCCATCCATTCAAAAGTGTGAAATTTAAAGATTTAATTTTTAGGGTTTCTCTAACAAACCCTAATCAAGCTCGAGATCAAGTTTCAGGGGGAGTTGAGGCTAAGGCCTTACATAAGAAGACTACAAGAAGTCTCTACAGGTAAGACTTAAGGAGGTACAGGTATGTCTTGAAATCTGATTCTTGATTAAGTTGATAATATGTTTTTCTTCATATTATTTATTAGTACAATCTTGACTAATGTTAGATTTGTCTTATCATCCTAATAAAAGTATGAATACATGTGAATGATAGAAGACATTCATTGATTATGGTTATATGATTGTACTAATGCACTGTGGTGTTGTATGAGGTTGATGTTGTCTGCTAACAAGATACAGGTACATCACGAAAGACAAATCAAGTTCCATGACTATGACAACATCCATAATCCTTGATCACATAGAAGTTCTACTTACGAGGTATGTATGACTTTGTTCTATTATGCTTAACCTATGAGATATGAAGGTTTCAACACAAGATCTCTAAATCATTGAAGAGAGCAAAGAAGATATTGATTAGGTATGTTAGACATAACTAAGCAAGTATACTAATCCAGTTATGTTTTCCTATATCAAGTTAGAATCTTACTTTGTGTTAGGATCCCTTATATAAGTATACTTGGTATGATTGGTTATGCTTATTCATAAAGTTAGTAATCAAGGGTTTATGAATATTATGTCTCTTATCCTAATTGATGCATGAGTAAAAGAAGACTTCCCTGAAACCTCGAATACTAATGTTTATTATCTATGATCATGGCTATACATATTCAAGATTATAATATACTAATGAATGTATGTTTGTGTATGAGATGATGAGGATGACACTAGTGCACATTTGAGCATGCACAGTGGTACAAAATGAATAGAAGTTCAAAAGTCATATAGAAGATCAAGCGAGAGGCAACCACACAAACATAAAAGATAAGTATTTGAGTTGTTATTTGAAATAGTAAATGATATTGCCTGTAATAGGTTGTATGCATATTTGTATTCCTATAATATATCATGTTGAGTGTAAACATTCATAGAGCAATGAACAGTATACTACTAATATGCGTATGATTGATAAGTTGGACAAACATTCCATTGTTGCTTGTCTAGAATGAAGCCTCTTTGCTAACATGCTGAGAGTTGTGCACACTCTCAATAGTATGTTCTAGTAGAGATGGAAGGCATCTAGATAGCCACTGTATGCATACAGGATATGGAAAAGTGTTGTGCCAAAGTATTGGTCAAGATAGTTGCATAACTATGTAAATGATTCGTGGCTAGAAGATTCTCTTAGAAAGAGGAAGAGGATCATGACGAGATGTTTGCTCCAAGTGACTAGATAAGACCATTATCTTAATGGTGTAATTAAAGAAGAAGTGTGAATCAAGTTTTTTATGGGTACCCAGGATCGATAGTCAATTGATGAGCTTAATGATCACCATGGGTGATGTGGATCTCAACCTTTGCTACAAGGTTGAATATGGTTTCTATACACAGATGACATGGATGCAAGAAGGAACTCACCATAGAGTTCGAATGGTATTGAGGCTCATATCAGTAGACCCATCTAACGAGAGATGGCACAGATAAATGGCTACAGAAATGAAAATGAAAGATCTCAGATTGATGCATTACTTCCTAGGTCTGGAAGTATGGCAAGACTCAGAAGGAATATTTCTCAACTAGGGAAAGTATGCCGAGAAATATTAAAAGGACTTGATGTGTTGGAATGGCCACTCTCATGGATTCCAACTTGAAGTTGTTAGCAGATGACCAATCAGAGTTAGTGTATATAACTCTGTACAGACAAATTATTGGGTTATTGATGTATCTAACAAATACTAGGTCAGATATATGCTTTGCGGTGAACACCTTGAGTTAGTATCTAGTGGAAACTAGATGTGTTCACCTGATAGTTGCAAAGCATGTGATGAGATACCTAAAGGATACGATAGACTTTGATCTATGCTATCTTGGAGATCATGACTTTAGATGGCTACACAGATGTTGATTGAGCAGAAAGTGTATCAGACAGGAAGAACACATCGAGAGGATGTTATTGTCTGGGATCAGACATGATCTCGTGGTTTAGCTAGAAGCAGTCTAGTGTGGCTCTCAGCACAAGCGGAATATATGGTTGGTTGCTCTGCTAGTTGTGAAGCAGTATGGCTTCTGGATTGTTTTACTTAGAGATAGACCCAACTGTCATCCTATGTGACAAACAGAGTTGTATCAAGATGGCAGAGAATCTAGTGTTCCATGATATGGTGCAGAAAGGAACTATAAAGTTTGAATTTGTAACAAGTTGCCGATGTACTAACCAAACCTCTACCTCAAGTGAACAAGTTGCCGATGTACTAACCAAACCTCTACCTCAAAGTGAACAAGTTACCGATGTACTAACCAAACCTCTACCTCAAGTAAAGTTTGAGTATTTTCGGAGACAAGCTTGGTAGGACCCTCCTCGAGAGGAGGAGTGATGTGGTCACTTATGATGAGATTACCTGCATAGATAGTGAGGTTGATGATGTGGATACCTGTATTAGTGATGCCGACAGAGAGGTTGGTGGATGGTCCTTAGACAGGGTCTAAGTTGACGAGGGGATTGCATCATCCTTGAACACATGTTCTAAATTGAGCCGTAGACATATGTCTCCGAGAATGAAGTCCTTAGTGGACAAGTGGGAATTGTATCGTCCCCGGACTTCGGTCCCTTGAATTGATCCATAGACGTATGGTCTTCGAGAATGAAGTCCTAAATGTACAGTGAGGATTAAGTCATCCTTGGACATAGTCCGAAATGTACAGGAAGAGGATTAAGTCATCCTTGGACATAGTCCTAAATGTACGGGAAGAGGATTAAGTTATCCTTGGACATAGTCCTAAATTTCCAGGAAGAGGATTAAGTCATCCTGTGAAGAACCTGCAATAATTAATTAATGCAAATACACGAGATATTAGAAATAATAGAACTCAGAATCACTTTTATATTGATCACGGGCCACTTCAAGGGTGCAACCTCCTTTGAGCAAGCTCAATACAATTAACTTCACGGTCCTTCATAGGCCTCAACACACACTTATATACTAAGTCTATGCGCCAATACCATGGGTCAATACTATGTGTCAATACAAACCATGGGCTAATACAAACCATGGGCTAAGTCTAGGCGCCAATACTATGAGTCAAAAGCATGGGCCAATACAAAATATGGGTGACTTACAAAGCATATGCGCCAACAACAATAACACAAACTATGGATCAACAAATAATACGGGACGACTTACAAAGCATATGCGTCCAACAACAATATACTAACAAAGTAAAGACATGGGTTCCTAACATCCCCTCTCCCTTAGAAAAAGCTTTGTCCTCAAAGCTTTAGATGTGGAAATTAATGCAGAATCTGAAGGAGTGGGTCCCCTGTAGCATCCTTGGGTTGCATTGCAAGCCACTGGCGCCTTTGGAGTTTCAGGGAGGATTGCGTGGAAGGTTGTAGATGAAGAAGAACCATATCAGCGATGTGAAAAGTGCGCTCAGAACGGTGTTGATCAGCTTCTTGTTTCATTCAAATTATTTCCATGTGAAGATTGTCCTGCAGAATGAGAAGAAGCTGATCACGATTTCGAAGAATTGAGTCAATTGCCTGAACTTAGAAGCTATTGAAGGTGTATGGAAGAAGAACTAGTGGTTCCTGTCCAAAGAATGCTTCATATGGTGTCCTTTGAGATGTGGTACTATACCACTAGAGCGCTTCTAGGAAATCCATAGAAATAATTGTCCAAATCTGTGGAGGGATGGGCAAGGGTTCGAGCAGTCCTGAAAGGAGGGTTGTTTCACCCTTGTTGACCTAGAAAGTATCACAATCAACCACCATCTGTTAAATTGTCATTTTGAGTCCCTACCAAAAGAAGTTACATTATTCCTGGTCATATGTTTTGAGGAACCCAGAGTGCCCTACTGATGAAGAAGCATGGAGTTCATTGAAGAGATAACCCTGTTGAACAGATTGCAACCAATTTGGAACAAGTAGAGAAATAGCTGTAAGAGAAAATGGGTCATCAAACGTACGAGGAGGATCATCCTCCACCATATTGTCCTTACCCTTCTGGTAAGTGGTCGCATAGTCATAATCCATGAGTTGGATAACCCATTTCAGGTGTGCTGGGGAGGAGACCCATTATTCCAGGAAAGTTTCCAGACTCTGGAGATCAGTCTTGATGCAGAAATAATTCCCCAATAGGGATGGCTACCACTTATGTACTATATGCAAAATAGCCATCATGTCCTCCTGAGATGTAGATGCGGCGAAATGATTACCGGAAAGGTCTTGTGAAGGCAGAAAGCCCACTGGTGCAACACAGACACATGCATATATATCCAAGGAAGTAGTGGAGACCATTGGTGGGTGCATCTGAAGGGAATGGAGATGCGCAATGACACCATGTGAATTCTTCTTAAGGATCTTTTCCAGGCGATGTGAACTGATGATGCAGAGAGACCCTGGTTCTAAGCCCATAAATTTGTGTTGTGTCCCATTGACTGAAAACTGTATCCAAAGTTCATCAAAATCCCATAAGATGGGGCCAAGTGTGTGTAACCATTGAACGCCCAAAACCACATCACATCCGCCTAAGGACAAGGAAAACATGTCAGAGCGTAGGTTATAATATTCCATAGAGATATGCACATTGTGTCACTTCCCCTTACAAGGTAAGGTGCCCCCATTGGCAAACATGACTTCAAAGTTGGAGCAAGGATGGACAAAACAATCAACCTGTTTGGCAATCCGAGGGTCAATGAAGTTATGAGTGCTACCAGAATCAATGAGTATGGTAAGAGGGAGCTTCTTGAAGTATCCCCTGGCCCGCATTGTTTGTGGGGTGGTGACACCGGTTACAGCATGGAGAGAGATCTCGGGTGGGTCGTCCTGAGATGGGGTGTCAACAGGCGAGTGCTGAATGTCAACCTGATCATCTACTGTATCTAGAGCTTCTTCACCAAGTTCAGAGGCAGGCGGAGAATCCACATCCAAGAGATAAAGTTTTTGTTGAACATATCTATGTCCCTGAGTGAATTTCTCATCACAATTATAACAAAGCTCTTTTTCTCGGCATGCCTGCATCTCTGTTTCAGACAAATGCTTGATAGGAGTTGGTCGAGGATCAGGCGTGATGGGAGGTCGTTGGGAACCCATATTTCTGAAGGGAACAAAGGTGGGTTTGGAGCGTTGTTGAGCTGCGATCTTTTCCTCAGCCAGCTTAGCCAACCCTAGGACTTCCATCATTGTGTTGGGACAGAACATTTTGACCTCTGAGCGGATTTCATCCTTGAGACCACTGATAAAACAACTCCTGTAAAATTCATCAGACAATCCTTCTGTGTGATTGGCTAGTTTCTCAAATTCTGTCTGATACTCTCTCACTGTGCCAAGTTGGTGAAGTTTAGTGAGTGCTCCTGTGAAGTCGTCAAAAGCACTAGGACCAAATCGTGGCAAAAGGAGTTGGCAAAAATCTGTCCAGTTTGGCTCGGGATGAGCTTTGATGTACCAATGGTACCATTGAAGGGCTTCCTGTTCCAAATGAAAGGATGCAAGTGGAACTTTCTGGACATCAAAAGTATTATGCAGACTGAAATATTGTTCTGCTCGGTATATCCATCCAGTCGGATCAGTACCATTGAAGCGAGGAAAATCAAGCTTCGGTCCATGAAAATTGCTAGAAGAAGAGAACCCATTGGCTGCAGAAGATTCTTGCTGTCGATTATTGTTCATGGCTGAATGCTGAAGATGGAGGCTGAGAAATTTTTCATCCAGATCTTGGAGTTTGATTTGGATGGCTACAAGTACTTCCTCCATGGTTTTTGCTCCTGCATGGGTGACAACCATAACCAGGAGACTTATTTTTATTTTTATTTTTATTTTTGGGAATGGATAGAAAAACAAAAACAAAAACTGCTTTACTAAAGGAAAATTTGGATTTGGGAAAAACTTGGAGTGGTAATTGGGGTTTGAGTAGGTTTTAGACACTTTCTGATGGATAGGAAAGCAAAAAAATGGGGATTTCAGAAGCGGGGTGAAAGACTGAGAAAATTTGGCAGCGAGGGACAAAGAAGCAGAATTAGGAAAGGAACTTGGTGGTAAAATTTGAAGGCGATTGGGTGAAATCCAAAAACGTTATGGCAAACCCTAAAAATAGACAAATGTGGGATTTCAGGCTTTCAGAAGTGGAATTTGGGATAGGGTCTTCAGGAATGAATTATGCAGAATGGGATTGCAGGGATGTCAGTGAAGTTTCAGGGAAAACAGAGTTGAAAGAAGTGAGATATGGACCCCAAGTATGTGCGGCTTCCTAACAGTTCATGGGTTTCACTTGGCCACCAATGTTGTCTGACGGCTTGCGTATTGGGGCAGTACCCCTCACTCCACGGCTCAGGTAAAACTGATAACCGATTTGCCACAAACAACAACTCTTGGTTTACCTCACGGGTGGGAACTAGTCAATCAGGTAGGGGTCGATGCCCTTTTCACTGGCAGGTCCTCTCAATGGGCCAACTACTTAAGGGTTCATGTGGTACTCTTCACAATGATTTTTAGGGATTATGCCCAAGTACTTCCCATAGTTAAGCGGATAGGGATTATTCCCAAATCTGAACCTTCAACAGATGCGAAAAAAATTTTGGCAAAAATTTCACCCAGCGAGCCCAAGAAAGTGTTAGGAACCCATGTCTTTACTTTGTTAGTATGTTGTTGTTGGACGCATATGCTTTGTAAGTCGTCCCGTAGTATTTGTTGATCAATAGTTTGTGTTATTGTTGTTGGCGCATATGCTTTGTAAGTCGCCCGTAGTATTGTGATCCATAGTTTGTAGTGGCCCATGGTTTTGACCCATAGTATTGGCGCCTAGACTTAGTATATAAGTGTGTGTTGAGACCTATGAAGGCACCGTGAAGTTATTTGTATTGAACTTGCTCATAGGAGGTTGCCCCCTCGAAGTGGCCTGTGATCAATATAAAAGTGATTCTGAGTTATGTCATTTCTGCTATTTCGCATATTCTTATTAATTAATTGTTGCAGGTGCATCACATCTGGTATCAGAGCACTTTCTTGGGCTCGCTGGGTGAAATTTCTGCCAATTTTTTTTTTTCGCATCTGTTGCAGGTTCGGATTTGGGAATAATCCCTATCCCCTTAACTGTGGGAAGTACTTGGGAATAATCCCTAAAACTCATTGTGAGGAGTACCACAGGAACCCCGAAGTAGCTGGCCCATTGAGAGGACCTGCCAGCGAAAAGGACAATGACCCCTACCTGATTGACTAGTTCCCACCCATGAGGTAAAACAAGAGTTGTCGTTTGTGGCAAAGCGGTTATCAGTTTTACCTGAGCCATGGATTGAGGGGTACTGCCCCAATACGCAAGCCGTCAGACAGCATTGGTGGCCAAGTGAAACCCCTGAACTGTTAGGAAGCCGCACATACCTGGGGTCCATATCTACTTTCAGCTGAACTGTTGTCGATTACTGTTGCGCCGTTTCAGATCCATTTTGCAAGCCGTTCCAGATCCAGCCATTTTCAATCCATTCGGCGCTTTTCCAGATCCCTTCCAAGCCGTAGCCGCTCCAGTCTGGAAAAAAAAAAAAAAAACAGTTTTTTCTCCATATCTGCCTTGTTTTCACTCTGTTTTCCTTGAAATTTTCGGGGAACCCCTATCATCCCATTCTGCATATTTCATTCCTGAGGACCCTATCCCTAATTCCCCTTCCCAAAGCCCGAAATCCCACATTTGTCTATTTTTAGGGTTTGCCATAACTTCCTCAGATTTCACCCAATCACCTTCAAATTTTACCACGGAGTTCCTTTCTAAATTCTGCTTTTTTGCCCCCCTCTACCAAATTTTCCCATTCTTTCACCCCGTTTATTAAATCCTCATTTTTGCTTCCCTGCCTAGTCGACAGTGTCCAACACCTAGTCAAACCCCAATTACCCTTCAGATTTTTTCCCAAGTCCAAATTTTCCCTTACTAAAGCAGTTTCTGTTTTTGTTTTCCTACCCAGTTAAAAAAAAAAAACTCCTGGTTATGGTTGTCACCCATGCAGGAGCAAAAACCATGGAAGACGCACTTGTAGCCATCCAAGCCAAAATCCAGGATCTGGATGAAAAATTTCTCGGCCTCCATCTTGAATATTCAGCTATGAACGACAAACGGTAGTCCGAGTCTTCAACAGACAATGGGTTCTCTTCTTCCAGCAATTTCCGTGGTCCGAAGCTTGATTTTCCTCGTATTCAGCTCCTTCCTGGCAGCGTTCCTCCCAACATCAGGCTCTATCGCTACCCATTTCACCAAAAAACGGAGATTGAAATGCTCGTTCGGGACTTATTGAAGCAAGGTATTATTTGCCCAAGCACTAGTTCCTTTTCTTCTCTAGTTATTCTTGTCCGCAAAAAAATGGGTCATGGCGCCTCTGCATTGACTTCCGAGCACTTAATCACCTCACCATCAAGGATAAGTTTCCAATTTCTGTTGTTGATGAGCTTCTTGATGAGCTTCATGGGGCTCACTTTTTCTCCAAGTTGGATCTTCGTTCTGGGTATCATCAAATTCGGGTTCATGAGGATGATATCCCTAAAACAACTTTCCGCACACATGATGGCCATTATGATTTTTTGGTCATTCCCTTTGACCTCACTAATGCTCCTTCCACATTCCAGGCCTTAATGAATAAAATAATTCGACCCTACTTGCAGAATTTCATTCTGGTATTCTTTGATGATATCCTCATCTACAGTAAAACATGGGATGAACATCTCCAGCATCTGGATCTTGTCATGCAACTTTTCTCTGACCATCATCTCCATGCCAAGTAGTCTAAATGTGTTTTTTGACAGAAGGAAGTTGAGTATCTCGGGCACATTATCTCAGCACAAGGGGTTCGCGTGGATCCTACCAAAATCGATGCCATGAACAATTGGCCGCATACTCAGACACTCAAGAGCCTTCGTGGTTTTTTGGGGTTGACTGGCTACTACTGCAAGTTTGTCAAGGATTATCGGAAGATTGCAGCTCCATTAACTGCTCTATTGAAAAAGGATGCTTTTACATGGACACCTACTGCTCAATGTGCATTTGACAAACTAAAACAAGCTATGCGTACTACACCTGTTCTAGCTATGCCCGATTTTTCTAAGCCCTTCACTATTGAGAGTGATGCTTGCGGCAATGTACTTGGTGTTGTTCTCCTTCAAGATGAACACCCCATTGCATTCACCAGCCTAGCCCTTTCATGTAATAATTTAGCTGCCTCTAACAATGAGAAGGAAATGATGGCTATTTTGCATGCAGTACAGAAGTGGCACCCATACCTATTAGGGACTCATTTCTGCATCAAGACTGATCACCAGAGTCTGAAATATCTCTTGGAACAGCGTGTCTCCTCCCCGGCACAATAGAAATCGGTTAGCAAACTCATGGGTTATGACTATGAGATCACTTACAAGAAGGGTAAAGACAATATTGTGGCAGATGCTCTTTCTCGCACATTTGATGCCCAAGGTTCTCTTTCAGCTATTTCTATGCCTGTTCCAAATTGGTTGCAATCTATTCAATAGGGTTATGTCAATGACTCTTCCTTATCTCAAATCATCCAATGCTTGACCAACAACCCTTCTGCTGTACCACATTACTCTTGGGATGGTGCTTCTCTGTGATACAAGGGTCGTCTGGTGCTTCCCCAGAGCCCAGATCTTCAATAGGCTGTCTTCTATGAACTCCATGCTTCTCCATCGGCAAGGCACTCTGGGTTCCTCAAAACGTATGAATGAGCACGACGTAACTTCTTTTGGCAAGGCATGAAAAGGACAATTCAACAAATGGTGGCCGAATGTGATACCTTCCAGCGCAATAAGGGTGAAACAACACTCCTTCTAGGATTGCTTGAACCCTTTCCCATACCTACACGGATTTGGACAGATATTTCTATGGATTTCATTGAAGGGCTCCCTAAATCTGGCAGGAAGACAGTGATTCTCATTGTGGTTGATTGCCTCTCCAAATATAGTCATTTTTTTGCTCTCAACCATCCCTATACAACCTCCTCCGTCGCTCAAATTTTCCTGGACCAAATCTTTCATCTTCATGGCATCCCTTCTTCCATTGTCTCGGATCGTGACGCGACTTTCACCAGTCATTTTTGGACAGAACTATTTCGCCACACAGGCACCAAACTGAAGATGAGTTCAGGGTATCAACCATAAACAGATGGTCAGACTGAAATTATTAATAAATGCTTGAAAACTTATCTTCGTTGCTTCACCTCGGAACAACAACATTAGTGGGCAAAGTGGCTCCCTCTCGCTGAATGGTGGTACAATACCTCTTACCACACTGCCTCTAAAATGACCCCATATGAAGCAGTCTATGGTCAGGCACCTCCAATTCTTCTTCCATACACCCCCACTAGTTCACCAGTTCAGGAAGTTGACACGGTCCTTCGAAACCACGACCAGATTCTTCGCATTTTTCGGGACAATCTTCACATGGCAAGAAATCGCATGAAGCAACAAGCTGATCAGCACCGTTCTAAGCGCACTTTTCAAGTCGGTGATATGGTTTTTCTTTGTCTCCAGCCGTACAAGCAATCCTCCTTGAAACTCAAAGGGCGTCATAAGCTCGCTCCAAAGTTCTATGGGCCATATCGGATTCTTCAGAAGATTGGGTCCATTGCTTATAAATTGGAACTTCCTCCTTCTTCCCGCATTCATCCAGTCTTTCATGTCTCTTGTTTGAAGAAAGTTCTTGGCACCAACATCAGTGGACAAACGATTTTACCCGAACTGGATAATGAAGTTTCCATCCTTTTGGAGCCGGAGGCCATCCTCAATTGGTGCATGTGTCAGCTTCGCTCTCGCTCTATCACAGAGGTCTTAATTCAGTGGCACGACATGCAACCAGAGGATGCTACATGGGAACCACTCCTTCAGATTCAACAACAATTTCCACATCTAAAGCTTTGAGGACAAAGATTTTCTTGAAGGGGGAGGGGATGTTAGGAACCCATGTCTTTACTTTTTTAGTATGTTGTTGTTGGACGCATATGCTTTGTAAGTCATTCCATAGTATTTGTTGATCAATAGTTTGTGTTATTGTTGTTGGTGCATATGCTTTGTAAGTCACCCGTAGTATTGTGATCCATAGTTTGTAGTGGCCCATGGTTTTGACCAATAGTATTGGCACCTAGACTTAGTATATAAGTGTGTGTTGAGACCTATGAAGGCACCGTGAAGTTATTTGTATTGAGCTTGCTCATAGGAGGTTGCCCCCTCAAAGTGGCCTGTGATCAATATAAAAGTGATTCTGAGTTCTCTCATTTATGCTATTTTGCATATTCTTATTAATTAATTGTTGCAAGTGCATCACAGAAAGTGCTCTGATAGCAGATGTGAAGAACCTGCAATAATTAATTAATGCAAATACACGAGATATCAGAAATAATAAAACTCAGAATCACTTTTATATTGATCACGGGCCACTTCGAGGGGGCAACCTCCTTTGAGCAAGCTCAATACAATTAACTTCACGGTCCTTCATAGGCCTCAACACACACTTATATACTAAGTCTAGGCACCAATACCATGGGTCAATACTATGTGTCAATACAAACCATGGGCTAAGTCTAGGCGCCAATACTATGAGTCAAAACCATGGGCCAATACAAACTATGGATCAACAAAACTATGGGCGACTTACAAAGCATATGCGCCAACAACAATAACACAAAATATGGATCAACAAATACTACGGGATGACTTACAAAGCATATGCATCCAACAACAATATACTAACAAAGTAAACACATGGATTCCTAACACATCCTTGGACATAGTCCTAAATGTATGGGGTGAGGATTAAGTCATCCTTATACAGAGTCCTAAATGTACGGTGGGGATTAAGTCATCCTTGGATATAGTCCTAAATGTACGGTGGGGATTAAGTCATCCTTGGATATAGTCCTAAATGTACGGTGGGGATTAAGTAATCCTTGGATATAGTCCTAAATGTATGATGTGGATTAAATCATCCTTGGACATAGTCCTAAATGTGCGGTGGGGATTAAGTCATCCTTGGATATAGTCCTAAATGTACGGTGTGGATTAAATCATCCTTGGACATAGTCCTAAATGAATGGTGTGGATTAAATCATCCTTGGACATAGTCCTAAATGAATAGTGTGAATTAATCATCCTTAGACCATAAATCCTGTAATTTCGAAAGGAAGGATAGTCTTAAACATGATTGTGATGAGATTGATCTCGTAATTCCGAAAGGAAGGATCATGTGTATTGCAGAGTATGTTGCTTGACTGATGAGGATACTTGTATTGATGAGGATACTTATATGTATACTTGTATTGATGAGGATACTTGTATTGATATTGATGATATGTATATTTGTATTGATGAGGATACTTGTATTGATGATGTGTATACTTGTATTCGTGTGGATACTAATATTGATGGTCTAGATGAAGATGTTGATGATCATGAGATGACGATGCTGATGATCATGTGATGACGATGTTGATGATCATGTGATGACGATGCTGCTGATCGTGATGGTCTAGATGACGATGTTGATGATCATGTGATGACGATGTTGCTTATCATGATGGTCTAGATGATGATGCTGATGATCGTGTGATGACGATGCTGATGATCGTGTGATGATGATGCTACTGATCGTGATGGTATAGATGACGATGCTAATGATCGTGTGATGACAATGCTGATGATCGTGTGATGACGATGCTATTGATCGTGATGGTCTAGATAACGATGTTGATGATTGTGTGATGACAATGTTGATGATCATGTGATGATGATGCTAATGATCATGAGGATCCAGATGTTGATGTTGTTGTAGCTATTCGAGTGCTGTAGAAGATAAAGAATCAGTACTGAAGATGTTGATGTTCCAATATTGAAGATGTTCCAATAACTGCTTGAGTTACTGATGATGTTGAGAAAGCTTCCAATGATTTATAGATGTATCATGTATGATGTTTATGACTCCTTGCTCATGCAGATGCTGTTATAATATCCTTCTCATTAAGGAGGAGTGTTGAGATATTGTAATTTCAAAGAATATTATATTTGTACTTTATTATTCCGGAGATGTTTCATTCCTCCGTGAAGATCTTATTGTATATCCAGAGATGTTTATTCCTCCGTCGGAATGTGGTAACTTGGGTTATTAGACTTCCCTAGTGTGGGTCGGCCCTGTATGTGTTATGTGGGTCAAAGGGTTGTTAGACCACCCTAGTGGGGTCGGCCTAGTTAGTTGTAGTGGGGTGTTTAACCCAATGGTAAAGTTGGGGCCGACCTAGTTAATATAAAGTACAAGTAAGAGAAGTGTATAAATAGAGGAGGTGTGTTCCTCATTATACACACACTTCCCTCACTTGAAATGTAGCGCACTTGTGAGAGAGAGGTCTGCTATGGAGGAGGAGGAGATCCTGTCATTGGTTTGCATCTTTGTATATTGCTGGTCATCTATATTGAGGAAGTTTTGCTGGGTTTTCTACCCCATGAAGGTTTCCCAGGATAAATCAGTGTCTCTTGTGTTTATGCTGTGCTTGTTGTTTCTTTAGTGATCCTGTATATGCTATTATTGTGAAATGGAATGTAATGCTGATATTTTCTATCTTAGCATATTGAATCTTAACAGTAGCCACCATGGACAGGTCCACTATGGCCACATGGACCTGTGGGAGCCGACGGAATCTGAGTCCGCTTGTCGATTTGGGTTCCGTGGCCGCGGAGCAAATACCCAAAGTGTCCCTGAATGGCCCAGGGGTGCCCGAATAGTATGCCCATAGCATCCAAACCACGGCTTGGTTCGCGAATTGGTCGACTCTAGTGGGTCTAGGACAACGAGTTTTAGCTAGGGGACCCCACACAGTGTGCCTCGAAGGCCTGGAAGCAGTGCCAATCGGCCATCCCAGGAGCTAGGGTGTTGCTCAGTGAAGGCCATTCCAAATTCGCTCAAGGGGGCCATTTCTCGTCTGGAGGCCCCCGAACGTGCGTGGCCATCGTCGAAAGGTCCACTATAGCCACATGGACCTATGGGAGCTGACGAAATCTGAGTCCGCTCGCCGGTTTGGGTTCCGCGGCTACGGAGGAAATGCCCAAAGTGTCCCTGAGTGGCCCAGGGGTGCCCGACAAGGATGCCCGTAGCACCTGAACTGTGGCTCAGTTCATGAATCCGTCGACTCCGGTGGGTTTGGGATGCCGGGTTTCAGCTAGGGGACCCCACACAGCTTGCCTTGAAGCCCCGAAAGTGGTGCCAATGGGCCATCCCCGGAGCTAGGGTTTTGCTAAGTGAAGGCCATTCCAAAATCGCTCAAGGGGGGCATTTCTCGTCCAGAGGCCCCCGCATGTGCATCGCCACTGTCGACAGGTCCACTATGGCCACATGGACCTATTGGAGCCGATGGAATCCAAGTCCACTTTTCTATTTGGGTTCCGTGGCCACGGAGCAAATGCCTAAAGTGTCCCCAAATGGCCTCGGAATGCTTGACTAGGATGCCTATAGCACCCGAACAGTGGCTCAGTTCGCAGATCCGTTAACTCCGGTGGGTCCGTGACGACAATTTTTAGCTAGTGGACCCCACAAAGCGTGCCTTGAAGGCCTGGAAGCGATGCCAGTGGGCCATCTCTGGAGCTAGGGTTTTGCTCAGTGATGGCCATTCAAAATTTCCTAAAGGGGTGCATTTCTCATGCGGAGGCCCCTGGGCGTGCGTGGCCACCATGGACAAGTCCACTATGCCCACGTGGACCTGTGAGAGCCAACGAAATCTGAGCTTGCTTGTCACTTTGGGTTCCGTGGCCATGGAGCAAATGCCCGAAGTGTCCCTGAATGGCCCCGGGGTGCCCGCCTAGGATACCCATAGCACCCGAACCGTGGATCGGTTCGTGAATCCATCAACTCCGGTGGGTCCAGGATGCTTTGTTTCAGCTAGGGGACCCCATAAAGCATGCCTTGAAGGCCCAGAAGCGGTGCCAATGGGCCATCCCTAGAGCTAGGCTTTTGCTCAGTGAAGGCTATTCCAAATTCGCTCAAGGGGGCCATTTCTAGTCTGGAAACCCCTGGGCATGCTTCCCACCGTGCACAAGTCCACTATGGCCATGTGGACCTGTGGGAGCCAATGGAATCTGAGTCCACTCATCGATTTGTATTCCGTGGCCGCGGAGCAAATGCCCAAAGTGTCCCTGAATGGCCGCGGGGTTCCCGACTAGGATGCCCTTAGCACCCGAACCATGGCTTTGTTCGTGAAAAGTCGACTCCGATGAGTTCAGGATGAGATTTTTTAGTTAGGGGAACCCACATAGCATGCCTCGAAGGCGCGGAAGTGGTGCCAATGGACCATCCCTGGAGCTAGGGTTTTTCTAAGTGAAGGCCATTCCAAATTCGCTCAAGGGGGGCAATTCTCATCCGGAGGCCCATGAACATGCGTGGCCACCATGGATAGGTCCACTATGGCCACTTGGACCTGTGGGAACCAACGAAATTGGAGTTTTCTTGCCGGTTTGGGTTTCATGGCTGCAGATAAAATGCCCAAAGTATCCCTTAATGGCCCCGGGGTGCCCGACTAGGATGCTCGTAGCATCCGAACCGTGGCTCGGTTCGTGAATCCGTCGAATCTGGTGGATCTGGGATGCCAGGTTTCAGCTAGGAGACCCCACATAGCATTCCTTGAAATCCCGAAGGCGGTGCCAATGGCCCATCCCCGGAGCTAGGGTTTTGCTCTGTGATGGCCATTCAAAATTCCCTAAAGGGGTGCATTTCTTGTCCAGACGCCCCCGGGCATGTGTTTCCACCATGGACAGGTCCACTATGGCCACGTGGACATGTGGTAGCCGACGAAATCTGAGTCCACTCACCGGTTTGGGTTCCATGGCCACGGAGCAAATGCCCAAAGTGTCCCTGAATGGCCTCATGGTGATCGCTTAGGATGCCCATAGCACCGGAACAGTGGCTCGGTTCAAGAATCCATCGATTCTGGTGGGTTTGGGACACTAGGTTTCAGCTAAGGGACCCCACACAGCATGCCTCGAAGGCCCAGAAGTGGTGCCAATGGGCCATCCCTGGAGCTAGGGTTTTTCTCAGTGAAGGCCATTCCAAATTCGCTCAAGGGGGGCATTTCTCATCCGAAGGCCTTTGGGCATGCGTGGCCACCGTGGACAAGTCCACTATGGCCACGTGGACTTGTGGGAGCTGATGAAATCCAACTCCACTTGCCTATTGGGGTTCTGTGTCCGTGGAGCAAATTCCAAAAGTGTCCCTAAATGGCCCAAGGTTGCCCGACTACGATGCCCGTAGCACCCGAGCTGTAATACCCCCAATTCGACCCTTAGGATATATTAGCCTTTAATGTAAATAATGTGTACATGTGAGGTATGTTTTCCTAGCGTGGAGCTCAAGGCCAAGGCCCCGCTAGTGAAAGTCCGAATTTTATTTAAAGGGCAAGTATTTGATATTTTGATACCATGTGCTCTTAAGCCATGGAAATTGTAATAGGATGTAAATAAACATCAGGCAATATAAAATTCCAAGACTGGCTATGGAGGCAACGAATGAGAAGGGGCCACGTGTATCCACTAGGAAGTGGTGAGGGGGCTATGGGAGTGAACCATAGGTTGCCATATGTCTTTATGAGAACCCATTTGACCTTTCTAGATGACATTTATTTCTGTTGTAAGAGAATGGTTGAGATGTCAGCCCATGGCTTCAATGGAGTATGGGCAGCCCTGAATTCGTATGGGTAGGTATGGGCTCTTTTGACTTGTCCCACAAGTCACTCTACATCTTGGGGGTTGCTCCATCCTTATCCCCATTCCACTGTGGAAGTATGGGACATCATTCTCCATCCAAAAACGAGCTCCCAACAGTGAGAAAACCAGAAATCGCGACTGTGAGAGAACCCACGTTTTGGGAAGCCAAAAATGTCCTGATTTGGTATTGGATAGTGAAATCCAATGGGGGATCCATTGGTAGGAACCTTGGGGTGAATTTGGGAGCAATAGCTACCCCAAAATCCATGGGAAATCCTAGTTTAAATTGCCCAGAAAATCAGTGACGGATTTGGGTTATTTGCTGAACAAAGCTGTGAGAAATCCAAGTGTGGATGTTCGAATGGAGGCTGGGATCATTTGAGTCTAGCTTGATATGTACCTAGCTCTGGGATTGAGCTCAGTGGACTAGCATTCCTCTCCATTTCCCATTGCATGCTTGAAAAACCCAACTGTGTGTTGGCTTAGCATGGTTGTCTGAGTGAAACCCTGACTGTGAGTGAGCCATCTAGTTCCTCCTTAGTGGATACACAGCCCAGCTCGGGGGTGATCTCTCAACTGAAAGAATACAGGCTGGACAAAGATCTATGGTTGGGTGGAACGTTGCTCTCACGTAGCCAGTCGTTTGGGCCATTACAATTCGAGATAAGTATTATTGCAATTGAATTATGTTAATTCTATGCTCTGCAAATATTTTAATTAATGACTGTTGTTTATATGATTGAATGCATGATGAATCTGTGTGCATATGCCGTGTTTAGATCGGCTGTGTTTTATTGAAGTTTACATCTGTATAGAGAAGTTTTAATTATTACAGATTTATGGGTGAAAATATTGGGGCTAAGTTTACAAAAGCCGGGTATGTTGGTAATGTTTCCTTCCCTGCATTTAATAAGGAGAAGGGGACATTACAGAGTGGTATCAGAGCTCTAGGTTCAACCCTACGGCTGTTGGGCCTTCACAGAGATATAAATCATTGTGTGTAAATGCATTAAATGGAACTAAAATGCATTTTGTGTGTACATGCATTTTGTATTCGGAACTAAAATGCATTAAAGAAACCTCAAGATTACATGGCTTTTATTTGATTGAATGGGAAATCACTTCCATGACTATTTGGGGATTTTTGCAAGCTGCTTGCATTAATTGCATTGATGGCATTCTATGAAACAGAGAAAGGAGCATGGGCAACCTCTGCCATCTTAAGCTGTTTTGTTGTTTTGTTGTTGTTGTTAATTGTTGTGCATAGGAGATGATGCATCATGTGCTTGAGACCTTGATTAATGATGAATCCATGTTCCTTGAATGACCATGATGCTTGAATGCATGAACTTGAATGTTGAGCATGGCTGGAAATGATTTCTGTTTGTTAAAATTTCCTAAGTGTTTTCAATCCGTTTAAGTCTGTTTCGGAAAGAATTCCCGAATGACTTCCGCAGTTGCGGAAGCATTCGGCGAATTTCTCCGAAACTGCAGAAGCATTCCGCGAGTTTTTCCGCAACGCGGAAGAGTTTGGGAAGTCGCCCTGAAATTTGCGAAAGGAATTCCCTTCCGAAATTGCGGAAGGAATTCTCTTCCGAAATTTGCGGAAGGATTCCGCGAGTTGTCCCGCAACGCGGAAAATTCGACGAAATGCTCCGAAAAAGCTGAAAATTTTTCTAAGTGTTCGGCGTTGAAAGGAAGTTTTCGGAAGGAATTCTCTTTCGAAATTGCGGAAAGAATTCTCTTCCGAAATTGCGGAAGGATTCCGTGAATCGTTCCGAAACTGCGGAAGACTTCGGCGAGTCGTTCCGAAGTTGCGGAAGACTTCGGTGAGTCGTTCCGAAGTTGCGGAAGACTTCGGCGAGTCCTTCCGAAATTGCGGAAGACTTCGGCGAGTCATTCTGAAGTTGCGGAAGGCTTCAGCGAATTGCTCCGCAATTGCGGGAGCGTTCGGCGAATCGCTCCGCAACGAGAGCATTCGCCGAATGGCTCCGCAGTTGCGGGAGCATTCACTGAATGGCTCCGCAACTGCGGGAGCCTTCGCCGAATGGCTCTGCAATTGCGGGAGCGTTCGGCAAATTGCTCCGCCATTGCGGAAGCGTTCGGCGAACTGCTCCGCAATTGCGGAAGCGTTCGGCGAACTGCTCCGCAATTGCGGAAGCGTTCGGCGAAATGCTCCGCAATTGTGGAAGCCGTCGCCAAACCGCCCCGATGCTGCGGAGGGATTTCCCACCCGAAGGAAGGAAAAAAAAAAGTGACTAAAACATGATTTTTGGATAGCAGGAGCATCCGAACTCAGAATGGAATGATTCCTATGGGGCTCCGAGTCCATTGACGAAGGCCATGAAAGAACTAGTGAAGACCCCTAGCCCATTACACCCCGATTTGACAGAAAATTGATAATAGTGACTTTTGAAGGACGGAGTCCCGAGGATTGACGGAAGGTCGGTTTGAGCTAAAATTGATCAGGCACGGCCATGAAGCAGGAAAGATGTTAAGTTCAGAATCTTGGAGCCAAACGCCAAAGGATGTGGAGTCAGGGTGAGCAAGAAGGCCAAAAAGCACTGTTCCGGGCCACTTTTTCGGGATTTTGAAAAGCTGATGGACAGTAAAAGTGACCCTAGATGTGGGAATCAGAAATTTTACTGAACTAGACATTTCATATTCTCATTAAGACGGACATCTTCCATTAGACGAAGATTTTCCAGAAATGCACCATTTGGGAGATAGCCGTTTTTGGCCCAAAATTTGGAATTTTGGAAAAATGTGAAAAGTGAGAGGTAGTAAAACCCAGAAATTCATAGAAGATGAATGGTGCATCGGAATTGAAATCCGTGAATTGATGAGAGTTCCTTGTTATATGGACTAACTTCTCCCGATGGATAAGTTTTTGTGATTCCTCATAGATTTTCTTCCACAGGTGGTTGAAGTTGGCATTCGGGACCAAAATGCAACTGTGTAAAATATGCAGAACTGGAGTGAAAGTTGTCATTTTTGAAGGGATGCAGTTTCCGCACCTGATGTCTGAATGGAGCATGAAGACAGGCATTGGAAAGCTTGTCCAACAGGGAACAATGATGCATGACCAGAGTTTGGATGAGGTCTACAGATATCATATTTATTTAGTGCAGAAGAGTGCCAGCGGCTATTTTGACAAACAAATTTTGTTGTCAATGTGGGCAATTTCTACAATTGCATGATATGGAAGAGGAATTCCATGATACGAGGAGGGATCGAAAAGGGAAGAATTCTTTAAACCCCTGTTTGTTATCATACTTATAATTATGAAATTGTCATATGACATAAAAATGTTAAAAATGTAAGGGATTACATAGATGTATATGCACTAAATGGCACCTTAACAAACATTACATAGTGCATATGGAAATGCTTGTGTATAAATGGGATATTGCATATTGGTAGAATAATGAAGTCTGCATATGCAATGAACCACTGATGGAGAAGATTATGGTTGATAATCACTATTGATGTTGGTATTGGTTGTAGGACCAGAGATAACAAAGAGCATGGCTAAATGTGCTGAGGATGTTGTTGCATGAAGCCAACAACCTTACGTGGAAAGGATGGTGCAACAAATCTATGATCATAAAGTTGGCAAAAGGACCAAGCAGCCTTGGTAAGAGGCCAACTGATCAGGTAACATCAGGCGATGTTAATGGTAACCATGCAGGTAATGATTATTGGTGCCAAATTGCAGAAATGTTGAAAGAGGATTTGGTAAGATCTCTTCAACTATGTTTGAGCTATGTTGAGTTAGTTGGCATGTGATATTGAATACCGATTGGGACTGTTTACCTACCAAGCTTGGTGAGGTGTGGGTAAGTAAAGGAAATGATCCTTACACCCTATGACTGTTTAGAAATCTCAATGCCTTCATATGAATTTATATCATGCCATGTGTATGTTGGTTATGTGCTTAGTAACCAAAGCAAGTGAGGACTGGTGGTCCTGATTATGGTAATACAAGTTATATGAGATAGTCATGTTTCGATCATAATAGGCTTGAATGCATAGTACTCATGAAACAATGCAGGATAGCATTGAGTTGATGTGCATTAAGAGATTTTATAAATCTTGTGATGCATTGTATGAATGCATAGGGATGATCCATATGTTATTGCAAAATAAATAATGAATGAAATGATGAATTGATGATAATTCTAGGATCATTTCATGAGTTGTTATGAATGCAAAATAGTAAGTGCATGAAGAGCCCAATCATGATCGATAGGCTGCTAGAATGCTTTGTGGAAGGACAGAATTGTATGAATGATATGACTGTGAAATAATGAGTATTTACGATTTAGTTAAGCTGCATGGATAGTGTGACTATGTCTTGAAAATTATATTGGGATAAGGATGCATATATAGAAGTGTAAATATTTCATTGCATTTCAAATGTAACAGCTGAAGGTGTTTGAATTATTGAGCATTATAATTCTGAGATCACCTCAGTAACTATTGTGGCAATGAAATGATAATATGCATAGATACTCACGACATGTTTGGCTGATTGAAGTTTTAGTTTCAGGTAGAAAAGTCTTAGATATGGCAATAAGGATAAGTCCATAGTAGAGGCCGGAATCTACCCCATGTAGAAGCCAAAGGTTATGAGAAGGTTCTCATGGTTGAGAGCTCTAAGTTCTGTTAGTAAGAATAGTTGTAAATATCAGATTTGTAAATGTTTCGGATTTGAAATTTTACTAATAATTGCTAATGATTGTTTGGCATATATGAAAATGTGTCAAGAGGACATGCTGTAAGTGGATGCTCATGTATGGCAGCAGGAATAAGACCATAACAGGTAGAGTGGTATCACTTACAGGAGCCAAACAATATGAGGATAGACTCATGGATAAGAAAGCCAATTTCTGTAGTAGACAGAGTTGCAAAGTCATATTGAATTTAATTATTAGTGCCATGGATTGGTTATGGAACAATCGGATTTGAATTGTAGTGTTAAATGTTCCTAACTGTTTGGCTGTTCAATAAGTGTGCCAGGAAGACACATTGTAGGAAGACCATGGGAGAGGTCCTGCAGAAGCCAAACTTCATGGGAAGGGATTCCATGATTTGAAAATGGGTTCCAGGTGGAATGCCATAAGACATTATTAATGTTTCATCTGCACTACATGATTGGTAAACAATATGAGTGGGATGGTGAAGAATATGTCAGTAAGACATATGAAGGATATGTAACATCAAAAGGAATTGGGATGGCAAACCGAGGGACTGTCAACTCAGAAAAGGAGCCTCCATTCCTCATTAAAGAAGAGAAATAACATCTGCAAAATGGATAAGTTTTCCATAAACCCTGAATGATATATATATATATCTAATTATTAGAGTTAATATGCAGAGCATGTTTTGATTTTATTTCCATCATGAAAGACTGCTTGAAGTATGATTAGGACCTTCATAGTTCACATCAGTAAGGAGTGCACGCCTTTCTGGTGCTGAGTTATGTTAGGGATTCCAATATTGACTACGCCTTAAGGGAATGGACGCATTCCTAGTGTTTCAAGCTTGGATAGTGAATGTTATGAAATATGTTTACAATTCTAGGGCAGCGATACTAATGAGCTCGCTATCCATTTTGTGTTGACAGATTATACATATGAAACTCAGTGCTGCACATTAAAGGGAAAAGTGAAGAAAATGATACTCAAGAGGACTGTATGAGCAGTGGTAACCCTCGTGTAGGGTGAGTGGGTATCATGGGGCCATGATAGCCTGCAGTTAAGAAAGTCACCTAAAGAATTCCTTAATGGAACCGCCGGCTTACATAAGAGAAGAAGTGCCACCCTTGTGTGGGTGAAGAATTGTTATGCGCATTGAGGGATTGTGATACCGTGAAAGGCTGATGCAAACCTAAGGCATAGTAGTGGAGCCTTGACCTGTAATGGTCGGTGGCGCAGTTACCTTCCATTGGTCGATGACCCAGACGTATGTGCTGGCTCGGCAATGGAGAGGGCCAACCAGGTATGGGACTGGTTGGGCACCACCAAATGCTTGGTAAACCCAGTCGGCGTGAAGGTGTACTGGTAGGGCATTAATTAATTGATGATTTGGAACAGCCTGCATGCTGGCCGAACATCTTAGTCCGCAGGAGGATCCCAAGGCTTATAAAGTAAAAGCAGGACCTTGTGGACCAGAGAGGAAATGCACAGTACAGATAAGTATTCATTTTCATTCATTTCTTATTTGAAATAATGAAGGTTTCAAGCATAAAGCTAGTAACAGTGAGCTGATGCATTATTGTTTCTTTGTTGGAAACCCTGGTCAATGCAGGAAGCAAGGACCCTGAAAGAACTAAAAGTTGCTTGGTAAATCCAGAAAGTGGCTGGTTGAGTGAGATTATTGATGATTTGGAGCAGCCTGCGTGCTGGCCAAACATGCGATATTGTTGATGATTTGGAGCAGCTTGCATGCTGGCCAAACATGCGAGATGGTTGATGATTTGGAGCAGCCTGCGTGTTGGCCAAACATACAAGACTATTAGATGTTGAGGGGCAGCCTGCGCGCTGGCCAAACACCCAAATCCATAGGCGATTCCAAGGCTTGTAAAGCAAAGCAGGACCCTATGGAATAAAGTGAAGACATCTAGTGCAGATAAGTATTTGGTTATTGTGTAATTTCTTGCTTATGAATATACATGTGTATATGATTTGGTTATGGTTTCCTATGAAAATAAACTAAACATGTGAATTAATTCAATGTTTGAGTGTAGGTATGGTTGGAAGTAATGACTATGGAAGCATCTTAAGGATGCGAGTGGACATGTAACCACCCTAAAGAGCTCAGCATGAGCAGTAATGAAAGATGGAGCTAGTAGAACGGTGTGAGTTCTAGCAGCCAAGAGTTTGACCAACCAAGTGGAGGAACTCCATGGTTGAAAGATCTGGAATAGACCATAGACACTACGTGTCATAGCCAAGAAGGGCAAGTCGAGCATTCACGTGAAGTGAAAGAGGACAGGAGCATGAAAACCACAGTGGTGGTGTGGGTTCCAGGACGGAACAAGACTAAGAGGAGAAACTCTTACTGCTCTCTCCTTTTTATTGATGCATTTATAGAATTAGAAAATTGCTGAATGCATGCATGACTGAAACTAAAAATGTGTTTATTTGATTAAAGTGAATTGCGAATGCTAATTAATGAATTTCCTGTGAGTGGATGAACACGAAGGAATTCATGTGTATGTTGGGCAAGCATAAAAAGTGTGGAAGTCTCATGAGTAAAGCATGGACTATCCATGTCAACTAAGGAAAAATCATTGACTGATTTTTAAATGTTTGGGTTATGCTTGGCCTAACGAGAATTGTAATGATGAATTTCACAGGTGAAAAATTGAATCAATTGGTTGCAGCCGGTGCAGGCAAGTGTTGCTAGTGAGCAAAGTGTGGTTAGTTGTTTCCATTGACCATGGCGGTAGACCAAAGGCTATTAGGATTGGCTGGAAGTCTTCTTCAAACAATTGCCAAGACCCAAGAAAATCTTGGAGAGACGCTCAAGATGCAAACGCAGCAGAACAAGATGAACCACAAGGTCTTGCAGGACACTCTTCATCTGCAGAAAGAGGTAAAAAGCATTATGAGAGCAATCAGCAAGGGAAAGAAAAGTGGATCAATGAAGAAGCATTCATCCAATCGTCCGATTAAGAAACACTCCAGGCGGGAAGACTCCAAGGAAATCGAGCAGGTAAAGATGAAGCAACCAGTGAAGTGTTGGAAATGTGGAGGGGACCATTGCCTCCACAACTGCCCAACAAGAGAACCTCAAGAGGGTAAAAGCCAGAAAGATTTCAGACTTGTGGATGAGCTGGAAGATCCGAATCAGCAGGAGCAGCTTGTGAAAATCAAAGGACTTGGTCCTAAAAGTTCAAAGTAAAGAACAGAATGCAGGGCAGATCTGCAAAGTTTTTGAAGTTTTGGACATGTGTAAATTGTATATGTATGCCTAAGTCTTGGAACACCGAGGATGGTGTTGTTCTAAGGGGGAGGGGAATGTAATACCCCCAATTCGACTCTTAGGATATATTAGCCTTTAATGTAAATAATGTGTACATGTGAGGTATGTTTTCCTAGCATGGAGCTCAAGGCCAAGGCCCCGCTAGTGAAAGTCCAAATTTTATTTAAAGGGCAAGTATTTGATATTTTGATACCATGTGCTCTTAAGCCATGGAAATTGTAATAGGATGTAAATAAACATCAGGCAATATAAAATTCCAAGACTAGCTATGGAGGCAACGAAAGAGAAGGGGCCACATGTATCCACTAGGGAGTGGTGAGGGGGCTATGGGAGTGAACCATAGGTTTCCATATGTCTTTATGAGAACCCATTTGACCTTTCTAGATGACATTTATTCCTGTTGTAAGAGAATGGTTGAGATGTCAGCCCATGGCTTCAATGGAGTATGGGCAGCCCTGAATTCGTATGGGTAGGTATGGGCTCTTTTGACTTGTCCCACAAGTCACTCTACATCTTGGGGGTTGCTCCATCCTTATCCCCATTCCACTGTGGAAGTATGGGACATCATTCTCCATCCAAAAGCGAGCTCCCAACAGTGAGAAAACTAGAAATCGCGACTGTGAGAGAACCCACGTTTTGGGAAGCCAAAAACGTCCCGATTTGGTATTGGACAGTGAAATCCAATGGGGGATCCATTGGTAGGAACCTTGGGGCGAATTTGGGAGCAATAGCTACCCCAAAATCCATGGGAAAGCCCAGTTTAAATTGCCCAGAAAATCAGTGACGGATTTGGGTTATTTGCTGAACAAAGCTGTGAGAAATCCAAGTGTGGATGTTCGAATGGAGGTTGGGATCGTTTGAGTCTAGCTTGATGTGTACCTAGCTCTGGGATTGAGCTCAGTGGACTAGCATTCCTCTCCATTTCCCATTGCATGCTTGAAAAACCCAACTGTGTGTTGGCTTAGCATGGTTGTCTGAGTGAAACCCTGACTGTGAGTGAGCCATCTAGTTTCTCCTTAGTGGATACACAGCCCAGCTCGAGGATGATCTCTCAGCTGAAAGAATACAGGCTGGACAGAGATCTATGGTTGGGTGGAACGTTGCTCTCACGTAGCCAGTCATTTGGGCCATTACAATTCGAGATAAGTATTATTGCAATTGAATTATGTTAATTCTATGCTCTGCAAATATTTTAATTAATGACTGTTGTTTATATGATTGAATGCATGATGAATCTGTGTGCATATGTCGTGTTTAGATCCGCTGTGTTTTATTGAAGTTTACATCTGTATAGAGAAGTTTTAATTATTACAGATTTATGGGTGAAAATATTGGGGCTAAGTTTACAAAAGCCCGGTATGTTGGTAATGTTTCCTTCCCTGCGTTTAATAAGGAGAAGGGGACATTACACGAGCCGTGGCTCGGTTAATGAATCAGTCGACTCCGGTGGGTCCAGGATGATGAGATTCAACTAGAGGACCCCACACAGCATGCCTTGAAGGCCTGGAAGCGGTGCCAATGGGCCATCCCTAGAGCTAGGGTTTTTCCCAGTGAAGGCCATTCAAAATTTACTCAAGGGGGCCATTTCTCGTCTGGAGGCCCCCAGGGCATGCGTGGCCGCCATGGATAGGTCCCCTTTGGTGACATGGACCTATGGGAGCCGACGAAATCTGAGTCCGCTCGCCGGTTTGGGTTCCGTGGCTGCAGAGCAAATTCCCAAAGTGTCCCTGAATGGCCCCGGGGTGCCCAATGAGGATGCTCGTAGCACCCGAGCCATGGCTCGGTTCGTGAATCTGTCAACTCCGGTGGGTCCAGGACGTCGGGTTTCAGCTAGGGGACCCCACACAGCGTGCCTCGAAGGCCCGAAAATGGTGCCAATGGACCATCCCTGGAGCTAGGGTTTTTCTTTGTGAAGGCCATTCCAAATTCGCTAAAGGGGGGCTTTTCTCATCCGGAGGCCCCTGCACGTGCATGGCCACCGTGAATAGGTCCACTAGGGCCACTTGGACCTATGGCAGCCAATGGAATCAGAGTTTGCTTACCAGTTTGGGTTCCGTGGCCATAGAGAAAATGCCCAAAGTATCCCTTAATGGCCCCGGGGTGCTCGACTAGGATGCCCGTAGCACCCGAACCATGGCTTGGTTCGCAAATCCGTTGACTCCGATGGGTCTGGGGTGCTAGGTTTCAGCTAGGGGACCCCACACATCATTCCTTGAAAGCCCGGAGGTGGTGCCAATCGCCCATCTCCGAAACTAGGGTTTTGCTCAGTGATGGCCATTCAAAATTCCCTAAAGGGGTGCATTTCGCGTTCGGAGGCCCCCGGGCGTGTGTGGCCACCGTGGACAGGTCCACTATGGCCATGTGGACCTATGCGAGCCGACGAAATCTGAGTCCACTCGCCGGTTTGGGTTCCATGGCCGTGGAGCAAATGCCCAAAGTGTCCCTAAATGGCCCTAGGGTGCCCGCCTAGGATGCCCGTAGCACCTGAACAGTGGCTCGATTCATGAATCCATCAATTCTGGTGGGTCTGGGACACTGGGTTTCAGCTAGGGTACCACACACAGCGTGCCACGACGGCTCGAAAGTAGTGCCAATGGGCCATCACCGGAGCTAGGGTTTTGCTCAGTGAAGGCCATTCCAAATTTGCTCAAGGGGGCCATTTCTCGTGCGAAGGCCTTTGAGCATGAGTGGCCACCGTGGACAGGTCCACTATGGCCATGTGGACCTATGGGAGCCAACGAAATCTGAGTCCACTTGCCTATTTAGGTTCTGTGGCCGTGGAGCAAATTCCCAAAGTGTCCCTGAATGGCCTCGGGGTTGCCGACTATGATGCTCATAGCACCCGAATCGTGGCTCGGTCGACTCCGGTGGGTCCACAATGATGAGTTTCAACTAGGTGACCCCACACAGTGTGCCTCGAAGGCCCGGAAGTGGCACCGATGGGCCATCCCTGGAGCTAGGGTTTTGCTCAGTGAAGGCCATTCAAAATTCGCTTAAGGGGGGCATTTCTCATCTGGAGGCCGCCGAGTGTGCATGGCCACCGTGAACAGGTCAACTACAGCCACGTGGAACTATGGGATCTGACATAATCCAAGTTCGCTCACCAGTTTGGGTTCTGTGGATGCAGAGAAAATGCCCAAAGTGTCCCTGAATGGCCCCAAGGTGCCCGACTAGGATGCCCGTAGCACCCGAACCGTGACTCAGTTCATGAATCCATCGAACCTGGTGGGTTCAAGACACCGGGTTGCAAATATGGGACCCCCCAAAGCATTCCTTGAAGGAACAGACGCGGTGCCAATCACCCATTTCCGGAGCTAGCGTTTTGCTCAGTGATGGCCATTCAAAATTCCCTAAAGGGGTGCATTTCTCGTCCGGAGGCCCTTGGGCATGCATGGCCACCATGGATAGGTCCACTATGGCAACGTGCGGCTGTGGTAGCCAACAGAATCTGAGTCTGCTCACCGGTTTGGGTTCCATGGCCGCGGAGCAAATGCCCAAATTGTCCCTGAATGGCCCCAGGGTGCCCGCCTAGGATGCCCATAGCACCTGAACAGTGGCTCGATTCCATAATCCGTCAATTTTGGTGGGTTTGGAACACCGGGTTTTAGCTAGGGGACCCCACACAGTGTGCCTCGAAGGCCCGGAAGCGGTGCCAATGGGCCATCCTCGGAGCTAGGGTTTTTCTCAGTAAAGGCCATTCCAAATTCGCTCAAGGGGGCCATTTCTCATCCGGAGGCTTTTGGTCATGCGTGGCCACCGTGGACAGGTCCACTATGGCCACGTGGACCTGTGGGAGCCGACGGAATCTGATTTCGCTTGCCAATTTGGGTTCCGTGGTCGTGGAGCAAATGCCGAAAGTGTCCCTGAATGGCCCCGGGGTGCCCGACTAGTATGCTTGTAGTACCCGAACCGTGGCTCAGTTCACAAATTGGTCGACTCCTGTGGGTCCAGGACAATGAGTTTTAGCTAGGGGACCCCACACAGCGTGCCTCAAATGCCCGGAAGTAGTGCCAATGGGCCATCCCTGGAGCTAGGGTTTTGCTCAGTTAAGGCCATTCCAAATTCCCTCAAGGGGGCCATTTATCATCCGAAGGCCCCCAAACATGCATGGCCACCGTGGATAAGTCCACTATGGCCATGTGGACCTATGGGAGCTGACGAAATCTAAGTCCGCTTGCTGGTTTGGTTTCCGTGGCTGCAGAGCAAATGCCCAAAGTGTCCCTGAATGGCCCGGGGGTGCCCGACAAGGATGCCCGTAGCACCCGAACCATGGCTCAGTTCATGAATCTATCAAATCCAGTGGGTTTGGGATGCCGGTTTTCAGCTAGCCGACCCCACACAGCGTGCCTCGAAGGCCCGGAAGTGGTGCCAATGGGCCATCCCCGTAGCTAGGGTTTTTCTCAGTGAAGGCCATTCCAAATTCGGTCAAGGGGGGCATTTATTGTCCGGAAGCCCCCGGGCGTGTGTGGCCATCGTGGATAGGCCCACTATGACCACATGGACTTGTGGGAGCCAACGGAATCTGAGTCCACTTGCCGGTTTTGGTTCTGTGGCCGCGGAGCAAATGCCCAAAGTGTCACCGAATGGCCCAGAAGTGCCTGACTAGGATGCCCGTAGCACCCGAACTATGGCTCGGTTCACAGAGCCGTCAACTTCAGTGGGTCCGAGACACCATTTTTCAGCTAGGGGACCCCACAAAGTGTGCCTTGAAGGCCCGAAAGCATTTCCAATGGGCCATCTCCGGAGCTAGGGATTTGTTCAGTGATGGCCATTCCAAATTCCTTAAAGGGATGCATTTCTTGTTCGGAGGACCCCAGCATGCATAGCCACCATGGACAGGTCTACCATAGCCACATGGACCTGTGGGAGCTGACGGAATCTGAGTCCGCTTGCTGGTTTGGGTTCCATGGCCACGAAGCAAATGCCCAAAGTGTCCCTGAATGGCCTCGGTTTGCCCAACTAGGATGCCCGTAGCACCTGAACAGTGGCTCGGTTCGTGAATCTGTCGATTCCGGTAGGTCCGAGGCTCCAGGTTTAAGCCAGGGGACCCCACACAGTGTGCCTTGAAGGCCCTAAAGTGGTGCCAATGGGCCATCCCCGGAGCTAGAGTTTTACTCAGTGAAGGCTATTCCAAATTCGCTCAAGGGGGCCATTTCTTGTCCGGAGACACATTAGCATGCGTGGCCACTGTGGATAGGTCCACTATGCCCATGTGTACCTATGGGAGCCGACGGACTCCGAGTCCACTCATCGGTTTGGGTTCCATGGACGCGGAGCAAATGCCCAAAGTGTCCTTGAATGGCCCCGGGGTGCCTGACTAGGATGCCCGTAGCACCTGAACCGTGGCTCGGTTCGGGAATCCGTCAACTCCGGTGGGTCCGGGACGCCGGGTTTCAGCTAGGGGACCCCACACAGCATGCCTCAAAGGCTCGGAAGCGGTGCCAATGGGACATCCCCGGAGCTAGGGTTTTGCTTAGTGAAGGCCATTCCAAATTCACTCAAGGGGGCCATTTCTCATCCAGAGGCCCCGGGGTGTGCGTGGCCACCATGGACAGGTCCACTATGGCTACATGGACCTATGGGAGCCGACCAAATCTGAGTTCGCTCGCCGGTTTGGGTTTCATGGCCACGGAGCAAATGCCCAAAGTGTCCCTGAATGGCCCCGGGGTGCCCGACTAGGATACCCGTAGCACCCAAACCATGCTTTGGTTCGTGAATCCGTCATCTCTGGTGGGTCCAGGACGTTGAGTTTTAGTGAGGGGTGCCCCCAAGGCATGCCTTGAAGGCCCAGAAGCATTGCAAATGGGCCATCTCTGGAGATAGGGTTTTGCTCAGTGATGGCCATTCCAAATTCCCTAAAGGGGTGCATTTCTCATCTGGAGGCCCATGGGCGTGCATGCCCATCGTCGATAGGTCCACTATGGCTACGTGGACCTATGGGAGCCGACCGAATCTGACTTCGCTCGCTGGTTTGGGTTCCGTGGCCACAGATAAATAGCTCAAAGTGTCCGTGAATGGATCTAGGGTGCCCGACTAGGATGACCGTAGCACCAGATCAGTGGCTCGGTTCATGAATCCGTCGATTCCAGTGGGTTCGGGATGTCTAGTTTCAGCTAGGGAACCCCACACAACATACCTCGAAGGCCCGGAAGTGGTGCCAATGGGCCATCCCCGGAGCAAGGGTTTTGCTCAGTGAAGGCCATTCCAAATTCACTCAAGGGGGCCATTTCTCGTCCGGAGGCACCTGGGCGTGCACAGCCACCATGGATAGGTCCACTATGGCCATGTGGACCTGTGGGAGCCGATGAAGTATGAGTCCGCTCGCCGGTTTGGGTTTCATGGCCATAGAACAAATGCCCAAAGTGTCCCTGAATCGCTCAGGGGTGCCCGACTAGGATGCCCGTAGCACCCGAACCGTGGCTCATTTCGTGAATCCGTTGACTCCAGTGGGTTCGGGATACCAGGTTTCAGCTATGGGACCCCACACAGCATGCCTTGAAAGCCCATAAGCGGTTCCAATGGGCCATCCCTGGAGCTAGGGTTTTTCTCAGTGAAGGCCATTCGAAATTCGCTCAAGGGGGGCATTTCTCATCCAGAGGCCTCTGGGTGTGCGTGGCCACTGTGGACATGTCCCCTATGGCCACATGACCTGTGGGGGCTGACGAAATCCGAGTCGGCTCACCGGTTTGGGTTCCATGGTCGCGGATCAAATGTCCAAACTATCCATGAATGGCCCCGGAGTGCCCGACTAGGATGCCTGTAGCACCCGAACCATGGCTCGGTTAGCGAATTCGTTGACTCTGGTGGGTCCGGTACACTGGGTTTCAGCTAGGAGACCCAAAATAGTGCTCCTCGAAGGCCCAAAATCAGTGCCAATGGGCCATCCCCAGAGCTAGGGTTTTGCTCAATGAAGGCCATTCCAAATTCACTCAAGGGGGCCATTTCTCATCCAGAGGCCCCCGAGCATGCGTGGCCATCGTGGACAAGTCCATTATGGCCACGTGGACCTATGGGAGCCGACGAAATCCAAGTTCGCTCACCGGTTTGGGTTCCGTGGCCACGGAGCAAATGCTCAAAGTGTCCCTGAATGGCCCTAGGGTGCCTGACTAGAATGCCCGTAGCTACCGAACTGTGGCTTGGTTCGTGAATCCTTCGACTTCGGTGGGTCCGGGATGCCGAGTTTCAACTAGGGGACCCCACACAGCATGCCTCGATGGCCCGAAAGCAGTTCCAATGGGCCATCCCCGGAGTTAGGGTTTTGCTCAGTGATGTCCCATTGGCACCACTTCCAGGCCTTCGTGGCACGCACTGTGGGGTCCCCTAGCTGAAACCTGGCATCCCGGACCCACTGGAGTTGATGGATTCATGAACCAAGCCACGGTTCGGGTGCTTTGGGCATCCTAGTCAGGAACCTCTGGGCCATTAAGGGACACTTTGGGCATTTGCTTCGCATCCACGGAACCCAAACCGTCGAGCTAACTCGGATTTTGTTGGCTCCCATAGGTCCACGTGGCCATAGTGGACCTTTCTGTGGTGGCCACGCATGTCCGGGGGCCTCCGGATGAGAAATGGCCCCCTTGAGCGAATTTGGAATGGCCTTCACTGAGCAAAACCCTAGCTCCTAGGATGGCCCATTGGCACCACTTTCGGGCCTTCAAGGCATGCTGTGTGGGGTCCCCTGGCTGAAACTCCACATCCTAGACCCACCAGATTCGACGGATTCATGAACCAAGCCATGGTTCGGGTTCAATGGGCATCCTAGTCGGGCACCCTGGGGCCATTCAAAGACACTTTGGGCGTTTGGTCCATGGCCACGGAACCCAAACTGGTGAGCGAACTCATATTCCGTTAGCTCCCACAGGTCCATGTGGCCATAAGGGACCTATCCATAGTGGCCACGCATGCCCGGGGGCCTCCGGACGAGAAATGGCCCCCTTGAGTGAATTTGGAATGGCCTTCACTGAGCAAAACCCTAGCTCCAGGGATGGCCCATTGTCAACACTTCTGGGCCTTCGAGGCATGCTGTGTGGTGTCCCCTAACTGAAACCGGGCATCCTGGACCCACCAGAGTTGACGAATTCATGAACCGAGCCATGGTTCGGGTGCTATGGGAATCCTAGTCGAGAACCCCAGGGCCATTTAGGGACACTTTGGGCATTTGCTCCGCGGCCATGGAACCCAAACCGGCGAGGGGACTCAGCTTTCGTTGGCTCCCATAGGTCCACGTGGCCATAGTGGACCTATCCACGGTGGCCATACATTGTCAAGGACCTCCAGACAAGAAATGGCCCCCTTGAGCGCATTTGGAATGGCCTTCATTGAGAAAAACCCTAGCTCCGAGGACAGCCCATTGGCACCACTTCCGGGTCTTCGAGGCACGCTCTGGGGAGTCCCCTAGCTGAAACCCCGGGGCCATTCTAGTGGTGATAACAATTTTACTGTCTATTGAGTTTGATACTACATCCAAGAGCCGCTCAACAAACTTTGAGATAGAAAGCTCTGTAATTTTGGGATACTGATTCAACCACTCATACAGTTTCTCAGCTTCTCAAGGATCTAAATTTATAATTTCCTTTTGGGTAGATTTAGGCATTCTCAAGGATCTAAATTATAATTGCCTTATGGGTAGATTCAAGCATGGAATAATATTTGTCGGCACTTCCAAGCTCCCAAGACCATTTGGTTAGCCATAATATGTGCAACTCCTTTGACAAAAGATAAATTCTGGTGTGGGCGGCAACATTTGATACACTAGCCAAATCTTTGTTGTTGGAAGAACTTAGATATTCCAACAAAGGAGCATTTTGCAGGTGACTTGAAAATCCCTTCCATTTTTCAACAATAAAAGCTAATGATACCTACAGCCACCATATTTCCTTTTGTACACTACTTGCCCATCGAAAAAGCTAATGTAATAGCCCATTTCCCAACATCTTTCCTCTGCTAAACCCTACACTCGTTTTACACGGGAAACCACTGCCTCCACATGTAATAACTACATTGTTTTGTCGAAAATTTATCTTCTTCTACTAACAAATGCAAAATGAAGGATTCATTGTCATTGCTACGAGAAATTCTAAGGTCAGTTCCTCATAAAACAGAGATTGTATAAATCCTATTAAGATCTATATGTTCCAGCCGGAACCTTCCTAGACACACTTGCAGGACTCCCCGGAACCAAGTTTTGCTGCACGGTTGGAATTCGATGCCCCGGCAGGTATCCAGCGGGTGTCCCTGAAGGCCTTTTGGATGCGACACGGAACAAGCCATAGAATGACGACCGTGGCTCCGATAGACAAACCATCAGCTCCATTGGATTCAGGATGTCGGGATAGTGCTAGGGGTGCCCCTCTCCTCTGGTTCCATGGTCTCGGTGTCAGCTTGTAGGTCCATCTTGGAAACTAGGGTTTTGCTCAATGAGGGAGTGTGCAATTTTTTCACAATGGGGTCAAATTTTCAAAATCGTCCACCGGGCACTTGTGGTTAGCATTCCCAGTCGGAACCTCTCTAGACACGCTTGCAGGACTCCCAGAACCAGGTTTTGCTGCACGATTGGAGTTCTATGCCCCCGACAGGTATCCAGCAGGTGTCCCTGAAGGCCTTTTGGATGTGAGACAGAACAAGCCATAAAATGAAGACCGTGGCTCCGATCGATGAACCGTCAACTCCATTGGATTCAGGACATCCAAATAGTTGTAGGGGTGCCCCTCTCCTCTAGTCCCATGGTCTTGGTGTGACCTTGTAGGTCCATCTTGGAAACTGAGGTTTTGCTCAGTGAGGGAGTGTGCAATTTTTGCACAATGGGGTCAAATTTTCAGAATCATCCATCGAGCACTTGTGGCTAGTGTCCCCAGCCAGAACCTCCCTAGACACACTTGAAGGACTTGTCGGAACCCGGTTTTGTTGCACGATTGGAGTTCTATGCCTCCAGCAGGTATCCAGCAGGTGTCCCTGAAGGGATTTCGGATACGAGACAGAGTGAGCCATAGAACGATGACTGTGGCTTCGATCTACAAACCGTCGACTCCATTGGATTCAGGACGTTGGGATAGTGCTAGGGGTGCCCCTCCCCTCTGGTCCCGTGGCCCGGGTGTCACCTTGTAGGTCCATCTTGGAAACTAGGGTTTTGCTCAGTGAGGGAGTGTGCAATTTTTGCACACAGGGGTCAACTTTGCAAAATCCTCCCCCGTGCACTTGTGGCTAGCGGCTAACTAATGAAGGCGTTGATGGTGATGGCAATGGTGATGAAGATGATGATGATGATGATGAAGATTGTGATGATGATGGAGACAGTGATGAGGGACCTAGATATGACCACAATGACAAAGATGGTGATGATGATGAAGATGGTGACGAGGGACCTAGAGATGACAATGATGATGAAGATGGTGATGATGATGAAGATGGTGATGATGGTGAAGGAGTTGATGATGATGGCAATGGTGATGAAGATGATGATGATGATGATGAAGATGATGGAGATGATGATGATGATGTTGATGATGATGAAGATGATGAAGATGATGGATATGGTGATGATGATGGCGATGTTGGTGAGGGACCTAGAGATGACAGTGATGATGAAGATGGCGATGATGATGAAGATGAAGACGTTGATGATGATGGTGATGGTGATGAAGATGATGATGATGATGATGAAAAAGATGATGATGATGAAGAAGATGATGATGATGATGGAGATGATGTATCTAAGTGGTTTTCTATAGGAATCAAGCATTAATCTTCAACCATAAATGAGCATGTTTTAAAATAAATTGTTATGATACATATCTAAGAGTGTAGAAGATCTCTATGCATTTGACCATCAAATTTTCTCAAGGAGATGATGAAGTAGCTCAGGACAATATGGAAGTTGTTGCATCACATGAACCACATACATATTCACATAAATCATAACTTAATCATAACTCATGCACATCCGAATAAACGATATAAGATAACGATATCAAATTCCTATCTAACATGAATAACATTGATCATGCATGAATAAACAATCACATGGCTATAAATCATAACTTAATCATAACTCAAACATCAAATAAACGATATAAGATAACGATATCAAATAAACTATCTAACATGAATAACTTTGGACATGCATGAATAAACAATCACATCATTACTATACTATGTACCTCAATCAATTAGGCCTTCTGGATCCTCTCGGTTTTTTAATGTCTCAAACAACCTCTAGTGCTCTGCCTTCGTTGACATTGTCTGTAGTTGGATGTTTGTACCAACGATCAAGTGCATAAAGTGATACACCCGTGACCCTAGTCTATAATCCTTATATGTGTAGCCATTGCTCTTTGGTCCCTTTCAATCCATTGTAAGATATTCCCCCTGAACAACCATCGAGCCACTGGGAAAGGTAATGCCTTCACTATGCATTAATGATGCGAGGAGGGTTTGCTTCCCCTGGATGCATCGTGCCAACCAATAATTCGTCCCAATTGCACTGTCTATCAGGGTGACAACTGCATAGATGTGTCCTACAAAGATGCATTTTATGGTCATATTCAAACAAGTAGTGGTTTTATAACTTGGATAATTACATATAAACAAGGAGGGAACCAGGATATGCATGTAGAAATGTTTACCTGGCTGTACTATATCATATATATGATCATATTCATTCAAAATAGAGGGTTGTCCTTCCTCTAACTGGATTGTTTCAACAATTGCACGTGGCTCCACTGCAAGTGATACATTATCCCATTCATCAACCCAATCCATTGATTTGCATTCATCCCATTCACAACTGCTGCAAGGCCCACAAAAGCAAGCAAGTTTTCACATCCATATTTCAAATAAGGGGTTGTTTGAGCTTCAAACCGAATGAAATCTATAAGTTCCTTGCAGAGCACTGCAACTATAAGAATGCGATCGGTCTATATCAACTACATGCCAAAATTTTTTGACAACATGTCCTCTACTTGTTGATATGTGTTGCTCCGTGGTTCAATCTAACATTTTTGCAGAGCACCATTGAACTATGGTTTCTGCATCCTGAATATGAGGGTTTCTCGTGCACCTCATCTCTTCCCTTCGTAGGACATTTTTGAGACATGCCCCAGCA
Organism: Larix kaempferi; assembly: GCA_027924585.1. Classification (NCBI taxonomy): domain Eukaryota; kingdom Viridiplantae; phylum Streptophyta; class Pinopsida; order Pinales; family Pinaceae; genus Larix; species Larix kaempferi. The sequence continues at coordinate 5,734,456 of BSBM01000066.1, forward strand.
CCGTCATGCTCTCCCTTTCCATGATCGGTCTCAAAATAGTTCCACACATGCAGCACATCACAAGTCTTGTGAAAAATACTCAACCACTGGAATACACATGCATTTTTGAACTGGCCTACACAACCATCTGACCATATCCAATGCCGATCCATCAATAAACCTCTCTCCTTCAGCTGATCATAGAAAATTTTGAAGCAATGTTGCACATAATGCAGGTCATGGCACTTGTCGTCACTGATGTAGAAGTTGGTCTCTTTCAATATTATCCTCCTATTGATGCTGCTCTCTGGCGCATGCCTATACGTGATATGAACCATTATGCTCACTTGGTCTGAATGGTAGTATTGACTTTGAATCTCATTCTGTGGCTGCGGGGTGTAGTTTTCAGCAAAGTCCACAACCGACAATATTGTTCCATTGGGGAAGGTCTCCCTGCACTGTTTGTACTGTTCATCCTGCCATCGTTCTACATGGACATGTTGTACATACTGCTCGGTATTTTGGTAGAATTCCTTCATGAAATTTCAAATTTGTACCTGGTGCCACAAAACCAAGGGCATTAATACAACGTGACATTTTCAATGTGAATATATATGTACAAATTCAACATGTACAGTATGAAAGTATGCAAACTTAGATTACCTATGACTTCACCAATGCAATTTTTTTGCTTTCCTTCGAACTATCTACTTGATATGTTATGTACTGGAAGTTCTACATTTCTATTGACATCCTCCCAAATGCATGCTCCGCGGTTGCATGGATGCAGGGGCTCAATAATGCAAATCCACTGCAACTGGAACACGTCCCATATAAACATGATCTTTTATAATATTTTTGTCCTTCAGGTCTTGGACACATTATGCTATTTGTAAATTCTCTGGATGCATTCGGTGGTTGTAACGATGGGCAATCCTGCACAATTTTAGTATGCAAATCACAAAATATATGTCTATATGTATCATAAAAGTACTCAAATTCTACATGGTATCTACAACAACATGTATTGCAATCATTGCAAATTTTAACATACCAGGGTTTGCATTTTTCAAAGGACCTTTGGCCCAAGTTCAATTGTGTGTGCTCATTCTTGAACCTCTCGTAGAGTTCTGTTTGTGTCGTGTAAAGGAAGTGCTTGACATGGGGTTCACCCCCCCTAACACCTTTTCTCAACTTTAAAACATCTCTTTGATTCGATGACGGTCTAGTGTTATCATGCCAAAACTTCTGCACTAGTTCTTTAACAACATCAATGAGCTTCATGTCTGAACGAGGTAACCTACCAACAAAGGCCCAACAATCTTTTTGGCCTGGGGTCTCAAGTTTTTCTCTAATGGAAGAATAATTTTGAAGAGTCTTTCTGTCTACTTTAAATATTTTACATGTGTGTGATAGTAGGCGACGTTGCCTTGTGGATTTGTCTACAATCGATTCCGACAGTACACGACGGGCCGCATTAAAATCTTTTGTACGAGAAGTTTTTCCAATCAAATTAAATGCAGATTAGAGATTTCTAACAACATGATTGTTGACATCTGAACTTCTAACTACCTTTATGGCCAAAATTATCCTAACATCTGCTAGACAATGTGATTTTAACAAAGCAAGAAACAATTGACATTTTGTTGCATCGGTTTTGGATTCAAAAAATTATTTCATTATCTTGCTACAATGGAAATCAATAGTGCGTTTGGGAATCTTACCTTCAAGTCCTGAAAATGAACTTTCATCCACATGAATACATCTGGGATTTCTTCGTTGTCCGCTTGATAGTCGAGGCAAGGGAGTCGGCAAGGAAGTATGAGTCCCGTCAACGGCTTGTTGTGGCCCTTCGTTTACAACTTGATCCTGCAAGAGAGTGTGTTCTGCATGTGTGTGCTCTTCTTGGGGAGTGTTAGGAACCCATGTCTTTACCTTGTTAGTATGTTGTTGTTGGACGCATATTCTTTGTAATTCATCCCGTAGTATTTGTTGATCAATAGTTTATGTTATTGTTGTTGGCGCATATGCTTTGTAAGTCGCCCAGAGTATTGTGATCCATAGTTTGTAGTGGCCCATGGTTTTGACCCATAGTATTGGCGCCTAGACTTAGTATATAAGTGTGTGTTGAGACCTATGAAGGGACCGTGAAGTTATTTGTATTGAGCTTGCTCATGGGAGATTGCCCCCTCGAAGTGGCCTATGATCAATATAAAAGTGATTCTGAGTTCTGTCATTTCTTCTATTTCGCATATTCCTATTAATTAATTGTTGCGGGTGCATCACAGGGAGGTTGCCAATTAAAAACTTGTTCAACGTCCATCCCTTCATACTCGACATCAGGCAAGATTTGATTGGCTTCAACCACTTCGTCATTGCTTCTTCATGGATCTAAGGCACTAACATTTTGATTTCTACGGTTTTGCATGTACAACCTGGCATTTTCTCTTATCTCATGGGCCTTTTTAGGGGGCAGCCCCATCCTTCTAGACTTTATTTTATTATTACATCTATTTCCCATATTCAATGCGTTTTAGAAAAAAACAAAAATATCACCCCTGCAAGAATGAACAACAAATAAGATATTAAAACTCGATGTGCACATGATTATTAAAACTCCATGTAGCAATTGATTATGTACAACAACATCTAGTGAGAATGTTTTCATATAATCTTAAAAGCTATTGGGAATGACCTACATATAACTGCAACGACACCTCTAGGAACTCGGTAGGATGGTATTGGATGGTATTGAATGGTGGTATGGGATGTTAGTAGGAGAAACTTCCCTATTAGGGAAAATAGCCCCAAAAGACTAAGAGTTTTCAATTCTCTAGGTGTTTGTGTGAGTTGTTGTAGTGAAACCATGAGGAATTCAACAAATGTTTGTCTACTAGATGGAAGAATGTGATTATGAAATGTTATTGGTGGTGATGCAAGTAATTTTTTTTTATTATCTTCATGAAAGGTTGAAATCATTGCTTGGTGCATTTTGTAGTTTTTTTTTGGTAAGATGTTTTTATTTTCTATGTTGAAGATTAAGAAAACTAAAATAGATCTATCATACAATTCATGAGGAAAAACCAAAATAAATGCCATTCAAACAAATGAATGAAGACTAAACTACATTTAACAAGATAAAATTATCACCATACCTCAAGGAATATGATTGCTCTTTGCCTCAAATGTCAAATTCTCTTTTGATGTGTCCACTACATGTAAGAATACTTCATGTGTGTTAAAGTAGCATGAGAATTCAATCCAAGGTGCCAAATACAGTCTTCGTCATCATAATTTAGTCATATTCATCTTCATCATCATACTCGTCATCGCCATCTTCCTCATCATCATCATCATCATTGACATCTTCATATCATCATCATCATCATTGACATCTTCATATAATCGTTGTCGATGAAGATGATGATGATGATGATGATGATGTTTATGGTGGATGATGATAAATATGAGTACTATGATGATGATGACTAATTTGGAGATGATGATGATGATGATGATGAAGATGATGAGGAATATGCAACACATCATCATCATCTTGCAGCACATCATCATCATCTTCATCATCATCAACTTCCTCATCATGATCATCATCATCGTCATTATGAGGACGCAGATGATGATGAGGATGATGAAGATGATGATGATATGATGATGATGATGGTGGTGGTGGTGGTGGTGGTGGATGATGATGAATATGAGTACGATGATGATGAATACAAGTATGATGAATATGATCATCATCATCATCATGACCGTCAAAATCATGATATTCATCATCATCATCGCCATCTTCGTCATCCTCACTATCATCATCATCATCATATGATCATGGTCACGATCATCATTGTCTTCGTCATCATAATCGTCATCTTCATCATCCTCATCATACTCATCATCACCACCTTCATCGTCATCTTCGTCATTGACATCTTCGCCATCATCTTCCTATCGTGATGATGATGATGACGAAGATGTTGTTGATGAGGAAGAGGGTGATGACAAAGATGATGATGATGATGGTGGTGGTGGTGGTGGATGATGATGAATATGAGTACGATGATGAAGATGATGATGATGTTGATGGTCATCATACTCATCATCAACATCATCATCATCATCATCTTCATCATCATCAACATCAATGGTGATGATGAGGATGATAATGATGATGTTGATCTGACGTTGATGATCAAGATGATGACCTAGATGTTGATGATGATGAGGAAGAAGAGGGTGGTGACGATGATGATGATGGTGTTAATGATGACGATGATGATGATTATGATGATGATGAAGATGATGATGATGGTGATGGTGATGACGATGAAGAAGATGATGATGATGGAGATGAATATGTTGATGATGATGATGATGGTGATGAAGATGATGATGATGTTGATGAAGAAGATGGTGATGATGAAGAAGATGAAAATGATGGAGATGTTGATGAGGAAGGGGGAGATGAAAATGATGATGAAGATGTTGATGATGATGGTGATGGTGATGATGATGATGAAGATGATGATCATGATCATGATCATGATCATGATCGTGATCATCTTCATCACCATCATGATCATCATCCTCATAACCATCATCACCGCCATCATCTTCATCATCATCATTATCACCATTGTCACCATCATCTCATCATCATCATCATCATCATCATCATCATCATCATCTTCATCACCATTGTCACCATCATCTCATCATCATCATCATCATCATCATCATCATCAACATCTTCATCATCATTGTCATCTCCCCCTTCCTCATCAACATCTTAATCATCATTGTCATCCCCCCTTTACTCATCAACATCTCCATCATCGTTATCTTCTTCATCATCATATCTTCATCAACTTTATGTATCCCCTTGACAAAGGAAATTAAATGAACGCGTACATGCACCTACGCGTGCGCGCTCTTAACCACGGGTGCTCACTTCCATGGACGCATGCGTGTACTTATGCTTGTGCACCTCTTTGCATGCACGCATGTACGAATTCAAATTTTTTTGGGAGCCCTTGCAGGCTTGGAATTAGCTTCGGATTTCACCTTTAGGCTCGGTCTGATTTATCTATGATTTATGGCAGAACACATCAAACGCTCCAACTTCCTGTTTTTCACAACTAGTTCTGCATAAGCTCCACGAGTGTACTGCAGATGAAATGGCACACACTTGTCGAGCTCTGTGTGCATATTCTAAATATATAATTTTTTAATAGATCTATTGTTGTTCTCTATTTTTAATTCATTTTAAACTGCACTCATGTCAAATTCATAAAAAACATAGGTCGTTTATTTGGCCTATAACTTTTGATTGGCTCACCTATTTCGAAAACGGAAAAGAACCCGCACAAGAGCACGAAAATACCTACAACCTAAAAAAAAAAATCATTTTGATTATTTTTAGACCATGATATGGTGGCTCAACACCTGACCATGTCGTTTTAGGGATTCACTGACTTCGGTAATTTAAAAAAATATAAAATTGACTTTTAAAATTTTGGAAAAATAGCCCCGCACAATATTTTTCTGTTGCTTATGCCTCTACATATTTGTTTTCTCATAAATTGAAAATTTACATAGCAAACAGGTGGCTCAACAAAAACATGTGCATTATGTTTTAGAAAAAAAATAACATACCAATCTTCGAATAATGACATTTTGGGGTGGTTATACAATGTTTCCATAAATAAAAGTTTTATATTACGGAAGGTCATCCGTTTTTATACGTTTCATCTTTTTACACCTAATCCGAAAAGGTTTTGTAGGTACCCCTAATAATTCATTTTAGTGATAATATTTCTGTTTTTCCATAAATTCATTGCAACTAACGTGTCATAATTGGGCATCATTACCTTGCACCAGCCCACAAACTATAGTCACCTTTGGTTTATCTTAGTCAATCATAATTTGACCTATATCATTATCCTATATCATATCTTAGTCAATTGTCAAACGTGGTCTAGATTAGATAATGAAATCCAACAATAAAACCTTGGTTAACAAAATTCAACCATAGTCAACCATTGTTCACTACAATCCACCACGGTATTAAAGCAATAATAAACTATGGTTGACGATGATCGCACATAGTCAAATTTTATCACCATGTTGAAACCATAATCATGTTTGGTTAACCATGGTCTAACTTAATCAAACATGGTCAAACTTAGTTAACCATTGTCAAAAATAGACAACCATAGCTAATCATGGTTGGATAAATTCAACCTCTTATACCCATAATCCATAACCATGGTTTATGATTTTCAACCATAATCAATCATAACAATCATTGTCAGTAACAATCAAGCATGTCACATGTAATCAAACATGGTCAATGACATTCAAGCATGTCACATATAATTAAGCATGGCTAAGCATTTTTAACTTAAGTCATCCATTTTCAACCAAAGTAAACCATAGTGAATATTTTGAAGACCATGGTCAAACATGTTTAAAACTATAGTCCAATCATATTCAAGCATGGTCATCCTTGGAAAAACATAATAAACCATAACAAACATTAGTTATCGTACTTTACCACAACCAACCATTATAAAAAATTGTCAACCATGGTAAGCAATCATTTTTCAACCATCATGATCTATGGTTAGTGATGGTCAAGCATAGTCCACCTTATCTAACCAATGTCAACCATACTTAATCATGGTTCACTATATTCAAATGCTTAACCAACATCAACCGTGGTCAAACAATAATCAGCCATAGTAAAGTTTTTTCAAACTAGTTCAACCATCATTTCTCACCCATCGCCAAACATGGTTAACAATGGTGAAACATAGTCAACCCTAGTTAACCATAGTCAACAATGGTTAAACATAGTCAACCTTAGCTAACTAAAGTAAACCATACTCAACCAATTTTCATTAAATTCAACCATGGTTAAAACAAGTCAACCATTGTTACTAAAGCACTCCATATACAACAAAAATAAACCATAGGACTATCAAAATTTAAAAACCATTGTGAACAATGTTTAACTATAGTCCAACCATAGTTAAGTATGGTCATCCCTAGTAAAACATAATAAACCATAACAAACATTATTCACCATAATTTACCATGATCAACTATTACCAAACATTGTTAACCATGGTCAATCACAATGGGCCATGGTTATCTATCCATTTTCAACCATCTTAAATTATGGTCAACGGTGGACAACCATGGTTTACAAAAGTCAAGTGTTTCCATCCATGTTGCACAAATGTCAACATGGTTAACTAAAGTCAACCATGGAAAAACAATAGTCAACAATGGTTAATTATGATGAAACTTAGTTAACCATGATTTGACCTCCATCATCAATCATGGTGAACAATGACCAAACATGTTTAAACTTAACAATCAATTTCTATAAATTGGACCTATTTATATAAATTGCATATAAATAGGTCAAATTTGCGTTTTCTCAATATTGGTATGTTAAGTTTCATGCAAAATATAGTGTATATGTGTTTGTTAGTGCAACCTTGTAGTACCTAAAAAATGGATTTCACTACAACAATTTGTAGAGATGTAGATAACAGTTTGATCTAGTGCACGACTGCTTTTTCAAAATAAGGCCTTTTGTTAGTGCAGCTTAAAGGGGTCTTAGTGCATTCTAGTGCACCATATACTTTTTGTAAAAAATGCTTAAGGTGGAAAAATGTTATAGCAGAAACAAAGGAGGTATGTTTTTTAAGATTCCGGTATATGTCAAGAAGAAAATATATTAAAAATATTAAACAATAATATTTATTAAAAAAGAAATATTTTTAATCTACACAATCAATACTATACATGTATGTAGTTTCAATGACAACAAATGTGTCTAACCTATAGAAAAATAATGTCAAAAAGAGATATATAGAGAAATATTTTGAAAACCAAAATTTTTCATGAATTTGTAGTCCTAAGCATGTGGTTTGTCATCCCGAACCTAAATCCAAACCAACCTAGTCAACAAACAAGTAATTTTCCATCTTATGAAATTCAAATTTAAAAAAGCATGCATGCATCAAAATCACACACTTGCTCTTAATGCGCACGTAGTGAAAGTGCACAATCATTAATAATGCACCATGCATACACTAAAAGTGTACATGTGTTCCAAATGCGTGTGCGTGCTCTTGATTGTATGTTTGGAGTGGGGAGGGGAGAGAGGGAGGGACTTGTATATGGAGAATGAGATCATGGTATGCGTAAGTGTGATAGGTTAAGGATGGAGAGGGTGAGTGTGTAAGAGGTGAAGAGGGATGGATTGAGAGAGAGAGAGAGAGTTATGGGAGTGATAGGTGGAGAGAGGTATAAAGAGATGGCGGTAGGGGGAATATAGAGAAAGGGAGAGGGAGATAGAGGTCAAGTGAGCAAGTGTGAGAGAGAGAGAGGAGGGGGTAGTACTGAGATAGGGAGGGAGAGAGATAAACTAATCAAGGAGGAGAGAAGGAGCTAATACACAGAGAGGAAGAGAGTGAGTGGGAGAGAGAGTGAGGGAGGAAGAGAGAGAGGTGGATAGTGAGAGGTACAGATAATTAGAGGGGAGAGAGAGAGCAGGATATAGAGAAGAGGGTGCTGGTAGTGAGGGAGGGAGGAACAAAGAGTGGGATTTAGATGAAGGTGATGAGAGAGGGGGAGAGGGGGGAAAGGAGATAGGAAATATGGAGTGGAAGAGTGGCAGGGGGAGAGAGATGGGTGGAAGTATGGGGGATAGAGCATGAGAGAGTGGTGGAGAGTAATAGGTAGAGAGAGCATGAGAGAGTGATGGTGGTAGAAAGAGTCATAAAGGGAGAGATAAGTATGAAGAATGAATAGGAGAGGGGGGGACAGATATGGAGATAGAGATGGTGGGGTAGAGTTAAAGAGGGGGGATAATGGGAGAGAGAAGGTTTAGAAATAGAAGTGGAGAGTTAGGGAGAGAATGAGATGTGGATAGAAACATATATGGTAAGAGAGATAGATGAAGAGAGGAAGGGAGACAAAGAGAAAGAGTGAGCATGGGTGGTGTTATCACATATATAGTAGACGGGCTACCATACATTATTTTTCTGATTCTAGTACACTATTCAGCCAGTTCCCTTACATTTGAGATGTTGAGATGAGCATCTATTGGATCACTATCAGATTGTGGACAACAGTATATATTCCCCATGCCATGACTAAGTTTCAGGACACTCAGAGAGATGACCGATGTAGCCATTATACCATTGGTACAGAGCAGTCAGTAGTGCCCTGAGTTACAGCAGCAGTTTCAAAGGACAGATGATGGTATAGGTTGATGAGCATTCAAGTATATGACTCAGTAGGTATATCATTGTGTTATGTTTATATTGCTTTTATACTTATTCTCATAGCATGTCTTAGCACCTAGTGTCATGATCTGGCAATCATATAGATATATGGACCTGGTTGAGCTTATTATATATATTATATTGTCCCTACTCAGACTTACAAGTTCACTATTCATACTCATTGGTTTTACCCTCCTTAGGGAGAATAGAGGTGATCATTCCACCATACCTTGGCTTGCTAGTGTTGGATCCATTATTCATTGTCTTCATCCATCCATTGCCTACCTTTTAGTTTATCACCCTGACTTACTACTTGACTAGTGGCATGGAGGACTTTCCCCCACTGTAGCCTCTGTATTGGATGAGCTTCCCTGTTTATTGTGTCTCGACTCTGAGTTGTTGACAAAACTTACCTATAGTGAGTTGGATTTCCTTGGAATTCCCCCTAGTCACTAAAGTTGTGTTGGCTAAACCTGAAACTTTTAGTGCTGCCATAAATACAAAATCTGGAAAATGAAATGCTATATCTTGTATGAAAAGCCCATTCATGCAATGTGTTTCTAAACACACATGAATGAAAGGCATGCCAAATGAAAATGGCCATGAAAATAAAATGTTATATATTTTGGAAATGTAAATACCTAGGTAAACAAGTTGTCCATGACACACCTAGAAGTGCTCAAGTAAACAAGTGCCTTAAAAACACACCTGCAGCAGAAAGCCTAAAATAAATGTAAATCTATGCAATGTGTTTATAAACACACATATACCAAGGCTATGGAAACTTCAGGCCCAAAAAGCAATGGAACTTAAATGCTATATCAAAACAATTGCTGGCCTTATTTGTATTGTGGATTGTGCGCATCTGTTAAAGGTGAATAAACCCTCTTTGAACAACTCATCCATTTGTGAGACACCACCATTCCCTGTGTTGTTGCTCATTCAATATATACTATGGTGCGTATTCCCTTTCCCTTTGCCAAAGTGTCACAAAGTTAAGTCAGTTAAGTCATCCCTTAGCCTAGCCATTTATTTTATCCTTCACCCTTCACTAGCAAATTGATCACAACTATGAAGTGAGTATGATCTTGAAAGTCTAGTCTGAGTAATAATAATAATTAATGACATTATATATTTGGATTTAGATTTCCAGTAATGTTACTTTGTGTTGTAATTTTTATTTGAATAAGTTGTAGAGCATGCATTAACCTTTGACACTTTGCAGTAGCTTCTGATGATGGTCTGAGTTATACTTGGTCATGTTGACTTGGTTAGACCTAGTTTGACCAAGGTCAACCATAGGACATGAGATGGTTGGACCTTGTGATGATATGGATAGATGATATATGGTCTATATACATGTATATGATGATTCTATGCAGCAGCTACAAGGTTATGATGATGATTCTTGGTTTACAACAGTATTGATCATTTACAGATTATTAATATTTACCCTATGCCGGTGTATTGGATACATATATTGATCATGCAGAGACTCATATGGTGTATGAGTACACATCTTGGATGGATTTGGACCTTCTGAGTCCAGTGAGACAGATTGTTTTCAATTTTGGGCACTTACAGTGATGATTGAGCCTCGGTAGGCTATCCTAGTGCAGTTTTGGTTTGTCGGAGGCCCTGTCAAAGCAGATGTGATTTTTATCCGGTTGACCTAGGGCGCTGTACTTGGAGGGGGTGGTACAACCACTTGTTTTTACCATATTACCCCCCTCCCGGACACACTGGTTCCCTCACCTTGACAGCGCAGGCACTCCAGGAGGCAGTTTGGGGCAGTTTCACGCTTCCCGAGGCATTTCAGGATTGGTAGAAATGGCTATTGAGGAAATTGATTTGGCCTACTAAGGAAGTGTTATGGCATGGGATGATCAGTGATGATGGATCGATGTCTTCCACACCTCCTCCAGTAGTTTCAGCTTCATCGGGGCCCGCATCCATCACTTATGGCACTTTCTGATGATTTCTGAGGTCTTTTGAGGCCTATGATTTGACCATAGAGGCACGATTTGGTATATTGATGACTATTTTATTATTATTGTGCTATGGGGAATGACCAAGGGTGGCTAAAATTACCCCTTGGACCCACCATAAGCTTCCTATTATATTTTGTCATCATGATTTGGTGGGATTCCCCTCTTCTAGGGTGATTTTGTCCACTTATATTATATTTTATTAGTGATCCATGTATTTTATTGTTGAGCTCATCTCAACCATTGATTAGACATTTGTATCTTTTAACCTTAGCCACTCATTCAAAAAGTTGTTAGGATTTTGATTCCTCTCCTTCCTATTTAAAGGAGAGAGCTTCTCATTGTAAGGGGTCTTTGGCTCTTGGATTATTGGTATAGAAAAACTTTCTTGTAGAAATTCCTGTGGTATCCTTTGCATCTGGTGTTCTTATATGGTGATTGGAAAGTCTATTGAAACCTAGCATTTGGAATTTGTGGTAAGATCTATCTATTTTGGAAATCATTGTCTTGTCTACAGGAGGGCGACTTCAACAAGGGCGATTTTGCAAGGCTTCTTCAAATCGACTTTCTTGGCATTTGCTTGTATCAGGGGGTTATCATTAGTATCATTGTGATCTATGCTATCTTTCTATTACTTCTCTTGTGGCATTAGTTTTATCTCTTTATTACATCAAATTTGATATTGTTGACGTTTGTTGTGCAGGAGAGAGGGCGCATTGGCTTCTTGGACTAAATCGATTGCATAGAAAACTACCTCAAAGATTCTCAAATTGATCGGGTTTGCATAGATCATCATCATCAAGGCACCTACAAGGTTACCTAGGTAAGATCCATAGGTTTGTTTCTCTTATCTTGATCCAATCCATTGACATAGCTCATAAATTGATAAAACCCTCATTTTACATTTTTTTAGATCTACTAAGATCTAGTGGCTTCTTGGGTAAGATATTGAAAACCCACCTCTATAGTATCCACGGAATCCTGGATCTATAGTTTGGTGAGGATTGGCCTCCATTTGACCCTCTTCCCAAGGCATTTAGCCTCTCCAAGCAAGGGCGCACTTCCTAGTTTGGTGAGTTGACCTAGATCTAGTATGTGGGTAGGTGAGATCTCGCTTGATTCATGATCTACACATCCAATAACCTACCCCCAGATTGTCACTTTTCTGATTTCTACCTTGTGGGCCCTATTCCACATTTTAAGGGATTTAATCCCCATTTTGGACCACTTGGTATCTTCAAACTCAGATCTAGTAAGATCTAGCCATTAGATTGCCTTGAAATTGTAGATCCATACTCTCACTTGCTTAACCACTTGGATCTAAAGTTTGGATTCCATCGGACTTGTCTTGACCCCACTTATCCCACTTTTAGGCCTCCTTGGGCAAAGTCGCACCACCTTGGAGAAGTGAGTTGGCCCACTTCTAGGACATGGGTACTTGAGATTTTTGTGGATTTGGAACGGGAGTAATTCAAAACCTAGGTCTACTAGGTCACCTTGTCAAATCTTGCCTTGGGGATAACATTCCTTGTTTTAAGGGATTGTGGTCCACTTAGGACAAACCTAGATCTAGACCTATTCATCCATCAAGACTTTAATTGCCCACTTGTCTCATGAAATAGGAGTCCTTAACCACAAGTTAACTTTACTTTGACTCCATTATCCCAATTCCCAAGGCACTGGCCTCTCTCCAAGTCAATTTGACTTTCCTAGATTGTTGTATTAACTTATGGTTTGATCCTTGTGTGGTAAACTAAACCCTTTTATGCCATCATACTTCATTATCAAGATTGTCACTTGTACTAGTTAGCCCCAATTCAACCCCTAAACTACCCTGCATTGGACACAGTTCCCAAGGCAGTGGATTTTCTCACATTGAACTAGTACTTGAATCCTGGATCCTATTTCACATATCATAAGTCACTTTCACATCAATAATGAACCAAATCTATACTCATTGAACCCCTCACTTGTCTTGTGACTTCATCCTAAGGTCTAGGATAAACCATACACCTTACTTCACTTAGAAATAACTTGATTTGGTGTCTTGGTTTTGATCTCTCCTGTCGGGAGTAGATCGAGTCTCCCCCTTTGTTGTCTGGGCTAGATAACATAAAGTGAAGGTTGCCTCGACTAGCATGACAACCATATTTTGGAGGTCAAGGTGATCGTGGTTGCACCTTTTGAGTTTTCGTTCCCTATTGCCATCCATGAGTGGATACATCCATAAGGGTAACTACAGTTTAGGTGATAACAGGTGGGAGGGAGGGTCAATGAGGGAGAGGAATTTTTAGAGTAATGGTGATAGAGGAAATGGAGATAGAAAGGCGAATATGAAGAGAGAGGGAGGGAGGGAGGGATGGATAGAGAGAGATGAGGGGGTAGGAGATAGGGTAAGTAAGAAAAGGTAGAGAGAGAGAGAGAGTATGAGGCAGTGTAAAGAGATATGGTGAAGGAGGTAGGGGAATATGGAGGGAGAGAGAGGGGGAGAAAGGGAGTAAGAGAGAGGGAGGGGGAGAGAGAGAATTTTTGGGAAGAGATGGGGAGAAATATAGGTATTGGGGAGTGAGAGGGATACATAAAATGGCAGAGTGATGGTGGTAGAGAGAGTCAGAGAGGGAGTGAGAGAGAGAGGTAGGGAGAAAGAAGAGAGAGAGAGAGAGAGAGAGAGACTAAGAGAGAGAGAGGAGAGAGAGGGAGAAAGAGGAGAGAGAGGGAGAGGGAGAGGTAAGGAGGGGGATAGCATGAGAGAGAAGGCTTAGAGAGAGAGGTTGATAGAGAGAGGTAGAGAGAGAGAGGGAGAGAGGTTTAAAGATGTTAAAATTATATGCTACCATAGACTAGATTTCAAATTCATTAGCATTGAATACATTATTCACAATAGTAGCATAATCAAGATCTCTGAAAGATACACAATCACAAAGCACAAAACAATATACCCTGGGAAACCCTGAAGGGGAAGAAAACCAAGCAAGAACTTCCTCAATATAGATGATCAAGTACAATGCCCCAAAAATATGTCTCACAAATAAGAGAGACAAAAAGAACAAACTGTGGACTCAAGCCACTCCTTTGTCTCCTTCGCAGATATATCTCTCTCTCTCTCCACTAATGAAAATTGCAAAACTGAGTGAATTAAGAAATGAAGGAGTCACTCCTATTTATACATTACTTTTGAACTAAAATTTAACTCAGCTAGGTCATCCCCAATAATCCTAACTGGGCTGACTTCTCTAGAGAGACTCAATTACCACTTATATTACATTTACTTGGGTGCTAACTACCCAACTTACAATGGAGGGTTAACCTCATGACCTTTACATGACCAAATGTAATAATGACATCCTCGAAGGAGGTAAAGCATCCCCGACAGAGTTACAATAATAAAGTACACTTATAATATACTTCGAAGTTACATTAAATTAACAATCTCCCTTAATAAGAAGGGTATTCTACTGACAACATGTTAGTTTTTCATCATTTAATTCAATAGATCTAGGATCTTAACTGAAAGAACAACATGTACAGCATATCAAGCATAAGAGACAAGAGACAAGAGACAAGACAAGAGACACAAAACATTTCACCGGGGAAAACCAAGAAGGTGAAAAACCCCGCAACTTCCTCAGAGATAGAATAAGCATCAATACAAGGATCACCATGATTAAACCCAAGAGATAGATATCTTCAGCAGCATGCTCCTCCTCCTCCACTTGTGCGCATCCTCCTCTTCTCTCACTAATGTGAAGTGAGTGAATAATAGAATGTGTAAAATGAGAGAGACACACTCTCTATATATACACTAACTCTCACTTGACCTTTACTCAACTAGGTTGGCCCCACTTAACAACTGAACATAAACTGACTCTAGGCCGAACCCACTAGGGTGGTCTAATAACCCTTTGACCCACACAACTCATACAGGGCCGACCCCAGCAAGGTGGTCTAATAACCCATCAAATATAAGTTGTGACACTTACAATAATACTTGAGACACTTGCAAATACAAATGACGACACTTCCAATCGGAGGAATAATACATCTTCATTGGGGATACAATAAAGTACAAATGTAATACATAGAATAATATCTTCTGAAGTTACAAAGAAATCAAAACTCCCTCTTAGCTAGGAAGGTATTCTCTAGACACAAGTCGTCAATACATATAGGCACAAGTCTTCAATTCTGGAGTTGGATCAGCATCACTGGATCATGGAGCATCATCATCATCCCCGCTGTTGTACCCGACATTTCGATCACAGGGCTATCTCTTCAATTCTCCTCGTCATAGGAAGTTCTCCAGAGCCAGCCCTTTTTCATGCTGGATGTAGGCCCACCTCCTGCAGGTCTTCATCAACACTGGCCATACTGTGGAATCCTCAGGACTTATTACGTGCGTCACAATGCCTCGAAAGAGTATCCCAAGATCCTTTATGTGCTGAAGCACGATTGGAAAGATATCCCAAGTCAACTTACATGTGACCCCCACCACAAAACCTTGATAGAGTATCCCAGGATCCTTTATGTGCCAAAGCACGACCGACAAGATCTCCCAGGGAAATATTACATGTGGTCACCACAAAACCTCAAAAGAGTATCCCAGGATCCTTTATGTGTCGAAGCACGACCGACAACATCTCCTAGGGAAATATTACATGAGGTCATGGAAAAACCTCGAAAGAGCATCCCAGGACTGATTAAGAGCACACAACTCAACCTATCGGATCTCCTAGGGCAATATTATATGCCATAGGAAAAAACCTCGAAAGAGTATCCCAAGATCCTTTATGTGCCATAGCACGAACGACAAGATCTCCTAGAGAAATATTATATGTCCTTCTAGAGCAAAACCTCGAAAGAGTATCCTAGGATCCTTTATGTGCTGAAGCACGACCGACAAGATCTCCCAGGTCAATTTACATGCTCATTTGCACAACCTGTCCACGGCCAAAGAGTATCAACCTGATACTCACCATACATCATCCTGATGTACATCATCACATGATCATCCTGATCATCATCATAGCATCATCTCAATGCATATCATCCTGATACTCATCACACATGATCATCCTTATCATCGTCACTACATCGTCCTGATGCATATCATCCAGAGTATCATCCTGATACTCATCACACATGATCATCCTAATCATCGTAACTACATTTTCCTGATGCATATCATCCTGGTACTTATCACACATGATCATCCTGATCATCGCCACTACATCGTCCTGATGCATATCATCATACATGATCCAACTGATCATACAAAGCATCCAATTGATGCATATACAAATCATAAACTGGAGCATCGTATTGAAGCTCATCACATAGCGCTTACATCCACAGCCATGGAAAAATCCTCCTATCACCATGCTTGGAATGGATCCTGCAAATGTGTCCCATCACCTCTTCCTCGAAGTGTCTTCAATCTGAAGAACACAAAGCCTCTCTCTGAAGTACTCAAACTTCACTCTAGCTAGTGGTTTTGTCAACACATCTGCAACCTGCTCACCCATCGTAACATACAGGAGCTTCACTGCTCCTCTCTACACCATATCCTTGATATAGTGATATTTGATCTCAATGTGCTTCGACCTGTCATGGAACACTAGGTTCTCTGACAAATTCACACAACTATGTTTGTCACAATAGATACAGGTAGCATCCAATGGGAGATCAAATAACTCAGACAGTATCTTCCTCAGCCATACTGCCTCACAACTAGCCGAACAAGTTGTGACATACTTTGCTTTGGCTGTACTCAATGCTATGCAGGACTTCTTCCTACTAAACCAAGAGATCACACTTGATCCCATGCTGAAGGAGTACCTCGAAGTGCTCTTCCTGTCTGCAGCACTACCTACCCAATCTGAATCAACATAACCCTCCAAGTTACATTTTTGATTCTCATCATACTCGATCCCATAATCAATCGTACCCTTCAGGTACCTCAGAATATGCTTCGCAGCAATCAGGTGAACATGTCTAGGATCCGGCAAGAACTGACTCAATGTGTTCACCGCAAAGTGAATATATGGTCTCATGTTCATCAGGTACATCAAGGACCCAATCATCTAATGATAGACTGTGACATCAACCAACTCAGATGAAGCATCACACAGAAGCTTCAGGTTTGATGCCATAGGTGTGGCCATGGCCTTGCAGTCCATCATCTTGAACCGCTTTAGGATCTCTACTGCATACTTCCCTTGTCTAAGGAATATTCCATCTGCACTCTGCCGCACCTCCATACCTAGAAAGTAATGCATCATACCCAAGTCCTTCATCATGAAATCAGCAGCAAGCTTCCTCTTCGTGTTGGAAATCAATTTATCCTCACTTGTAACAAACAGGTCATCCACATACAATAGTAGTATCACTGGATTGCCTTCCTCAACCTTGTAGTAAAGGTTGGAATCCGCTTTACTCTTGGTAAAACCCAAACTGGATAGAAAATTGTCTATCCTACCATAGCAAGTTCTAGGAGCTTGCTTCAAGCCATACAAGGCTTTCTTCAATCTGCACACATATGACTCCCTCTGATGTGTCTCAAAACCGAGTGGCTGCTCCACATACACTTCCTCTTCGACTACACCATATCCATATCATGTATCTTCCAATTCATCACTGCAGCCAGAGCAAGTATTGTTCTGATGGAACTGTATCTGTCTATAGGAGCAAAAGTCTCTTCATAATCTATCCCCTCTTTCTGGGAGAAGTCACGAGCCACAAACCTCGCCTTGTATTTCTCTATGCTACCATCTGTAGCATGCTTGATCTTATAGATCCACTTGGAAGTCACAAAAGACTTCCCTTCAGATCTTGGGACCACATCCCAAACATCATTCTTCATGATCGATTGGTATTCCTCAATCATGGCCTTATTCCATTACTGCATCCTAGATCCTGGGAATTTTATATTCTTCAATATCTTCAATAGATAGTTTTCTTTGAACTTTGTTGCTGGAAAAAATGTTGTAGTCCTTCTTTTGTCGGTACAAGGTCTTTCCTACGAGACAGGTTCAATTGCATGATTAGAAACATCTTATATATTTCAGAACAAATTCTTACTCATAAAGACATATGTCATAGAGTCATGCAATTATCTTATCCAATGCTTCAATACAACATTTATCCATATTCCGTAACTTTCTAGATGCCTTCCATCTCTACCAAAACATTGTTAAGAGTGTGCACAAGTCCCAACATGTCAGCAAAGAGGTTTCATTCTAGATAGGTAGCAATGGAATGTTGTACAGTACCATAGGCCACTTACCCATTAATATATTAGTAGTATCTTGTTCATTAATGCAACCTTTTCTAAAATGCATAATATACATCCTAAATCTAGGAACATAAGTATGTACATGACTGGACAACTTCATTTAAGTAATAATATAAATATTGAATGACAATTCAAATACTTGTCTTTGTTTAGTTGTAGGGTGGACTCCCTCTCAATCTTTTCTTCCTTGCAGGAACTACTGGAGTGTGCTCCCTCTTGATCTTTGCTTCCTCGATTAATCTGTCCTTGAACTTATATCCATCCTGGACCACTATGCATGCTTAAGTGTGCACTATTTTCATCATTGTGTTATCCTCAATATCTCATACATAACCATACATATATTAGTATAATCTCAATACTATCAAAACATTATGATCTTAAATATGTATTGTCATGACCATTTCATACATAGGTAATAAGCGTTAGTATTCAAGGTTTCAAGGAAGACTTCTTTTACTCATGCATATTCTTATTTGACCATAGGACTCTTTTGGTTAGTCATATCGTCAATCAAAGTAAGAAACATAATATGCATAAACCCTTGATTACTTAAACTTCTAACCTTCATTATCATTCATACAAAAGTATAATATCCTAACACACAGTAGGCTTCTAACTTGATATAGGAAAAGCATACATGGCTATCATGTTAGCTAGTTATTTCTAACATACCCAAACAATGTCTTCTTGTTCTCTTCAATGACTTGTGCTTAGTAACCTGCATATCTCATAAGTTAACTATTGTAGAACCAAATTATACATACCTCGTAAGTAGAGCTTCTATGTGATCCATGAGTCTTTGTCTTCGTGTCATCATGGTCATATATTCTTGATCTAGAACTTGATTGTTAGTGGACAACATCATCCTCATACAATACCACAGTGCATTAGTACAATCATAAGTGTCATAACCCTAATCAATGAATGTATTCTATCATTCACATGCATTCATACTTTTTACTAGGGTGATAAGACAAGTCTAACATTAATAAAGATTGTACTAACCTCAATAATATGAAGACAAACATATCATAAACTTAATCATGAACATATTTCAAAACATACTTGTATCTCCTCAAGTCATACCTGTCGAGATTGCTTGTAGAATTCTTATGTAAGGCCTTAGCCTCATCTCCCTCTGGAACTGGAACTTCTTCAATTATGCAGGTGTCCAATTAATTCTTCTCTAGGATTAACCCAATCCACTTTGATTTGCTGAAACTACATCTGGAGCTGGATTAGGGTTTGTCAGAGAAACCCTAAAAATTCAAATTTTGAATTTCAAACTTTTGAATAGATGGAAAGATGTGGCTTGCTGAGTTGATCAAGCTGGTATACATCAAGTTTGAAATCTACAAAATTTGACCCCTCAAAATTGCCTTTGAAACTTCTGGATCTTCTGGACAAGATACTGAACTAGGGTTTGATGAAGCCCAGCCTTCTACCCAACCAAAAAATTCGATCTTGGTCTCTAAATTTCAATTTTGATGAGGATCATTCAGCCTTGGTCTCCGATTCCACAAATTCCAACTTTCTCTAAAGCCCTAAATTCCCGCAGCAGTGACAAGCCAAGAATGAAGGTGCTTAGAATCCAATTCTATTTTGATAGAAATATGCACCTGATTGTTTCTGGTGCATCTCTGAAATTACAAATCCAAAGGGTCTGAAACTTTGACCTATGGTATCATGACCTATCATCTTTCCAACCCCGCGGGTCTAACCTCAATTGGATTCTGTGAGAGAGACTTATGCCAAGTGCCGCAACGTGACCTGTTTATGGGATAAAACATGAGAGCGAACTTGTATGGTGTTCCACATGGCACTGGTTCAACTTTGGCCTTTGAAAAGATGACCTGTGAAATTAAAGTCCATTCCCTACCTGTCACATTTTACGAAATTTCATTTGGAGCTTCCTAGACCAAGTTGTGACCTTTTTTCCCAGGTCACATGTTTATGAATGAGATCTGGAAGAGGAAGAAACCCTAGATTGTATGGATCATATCTCACACAGTACAATGAAATAGATGTTTTACTTTGGACAAAAGGTACATGGGGATGTTATCTATGACCTGTAAAAGTTTCAGATCATGAACCTTTTCCAAAATGGATTTATATCAAAATTTCTACGATGACTGGTTTTTGCTATATCAAGCCCTAGCTTCCAATTTGTCGCAAGTGCAACAAGTCTCATAAATGCCATAGCATGCCTTTTGTTAGAACATTATTACACCTATGTACATTAATCATTTATCAAAAGATGGTTAATTATTACCAAACAGCTTAATAATTGCATCCCCAAGTTGGTTAGTGAGTAAATGGTCATTTAGCTTGAACCAGTTGGCAATGTGGACAAAACTTAGCATTGTGCCAAGTCAAACTAGCTGTTGGGTGCGCCCTCCCAGTCATTTATTGCTTCCTGCATGCCCAAGGTGCTCTTACTCCATGTTTTGTTGGATTCTCTTTGACCAAGGGCGCACATGCTCAGAATGTGGACAAACTTGCCTCCTTTGCCCATTTTTAGCCAATTCTAGCTGCCTAACCTCTAACCAACTAGATTCTCCACATGTGTGAGGTCACATGGGCCTGTCCAGTCATTTCCAACATTTACATAGCAGTTTCAAACCAGTTTGGGATGGTTTGGGTTATTTTGGTCAACCTAGGGGGTTTTGAGCTATTTCTAAGCTAGATCAGTGTGAACACTCCAGATGGATTCGAATTGTTCCAGATTTGTATAAAAGGAGGTTCTTAACCTATTTTGAGGTTGGACTATTAATAATATTTATATTATTCACCCATTTCATGTGTTATTGTTCTTCATTTTACAGATTTATGCATATTCTTGTAAATGTGTTGCAATCTTTTCACTAGTGAGGAATCCATAGTAGTTGGGTTCTGCCGTGAGTTAGATTTTACATGGTATCAGAGCTCTTGGAGCTAAAATTCGAACCAGCAAGACTATTTTACTGGCTTTCCAGAAGCAGTGGATAAACCACAGAATTCCTGAGTCCATTGGAGAAATCCAGTGGCTCTTCTCAGGTGTGATGCTCTCCCGAATGCACCCACTATCAAATAGGGTTCGAATTTGTTAGTGTAGATCCCTCCTGAGTGATTTGAGAGTTGTTTGCAGGTATTGAAGATCAACATTGTCAACAAGTGCATGAGCAATCGAGAAGAATGGATCCATCTCACCCAAATGTGCTTACTCCCTTCAACTATTTCGATTGGAAGGAAGAAATGGTGATTTTGCTGAGATCTAAGGGTCTCTACAGAATTACGGTGGGCATCGAGGTGGAGCCAAACTCAGCTGTGGAGAAATCCAAGTTTTTTAACAGAATGGATGAGGCATTTGGCCTCCTTTGTCTCAGCATTTCAAGAGACCTCCTGTTCAATGTAGAAAGTCTAGCTACTCCAAATGAAGTTTGGCTCAAGCTTGAGACCTTGTTTGGAAGGACTGATGAGATGAGAGGCCACCAGCTTGAAAATGAGCTTGTCTCACTAAGCCCAGGCAATTTCGATTCCATCTAGGACTTCTTCACCAAGTTTAAGAGCTTGGTCTTGCAAATTCGACAATGTGGTGTTAACACCCAAAAAGTGCTCACTAGCTCATTCCCTTATTCACATGACCCATTTGTCCACTTTTTCACCATTTGAGCCTCTAAAGCCATCAAAAGGTCACCAAAAAGACCATAATACACATTTTCCCCTCTCAAAATATATATATATTTTTTTTTCCTCAAAAAACCCTCAAAAAGGGTCCAGAATTCCCAAAAAATATTAAAAGGGAATAAAAATATTAAAAATATGCAAAAAAAGAAAAAAAAGGGAAAAAGAGACCTAAACCATGTTTGTTAATACCATTGGTTTCCTTAAAACCACAATGGTATTCCCCATCACCAAAAACTATGAAAAGGTGATAGGCTCTCCTCACTTTCCATCCATCCATCATCCTATCCTCATGCTGTCAAAATCTCTCTTGAGTTCTTTGACCATTGTAGCAATCTTGGAGAAGAGACCATTGGAGCCTGGAGAATCTCAACCTTGGAGCTACTCAACACCAAACATCCTCACCATTTGAGGTATTATAATATAAAAGTCATTTTTTATTTCGTTTCTTGTTCTTGTTCTTAAATATTTTCAAGTTTATTGTTATATGCACATGTTAGATTCAGATTAATTTATAATTGTATTTGATTTCAATTTGAAGACTACTACTACAAGTTAGTAGGTGCATCCTTGCACATGCTTGGTTGAAAAACCAAGCAACAGTTTTTTGGTGACTCCACCGGCTTTCGGGCTTTAATTTTTTTCTTCTTTAGATTTCAGTTTTTTACTTGTTTTTATCATTTAAATTAGCAGATCTGCCATACTAGACAGCATATTGATTGCTGCCCTAGTCGTTGGCCCTTTCTGTAGCCTCTAACAAACCAAAATCTCACTTTTTTGTTTCATTTTTGGCGATATGTTTTTCGTTTTTTGCATCGCGAATTTTTGCCCGACAGTCGCGCGGCTCATCGCGACCTCGCGGCCCTTTTCCGCTCGGCGTGCCATGGCTTCACGCCCTTTTTCCGCGTTGCACATCGCAGCTTCGCAGCCATTTTCCACGTTGCACATCGCAGCTTCGCGGCAGTTTTCCGCATTGCACATCACAACTTCGCGACAATTTTCCATGCTACACATCGCAGCTTCACGGCCATTTTCCGCGTTGCACATCGCGACTTCGTGGCCAAAACCCACGATGCACATCACGGCTTTTGCCCTAAAACCCGCGATGTTGTCTTTTTAAATTCGGCCAATTTTTTTTAGAAAATTTTCTACTATACTTTTTGCCAATTTAGCCTATTTTACAACATTATTTTTTCTGCATTATTACATCCGTAGTGAATCATTTTCTATTTACATATGCTCCATTAAAAAATATTTTAAAAATTTTCAGCAAGTGGAAGAAATATTTTTAGCATTCTATTTAGATCATAGGTTTCACTTTAATTTTGCTCAATAGTTTGCCCAAGCATTTCTTAAGAAATCCATTTATTTCTTGAAATTGTTATGTTATTTGCTTTCCTTTAAATTATTTCAAAAGTCCATTATTTTTGAATTGTTTTTATTAAAGCATTTACATTTCAGAAAATGCCTTTATTTTTTGCAATTTGGAAGCGTCTTGTTTTTCATTTGTAATCAATTGCCTAAGCGAGGAAAATCATTTTCAGTTAAATAATCACACTTGCACCCAATCTGCCACATTTTTAATTATCTGAGCCTTAAAATCTACCTTAACTCAACAAACGTTTTTAACCCCACTTGGGGAGCACTTAAAAGAATCTTGTAGTTAGGTAGGATTGAGGGGATAGGTGTTCCAATAACACCCCTCAATTATTTACATTTGAGACATAGTGGTTGTCCTTTAGGGTACCAAAAATCCCTTATAATTTTGACACGGTTATCAACCAATTTATCGGGAAGGCCTCTCCCTTAGGAGGGTTGAAGTAGTCAGACTGGTTCCGGAAGCCTGAGTGGAATACTGCAATCCATTCAGTAACCGAAGGATATCTTTTGAGGTTCTCAGTGTACACCCATATGGGACTACAGCAACGATAGAACCAAACTACAGATTCACCCAATCGAATGTGTCATGAACGGGGTATCCTTGTTGCCATTTTTTAGGATTGTCTACCTGGTGTCCCTCCTGGTAGGGGGATATCTAGTCGTTGATTCTACACTCTATATTGTCTGACTTGGATTTCATCACCTTGTATAGGATATAGTTTGTTGACTCACAATACTTCTAGTTAGGTGTTTTCATGATACAATACCCACCTTTGGTCTAGTGTGCACCACTCTTTTCTAGGAACTGTTTGACTTTTGGTATTTTGACCACTTTTTTTTTGGATCCCTCCACTTATTATAGCACAACTGTTATAATAAGTGTTTTTGAGGTTGGTTCTTGGCTTGAGAGCCATTATTTTTCACTCCCCTCTTGCACACATTGTTGCACTAGGGTTTTGAGTTTTTTACATCACTACCATCCACTGACATTTTTTATACATTTCTCACCATTGAAAATTTAAGACAATCCCGCCGTTTTCAGGGTGAACCCCCTCAGTTTGGTACACTTGACTCTACACATCACAGACGTAGAGCATTATCCCTTGACTCGACATGTCATCAACATAGAACACAGTCATCTGATTTTGATGCGCCTCATTTCACATCTGATTATGAGGCTAAATCTGAACACCCTACTAAGACACCACCAACCAACCCCATGGCTGGATCATAATATGACCCCCTTTTCACCAGTGCTATTGGAGCTACATCAACAAACCCTACTACTACTGTGCCACCCACGGTAACCAAAACCCCCTTAGGCATGCCTAATATAGGGGCCATTCCCCCTTTAGGTATGACCACCACCTATTATGGGTATGCCCAACATAGGGGTCAAACCCCCTCTCATTACCACAACCCAGATCCAAGGAATTCCTGGCACTATTCCTAACCCCTCAGCAACCCATGTTGCACTTAGGAGCATCGGCCCTTCCCACACCACATCGGTTGGAGGACACATCCCTTCCATACCTAGCATACCCTTAGGGGCCACTGGACCACTACATAATGCTACCATTAACAGTTATGTTCCAGTCACTACGCCATACCCATCTGCCATTTTACCATACATGGCTAGTCTGAACTTACCATACCTATCTAGGTTAACCAATGATCCTATTAGACACAACCCTACGTGGCCACCCATGCCCACAAAGCTTCCCTCAGACATCCCAAAGTTTGAAGGAAAAGCTGGGGAAGACCCCCAAAACCACATCATGTCATTTCACCTATGGTGTTCCTCTAACTCCATAGTAGATGATTCCATTAGACTGAGATTGTTACAACGAACTTTCACTGGCTCTGCAGCCAAGTGGTACATTGAGCAACCACATGGGACCCACAACACATTTATGTCCCTCACCTCAACTTTCCTCCAGTTTTTTCAACTACCTGTATGCTATGATGCATGAGTAGAAATACTTTTGTCTTGTAGACAGAACACTGCTACACACATCACTGATCATATCCATGAATGGCATAAGCATCGTAGCCTCTGCAAGATAAAACTTGACGACCGAATATTTTTGGACTAGTTTCTCAAATCACTCCTCCCCCTCATAGCCAAAGATGTAGCTTCCGAACAACCCCAATCAGAAGAAGAAGTTATCTTAAAAGCTCAGCAATTCGACCTCATATATGCCCAGTCAGGATATCTATACACTATTTTACCTGATGCCCCACGTGGCGATCCATCCCACCATGACAGGCCGGGGGCATCCCATGCCACCGACGGTATTATCGGCTAGGTTACGATGAAAAACAAACCTTTTACCATGACGAGTACAAACAACACCCCAGACCTTTCTAGGGTTTCATCCAATTCTGGGGCTACAATTTCGTATGCTCCCATAACACACACCCATCACATCCATGGACCTTCATGTCCACCACAATGTTATGGGCATACACCACCAGCTTATGCGCCAGCTCCATATTATAACCAACCGGCCCACTAAACTCCGGTACAGTCACAAGCCCAAGTGAATTATTATCCTCAACAGGAAGCACCTCTTGCTCCAACACTTCCAGCAGCTCAAGGTTACCCACAACCGCAGCAAACACCAGGGCCACCTCAGAACCCTCCTATTTACTACCCACCGCAACCTACTCCATAGCTTGCACGACCTCAAAACTCACCTACTTCCCAAGGGCATGTTTACATGCAGCAAAACCAACCTCCAAACTAGAACAACCAATGAGGTCAACAAAACTGTGGAAGAGGACGTAACCGCGGAATCAACCAACAACATAATCAAGGTGGACCACCACCTAATCCCCCAAATAACAATAACGCTGCTCCCCCCAACCAAAACCTTGATCGTCCACCGAAATAGGCCAAAAATAATAACTTGAGAACAAACCATCCATGTTCCATATGTGGAGTCTATGGACATTACACACATAATTGCCCCCATTTAGATCAAGTGCATCAACTCTGGACCGATGACACCCAATGGAAAGGACATGTTGCACAGCCAGCACCCCCCCTCAGCAACAACCCATGATATTGCAAAATCCATTACCTAACCAAGGCACAGTCAACACTCGTCCAAATGATCCCCCTCAAGGATCCGCTGCAACACAGCAACAAATCACTTACACAGCAGCTGACTACCAGCATGCAGAGTCCAACACTCACCATTTGCTCATGATGTCATCAAATGATGTCAATATTCAAACCCATCACAATCAATATGGATCCGTGTCGGAGGCTACACCTACCAACCCATCGTCGAGTACTCTCCCAACTAATCAACCAATTTGCATACCCACTATGCCAATGGACAGGGGCCCCAAAGCACCTCGTTTCCCTTTGAGAAGGATTAACAATAACCCGAACGCTTGTGCAGCTTCCAACTATAACATTGTAGAGGATTTAGCTCAGTCCCCCGCTGCTATGTCCACTCTCGAAATCTTAAAAAACTGTCCTGCATAAAGAAAGTTGTTGTTCTCCACCATTGGTGCTATAGATCCTAACGACTCTAACATGATGTCCTTCGACTTAGAACAAGCTAAACCTCGCATGCCTGCATCTCTAGCTTTTCAAGTTTCAGTCTCCATTCGCAACCTCGTTGTCCATCGATGCATAATCGATGAAGGGGCCTCTACCTACGTCATGTCGACTTTCGTATGGCAGAAACTTGGATCCCCAACACTATAACCATCCACTACCGCATTGCGAGCTTACGATGGCTGTGCAGCTCAACCTCAAGGTTTGCTAGTGAACGTACATATACAACTTAGGGGAAAATTGGTTCTCATAGATATAGAGGTCATGAATGCCCAACTTGATTACAATCTCCTTCTGGGATGAAGCTACATGTACAAAATGAAAGCTGTCGCTTCTTCAGTTTTTCATATCATGATGTTCCCCCATGAAGGACATGTAATTAAAATCGACCATATTACATACTATGATCCCAATGTCCCTGCAGCACCAGAGAATGTTCTTCCCATGATCGAACAACCCGTTCTTAGTGCACCAACATCTTTTGTCTCATCAGTCAGACCCGGGATATATTCGGATACTCCCATGACCACCTCATTCCCATCAATCCCACCTCCTCTTCAGGTAACTTCAGTATCTGACTAGTCCACCTTATCGCACAATGAACAACAACGTCCTCAACAACCTCAACCACTGCCACAGGAACCCATCATGCCTAGTCATATTGGAACAACACCGATTCACACAATTCCGTTATTGTTTCCATTTTCAAGAGTTGTTAGCTCGCCAGTAATGGATACACTTAACCTCCCAGGTTTAACGTTAGGAATACCTGTATGGTACTTACCTGCCCCAACTCCCCCACCAACTCCAACCGTTGTTCTACAACCGATACAACCTATGAATATGTCAAATCATCCACCACCTGGCATACCCAAACCTCAAAATCGCCCACCACCTGGTGGTTCCAACCCCCAAAATAGATCGATTCCAACAGGAGGCACTACATCAACATCTAGTTATGTCCCCCCTCAATCCCACAACACTGGGGGAAAAGGTCCACAAACCTACAACACTACACCCACAACTCGCACCCCCCCAGTGACTCCCAAACTAGCCAAGACTCCCCCAACCTGTGTACTCCCTAAGTGCTCCTTGTGCGACGATATTGGCCACGCTACTCACCTATGTCCACAACTACTAGCACTTCAAGAACACATGAATATGTTAGATGATGACACCAACGTTCCAGTTGTCAAATTAGAATTACCACCTCAACCTCATGATAAATCATTGCGCACAAACCATCCTTGTGCAATATGCAGAATCTACGGTCATTATTCACATCACTGCCCTAATCTCCCAGATTACAGAGCAACACTATACGAATTGAATAATGTCGACCTAGAGATATCCCCTCCTCTCATTGAGGAAATTCATCCCCCACCATCTTCCTCCCCAGAAGATATTAACACAATTTACATGGTTTCCAATGGAGACCCCTTTGTTTGGTCTACCCCTTCCATTTATCCCTCCGAACCACATATTCAACCTTTTCAAATAAAAGAGGAAACCACATGTCCACAGCATGGGGGCAGGCCCAAAACCTTGCCTACTCATCATCATCGTGATTCTTGTCGGAGATACTGGGGGCATCCACCCCACAAGGGGAATCCCCCATCATCCTATCATCACTTCAGTATGCCACCACGACCCACATCCTCATGGTATACCCCCTCGCCAACAATTGCTCAATGCCCTGTTGATCCCTCTCTGAGAGAACATCTGCACCACATTGACACCTCTGAGTTAGGGGGCATAATAGATTACCTCAACCCTAGGATAGGGGGCATGATCAATCAATTTGAACCTTCCCCGTCACATCTATCTCAGTATTTCAATGACCCCATTGTCCAAACCAACACATATGTGATCCACAATCATAAGCCCCATGCACATAGCATGGGGGCAGGTCATTAACCCTACTGACTTTTTCACATGCGTGATCTCAACCATTTTTGAGGTCACATATCACTTGTATATTTGATTTGATTTGATACACCTAGTATTCTTCCCCCCGCGGGTCATCATTTCTCCCCACCACTGCATCCTTGGATGGGTGGGCTCACCTTTATTTGTAGCCATATTTTAACCTAGTTATTTCGTTCGACCATTCCGGAGTCCTTATGAAATCTGTTTTTCGCACCATTTGCACTGTCGGATTCATATTTTTGTGCCCGTGATGATACTTGAGATCATTTCTCGTTCTCACAAAACTCTTTTGGGCATTTTTTCCATGCCCCGCGTCACCTCAATTTGCGTGCCACATCGGCTGTCGTCCATTTTTTACGAGTCTTTTATCGTCGGATTCAGTTTTCCGTGCTCATGACAATGCTTGAGATCATTTTTCGCTCTCACACCCAGATTTTTTGGGAATTTTTTACATGCCCCCTCATTGCCTCGGTTTGCGTGCCACATCAGCCGTTTCCCGTTTCACATGATCTTTATGTCTCCGGATTCAGCTTTTCATACTCGTGATGATACTTGAGATCATTCCTCGCTCTCACAAATACCTTTTTGTTCGGTATAATTTTATCCATTTTTCGGGCCGAGCAATTCCTTTACAAAAAACACACTTAGGGAGTTTCTGTTAAGCTCTTTTCTGAAACCTAAAACAATGAAAAGATCACCGAGCAACCTTACTTCCTTTCATGCTCTCTAAAAGTATTTGAAAGGGCGTCTACCTGGTATAAGTTTACCCCTTTTTCGGATCTTGTAGACTAATTACAAAAAAGGAGTACTCTAGTCACATCGGCTAGAAGAGTTCTCCATTTGCATCATTTTATGCTTTTTCGGCCCTTGGAGACTAACTTACAAAAAAGAACACCAATGGATTCTACTTACCGCTTTCAGACTCTCAAAAAATGAAAGCAACCACGAGCAATCACCGTCTTGGGCTCGCATAAATCCACAGGATGGTACTCCTCCACCAATTCAGAGTCTTCTTATTGTTTTCAGACTCCTTAAAAATAAAAGCACTCATGAGCACGAACAGTCCTGGACTCACAAAATCCACAGGATAGTACCATTTCAGAGCGCACTTTTATCCCTTCTTAGATCTCATTAAAACTACAAAGAAGGAGCCAATGGTGCTTCTCGGCGCCACAACAGATCACATCTACTCATATGGCAGCTTCCCCATTTTGGTCGCCTTTGTTCAAATCATTCTACAGTATGTCACCCTAAGAGTCCCTCTACAGCATCCATCAGCTTGTCCCCCCCAGAGTCACTCCAATCTACAATACATACCCTTCAATCCTTAAAGCTATGATCCCCGCACCTACAAGTCAGTTTCCTACGCTTCCAGGTAAACCATGTCATCATGCTCTGAACAAAGGAAGTTTGAGTCCACCCACTCTATGACCCCAGTTATTTCCCATCCCCACAGTATGTCAGCCCTACCATTAGTACTATCACACTTCAGTTCTACACCTCGCGCTCCTACCAAGGAAACATCATTGCCTTGGTAGTTGCTGGTCTCCCTCTGTCGACGCCAACCAAATCTATTCTAGAGGATAGACCCAGAGGTCCCTATATCTTGGACTCATCACCATTAGCGATGAGTGCCTATGGATCATTTTGAAAGGAGTCCTAAGTGGCTCTCGAAATGATTGTTTCTCACATGCTCGACTTCAACACCTTGATCGCATCATTGAGACTCATACAGGATATCGGTCCTTTTAGTTATTTGTTGAAGACCCCAGATATCATCTGACTCTACAACATATAAGAGTCTAATTAAGGATACAACCAGTTACATATTCCTATGGATATTCGGGTTGCGCTTGGGGAAAATTTTCAGATGTTGGACACCTTCAGTTCATCAATCCTTCTGATACCTTATTCGGAACGGTTGTTGCATTTCCAGTGTATCAGTTATTGAGATCAATCATGTTATGATCATGAGTATATCCCAGAATAGTGTCCCCTTTGGACCATTATGATGTACCAACAGATTTTTTATGTATTATCTAGGTCCCCCTTCTTGGGACTAATTGTTATGTATATGTCTTGATACGAGCATGGGTATGCCCACTTCGTCCATTATCAGAGATTATTCCTCATTCATCTTGAGGCCATGTAATATTTTTTAGTTTTTTGCAGCTTCCAAAGGGCTCATTGTTCCAGTCTCCAATCGGTCTCTCCTCTACTCCAAACCCCAGGAAAAACACAAAAGAACTATGATATCTATCGGCCATACGATGAGCTCCTGCCCTCACAAATCAGGGGGCAATCTGTTAACACCCAAAAAGTGCTCACTAGCTCATTCCCTTATTCACATGACCCATTTGTCCACTTTTCCACCATTTGAGCCTCTAAAGCCATCAAAAGGTCACCAAAAATACCATAATACACATTTTTTCCCCTCAAAATATATATTTTTTTCCTCAAAAAGGGTCCAGAATTCCCAAAAAATATTAAAAGGGAATAAAAATATTCAAAATATTCAAAAAAGGAAAAAGAGGGAAAAAGAGACCTAAACCATGTTGGTTAATGCCATTGGTTTCCTTAAAACCACAATGGTATTCACCATCACCAAAAACTATAAAAAGGTGATAGGGGCTCCTCACTTTCCATCCATCCATCATCCTATACTCATGCTGTTAAAATCTCTCTTGAGTTCTTTGACCATTGTAGCAATCTTGAAGAAGAGACCATTGGAGCCTGGAGCATCTCAACCTTGGAGCTACTCAACACCAAACATCCTCACCATTTGAGGTATCATAATAGAAAAGCCATTTTTTATTTCATTTCTTGTTCTTGTTCTTAAATCTTTTCAAGTTTATTGTTATATGCACATGTTAGATTCAGATTAATTTATAGTTGTATTTGATTTCAATTTGAAGACCACTACTACAAGTTAGTAGGTGCATCCTTGCACATGCTTGGTTGAAAAACCAAGCAACATGTGGCATAGAGAAGAAAGAAGAACAGTTGGTGTTGTCCATTCTCTCCAAACTGGGTTCTGAATACTCAGTTTTTGCGTGTTCCTTCAACTCCACAAGGCTCACAGTTAGAGGATGGAAGATGCCACCTTTGGCTGATTTCATGGAGATGCTAACTCAAGATCAAGACAAGCTGGTCTTGATGGGCACCATCAATCAAAAATACCAAGTTCTTGCAGCTAGAGATTCGAAAAATGGAAGAGGCAAGCAAAAACCAAGGGGGCCAAAACCTCAAGAGAAGAAGAAGAAGGATGAGAGGCCCAAATCCACTGAAGGGGTTTCAAATCCTTCCAAGAACAAGGGAAAGAAGGATGAGAAGAAAAAATGCAGCTACTATCAAAGGGGTTTTCACCCAGAGAGTTCATGCATGAAGAAAACCATAGACATGATGACCCATCTCCTACAGAAAAACAATATTCCTCTTCCTGAAAGTTCCAAGAAGAAGGAGAGCATTTCTGAAGACAAGGAGAGCTTCCATGCTTTGGTGGCTTGTACATCTCAGTCACCCTTGTTCATCATTGATTCAGGTGCCTCAAGGCACATGGCTTCTTCAAGAGATTCGTTTTCTGATCTTGCACCTTACAGAGGTCCCTCCATTCGCATGGGAGATGACTCAGAAATCCCTGCTCATGGCATTGTGAAAATCTCTATGGAGAATGGGTTCTTCTCCAATCTACTATATGTACCAAATCTTGCAGCAAACTTTCTCTCTATATATCAAATGACACATACTGGAGCATAAAAGAAAGTTGTCTTCATTCATAATGATGTGGAGATATCAGAAATTTCCACCGGAAAAATTGTTGCAATGGGTGTTGCAAACCATGATATGAAGATGTACAAGTTCTCCCACTTTCTCGAGTTCTCTTCACCAAGTGCACTTCTGTCACATGGGAATGACACCAGCAAGCTATGGCATCAGAGGTATGGTCACCTAAACTACAGATGTCTTCAAGCTTTGAGCAAAGAAGAGATGGTAGAAGGGCTTCCAACCATCAGTTTTTTCAATGGAACATGCAAGGGTTGCATGGTTGGGAAGCATCCTGAAAAGAAGTATGACAAAGGGAAGGAAAGGATGGATGATCAGCCACTTGGGATAGTGCATTCTGATCTGGTAGGTCCACTCCCCACTCCCTCCTATGGCTGCATCAAATATGTTCTCACCTTCATCGATGACTACTCAAGGTACTGCTGGTTATTTTTCCTTAAGCAAAAATATGAAGTCTTTGAATGTTTCAAAATTTTCAAGAGTATGGTTGAGAACTTCAGTGGGAAGGCCATGAAGGTTTTGAGGACTGATAATGGAAAGGAGTATGTCAATAAAAATCTGCAGCAACTCTGTCAAGAGCATGGCATTCAGATGCAACACTCAATGCCCTACACACCACAACAAAATGGTGTTGCAGAGTGCAAAAATAGATCACTGAAAGAGATGGAAACTTGCATGATGCAATCAAAGGATTTGTATCCTAAATTGTGGGGTGAAGCTATGAATTGTGCAGCATATGTTCATAATAGAGCAGCACACAAATAATTTCAAGGAATTACTCCATTTGAAGCATGGATGGGCCACAAACCCAATGTTTCACATTTTAGAATTTTTGGCTCAAGGGCTTGGGCCAGAATTCCACCGAAGAAGAGAAAGGCCTTGAAGCCCCAAATCAAGGAGTCAATCATGGTTGGGTATGCAGAGGATGCCAAGTGCTACAAGCTCTTTTATCCATCCACTCTCAAAAATTTCATCGAAAGAAGTGTCCAATTCGAAGAAGAAGAGTTTTTACAAGCTAGTGAACAAGGTGATGGGGAATGCACATATCCTCTTCTTGATGATGTTGTAAGTAGTGATTCTTCTTCTGATATTTATAAATATGATGTTGATATGGACTCTGATCATGTCCCTCCCTCAAGGCCCAAGTGGGCAGAGAAAACAATTCAAGCTACCGGAGAGCTTGTGGGTGATCCCCAAGATGCTAGGAAAACTAGATCTCAATTTCACAATTCCTTTGCATGTGATAATTCTGATCTGAGTGAGGCATGTTATTTGATGGTTTGATATGATCCAAAGTCATATTCAGAAGCATCTACAGATACAAGGTGGAAATCAGCCATGCAAGAAGAAATTAACTCACTCCATGAGAACAAAACTTGGGATTTGGTCCCTCTTCCTCCCAAGAGGAAACTAGTGCAATGCAAATGGGTTTATAGAACCAAAGTTGGATCTGATGGCTCTGATCTGAAGTATAAGGCTAGTTTGGTGGATAAGGGTTACTCTCAAGTCCAAGGAGTGGACTATATAGAGACATTTGCACCAGTGGCAAAGATGGGCTTCGTAACACTAGTTTAGGCCATTGGGGCTTCCAAGCGATGGGAGGTTCATCACATGGATGTAAAAAGTGCCTTTCTTCATGGGGATCTGAATGAGGAGATATATATGCAGTAGCCTAAAGGTTTGATTTCTGATCATACACTTGTTTGCAGGTTGAACAAGTCACTCTATGGGCTCAAGCAAGCTCCTAGAGCATGGTATGCAAAAATGGACAATTTTCTACTATCCTTGGGGTTTGAGAATCTGTATAACCATACAGTATGAACTCATGGTCTCGAGTATAATTGATACCATAGTCTATTGTACCTTTTAGGTACCTCATCACATGCTTTGCAGCTACAATTTTCACCCATCTAGGTTCAAATAGATACTGACTCAAGGTGTTCACAACAAATCATATATCTAGCCTTGTATTCGTCATATACACCAGCGACCCAATAATCTTCCTGTATAGAGTCACATCCACTAATTTTGATGAAGTATCATATAATAACTTCAAGTTGGTATCCATGGGTGTGGACATGTATTTTCACTCCAACATATCAAATCTTTTCAAGATTTCCACTGCATACTTCCATTGGTTAAGGAAGATTCCCTTTGGGATCTGCCATACCTCGAGACCTAGCATTTAATCCAAGGTCTTTCATCTCAAATTATGCTGCGATCTTCTCTTTGCACACTGATATTCTCTTCTCATTACCTGTCAGGAACAAGTGATCCACATATAGCAATAATATGACTAGTTCATTATCCATAACTTTAAGTAAAGCTTAGGATCATCTTTACTCTTAGTAAAGCCCAAGCTCGTTAGAAAAATGTCAATCCTTCCGTACCAAGCTCTTGGATCTTGCTTTAACCCATACAGATCCTTCTTCAATTTGCAGACATCTGTCTCTTTGTTTTCAACCTCAAAACCTTTTGGTTTTTCTATGTACACTTCCTCCTCAATAATACCATTCAGGAAAGTTGTTTTCACATCCATCTGGTGTAACTTCCACTTCATCGTGGCTTCTAGTGCCATGATGGTTCTAATTGAAGTGTACCTTGCTATAGGAGAAAATATTTCATCATAATTGATTCCTTCATTTTGAGAGAATCCTCGAGCCACAAACCTAGCATTGTATTTATCAATACTTCCATCCGCAACATGTTTTATCTTGTATATCCATTTGGAAGATATGACACTTATACCTTCTAGTCTGGGAACTATGTCCCATACATCATTCTTCATCATTGATTGGTATTCTTCCATCATAGCTTCTACCCATTATTTATTTCGAATGGCCTCTTCGAAGCAGGTAGGTTCTTTATCTACAAGATAACACATCAAAGCCACATAAATGGAAATTGGATTTGGCCTCTTCTTTCTCTTGTGGATCCTTCTGGAGCTCCATACTTCTCAACATCTTGAATAATTTCACGAGCCCAAGCTGGTTTTCTCTTGCGAGAAATATAGTCAGGGATAGAGGTTCTTGTGGCTCCAACATATCATGATCTTCCGAGGTCTCATCATCGTGAGAGGGTGCAACCTCTACAACTCTAGGAGGTACATATTTTTCATATACTTCGATCACACCATGATCTGGCTATCTCATCATAGTCGACTTCCTCTACTTTATTTCACAATTCTTGTTTATATTTGAACCATTGTCATTTGTTCTACAGAACAAGTCTCATCATTCTTCATTTGTAGGTGATTGTTGTACGATACTTCCTACAAGTCAAATTCAATAGCATGGTTAGAAACATTTCATAGTTTCCAAAAAAAATGCATAAATCATAATTCACATTGTCATAATGCTATCAATAACATAACATTTATTCATACCCCACATTCATATGGTAACTTTCTAGATGCCTTTCATCTCTACCAGGACATTATTAAGAGTTTGCACTACTCCCAATATGTTAGCAAAGAGGTTTCACTCTAGATGAGTAGCAATGGAATGTTGTATAGCACCAAAGGATACTTACCTATCACATGCATATCAATGCAAACATGCATAACACACATCCTAAATAAATGTGTACACAACTGTAAACTATCATTTAAATTATTTGATAGAAATGATAATTCAAATACCTATATTTGTTTGTTTGGTAGGATCTCTTTTGATCCTAGTCTCCTTGCAGGGATTACTGAAATGTCTGATGGTGAGCTCTACTTCATCATCAAAGTTCTTGAACCAATATTGTACGTTGCTTCTCCTATTCTCCTAGTGAAGTTTTCTGAGGGGAATCCTTTTTCTTCAAGATTGTAAAGAGTACTTTGAATCACCACTATTACAAGACATATTCTTCAATGTCTTCCTTTAGTAACTTCATGGGAGATTCTTCTTCTTCGTCTTCTTCTTCTCCATCTTCGAAAAAATGAGAATGATGTCTTTTATTGCTCTTCTTCTTGTAATCTTATTTTCTGTCTATTCTTTTTGGACAATCTTACACAATATGTCCCATCTTATCACAACAGAAACATAGAAAATAAGAGTAGTCTCCTCGCTTGTAGTTTCCCTTCTTATAATTTTGAAACTTCTTTGGAGGATGGAAATATTTATGATTGTCCTTCTTGAAATTAGGTTTTCCTTTTCCTCTCTTTGTATGGGTAGCTAGATATTGATCATCATCCTTGAGTAGTGCTTCTCGATTTTCTACTCTAGCTTCCTCTTGGACACATTCTTCCCATACAACTTTGAATAGTATAATTTCCTTTCTTGCACACATGGTATGGATAAAAGAGTCCCAAGTTATAGTAAGGCCATTGAGAGAAGTCACTGCCAACTCATCTTTGTCAAGGGTGTCTTCAATAGCTTCTAGTTGTTCCTTGAATTGGGAAACCCTTGTAAATTATTCTTGAATGGATTCTCCTTGGATCATCTTTTTGTTCTTGAGTTGAGCTCTCAAATTCATCTTCCGATTTATGTTTTTCCCTTCATACATTCTGGTTAGGGAATCAAACATCTCTTTTGGAGTATTCTTATAGGACACTTGAGGAATCAAGTGATCTTTAATGGAGTCTACTATGATCCTCATATCCCTAATCATATCCTTCTTCTGCTTCTCCTTAGTTTCATCTTCTTCGGGTTTAGGTACAACTTCTTTAACAAACTTGGTAAGCTCATTCTCTTCTAGAATGAGACCAATCCTATACTTCCAAGCATGGAAGTTCTCTATGCCTTCCAACTTGTTATCAAGCTTGGTGCTTGTTGCCATCGCAACCCAGGGAGCAAAAAAAATCAAAAATCAAAATTTCTCAAAATGAAAAAATGAACTCACCAAAATATGCACTTGACTGAGGCGAGTATGCTAGTGTTCTTGGATTTTGAAAATTCCAAAATTTCACCCTTCAAAATTGACTTGCGAATTTCAGATCTACAGTTTTCTGGCTTTTTTTGGTTTTCTGGTTTTTTTTATCCAAAGTCAAACTACGGTTCAACTTTCCAGGAGTTTTACCCACTCAAAAATTTTGATCTTGGTACCAAAAATTTTCTCTTGGATAGGTGCACTTCCCTATGCCAATAGCACTAAAAAAATCCACTTCTGTGAAAATCCCTAATTTTTTCAATTCCGGAGAGGGAGAGAGAGAGTGTTACCTTGTGAAAGTTTCTCTTTTCAGGCTAGCTCTGATACCATGTTAAAATAATATTCTACCATAGACTATATTTCAAATTCATTAGCATTCAATACATTATTCACAATAGCAGCATAATCAAGAATTCTAAAAGATACGCAATCACAAAGCACAAAACAAAATACCCCGTGAAACCCTCAAGGGGAAGAAAACCCAACAAAAAATTCCTCCATATAGATGATCAAGTAAAATGCCCCAAAAATATGTCTCACAAATAAGAGAGACAAAAATACCAAACTACGGACTCAAGCCACTCCTTCTTCTCCTTCACAAATTTATCTCTCTCTCTCCACTAATGCGAATTGTACAAGTGAGTGAATGAATAAATGAAGGAGTCTCTCCTTCTATTTATACATTAATTTTGACCTAACCTTTAACTCAGCTAGGTCAGCCCCAATAATCCTAACTGGACCGACTTATCTAGAGAGACTCAATTACCACTTATATTACATTTACTTGGGTGCTAACGACCCGACTTACAATGGAGGGTTAACCTCATGACCTTTACATGACCAAATGTAATAATGACATCCCCGACGGAGTTACAATAATAAAGTACAAGTAGAATATACTTCGAAGTTGCATTAAATTAACAAAAGAAAGAGTGATAAATATAGACCTAAAGAAAGAGAGAGGGAGAGAGATATAGATTAAGAGAGGAATGGCTGGAGAGTGAGTGAAGGATATCATGATAGAGAAAAGAGAGTGATGGAGAGAAATTTCTAGAGAGTGTGTGATAGAGGAGGGGGAAAGAGATCTCAGAAAAGAGAGAGAGAGCACACGCACGCGCGCAAGAGAGAGAGAGAGAGAGAGAGAGAGAGAGAGATGAGGGTGGAGCAAAGAAAGATAGATGGGAGAGAGGTGGAGAGTGATATGGAGAGAGAGCATGAGAGGGTGATAGTGGTGGAGAGAGTTTGACTAGGGACAAGAGAGAGAGAGAGGGGGGGGAGAAAGAATAGTAGAGGGGAATATGGGAAGAGAGAGGGGGGGAGGGATAGGGGGGTATGGAAGGAGAGAGAGAGGGAGAACGGATGTGAGAGAGAAAGAGAAAGAGAGGCATCGAAGAGAGAGAGAGGGAGAGTGATATTGAGATAGTGATGGTTATAGATAGAGTTAGAGAGGGAGTGAGAGAGAGAGTTATGGATAATGAAGAGGGAGAGAGAGGGAGGGAGGGAGGGAGAGAGAGGGAGGGAGGGAGGGAGATATGTAAAAAGGGGGATAGTGTGAGAGATAAGATTTAGAGAGAAAGAGGTGGAGAGTGATAATGTTAAATATAAATAAATAGAGAGGTAGAGATCGAGGAAGAGAGGAAGGGATAGAGAGAGAGTGAGTGAAGGATCCTATGCGAGAGAGAGGGAGAGAAAGGTGTAGAGAGAAGGCGATAAAGAAAGGGGAAAGAGACCTCGGAATATGGAGAGGGAGATAGATAGATAGAGAGAGAGAGAGAGAGAGAGAGAGAGAGAGAGAGGAGGATATTGATATTGAATGAAGGGTAAAAAGAGAGAAGGGGTAGGGTGATAGGGGAATATGGAGGAAGAGATAGAGGGAGAGAGGCTGTGAGAGGGAGGAATGGAAAGGTAGGAGGATATATACATGTGGAGAGTGATGGATATGGAGAGTGAGAGATTGGTGGTGGTAGAGAGAGTCAGAGCGGGAGAGTGGTAGATGTAGAGAGAGGGGATAGTTGGAGAGAGAAGGTTTAGAGTGTAGAGGTGGAAATGGGGGATGACGGAGGGAGAGAGAGAGAGAGAGACGGAGGGGTAGAGATAGATAATTTTGGGGGAGAGAGTAGTAGAGAGATAAGTACAAAGTGAGAGGGAGAGAGAGCATGAGATAGTGATGGTGGTAGATAGAGTCATAACATGGGCAAGAGAGAGAGAGGTAGGTAGAAATAATATGAGAGGGGAATATGGAGAGAGAGAAGGGGGGGGATATTGAGAGAGACAAGCATGGTGTAGGAGATAAGGGAATATAGAGGGGGGTCTGATATTTTAGGAATAGGATCACTCAGCAGTATAAGGCCTCACTAGAATTCACTCATGAAGTGCAGAAAGAAGAAGAAGAAATGGAGATTCAATAATCACTCATACACAAGAAATGACAAAAATTGTTGTATCATACATCAACTATGATCTGGAACTCTGTAAAGTGAATAATAACTGAATAAAATCAAATGGATTCGAATTCCTCTGAGGTCATTCGAATTCTCCTCAAAGTGTGGCTTGGATAGCATTGGAGACATCATCCAAACCAGTGGCAATAGTCACAAAATTCAAATAGTCAGTCAAATGAGTCTAACTGAGTGCATGGGTGATCCGTATTTATGTGGGAATGAAACAAAAGATAGCATATACAGAATCATATACAGAGATATATTGCAAATAACACAGTGATACAGTAAATACATATTCTATTAAATAGCGGAAATAGAACAGACTGTAAAATACAATAGATAGAATGGTGGTAGCTATCTCTGAGAAGAGATGTGGCCGTTATGCTCATTCATGCCAAGATGAATACAAAGAGGCCGAAAGGGCCTATTTATCATAAGCATGAGGGAAAGAATCCCAAACATCCAAAAACCTAACCCTAGAAGATGAACCGTCATAAAGTTTGCGGCCCCAAGGTGGTTAGTTGAACAGTCAACTTCCCGGGGTCATAACTTTTGCATACGATCTCCGTTTCGGGCGCTCGGTAGCCTGTTGGGAAGGTCTATCCGAGATTTACAACTTTCGACTGGGCACAAATGCATGCCGGAGGCAACCATTTTGTCCCCCAAATCGCCAAAAAATGTCGTTTAGGGCCTCAAAATGGCTCCGGAAGTTCAGGACCCGAAAAACTGCTAAAAATAGTAATTTACCAAAATTACCAGAAGACTGTTTTGAGCCAGTTGGAAGAGGTGGGCCGCCACCGATATCCACCTGGATCGATCCTCCCTCCTTAGGAAGCAATGGTATCCATTGCGTTAAATCCCTTATCATATGTCGAGCTATGTGTCGAATTGAGCTCTTGGTGCGACATTTGCTGAAGTGGAAAGGTTGCCTTACTTTGACATCTTCAGAGGGTTGTAATTGTTGTTGATGGATGCGCTGGAGCTGTTCAACAGTTTTGGTTGTTGTGGTATCCTTGGTATGCACCGGTGTGGATGGTTTCTTTTTGGAGGAGCACCTTGAATGTGTGGCCTTGCATTGTAGAGGTACCCGAATAGGAGATGCTGCACTAACTTTGTGTTTTTCTTGTTTCTGCTGAGTAGAAGGATAATCTGCAGAGGTTGTGGATGTCTCCACGATCTGATGTTCACCTTTAGTGGCAATTGCGAATAGGGAAAATTTCCCAGTGTGCGAGATTATCTTCCTTCCCTGCTCATTTGGGGTAGGTGCAACTATCTCTGGTATCCGATACAGTTGTCCTCCCAAAGTGACAATGACACTGCGAGGTCGTGATTCATATACAGCATGACGCTTCCACATATATGGTTGTCCTAAAAGAACATCACATACTTCAAGTGGGGCCACATCACACAATACCTCATCTTTGAAGGGCTTGATGCCATATGGTAGGCGACATTGGTGACTGACACGGATCCTTCGTCCTTGGCTTAGCCATCCAATGGTGTATGGTTGTGGGTGTGGTGTTATTGGTAGCTCTAATCTCTTGATGACTTCTTCTGAGATCAGGTTCTTCTGGCTGCTGCTGTCCATAACAAAGTGTAGGGGAATTCCCTTCACCCACATCTGTGAGTGGAAAAGGCGCTCCTCTGCCTCCGACTCTTCAGGCTCCTCTGGCTGAATCTGTGTGGTGGCAACAACGGCACTGGTTTCTGCATCAATTATCTGCTTCCCTTTTCGCGCGGCTGTGAAATTAGGTTCTGAGTCAGAATCGGAACTAGGATCTGATTCTGAAGCTTTGATCTCGGCCACTAATGACTGTTTTGAGCGACATTCATCAGTGTTGTGCCAGGGGCTTTTGTGGAACTCGCACCACTTCCCGGTGTCCTTCTTTGTCTTTTCTTTACCCTTCTTCGCTTGTGGTTGGGGCCGGTTGCCCTTTTCCTTCCCCTTGTTCTGCGAGCCAGAGTTTCCCTTGCCCTGCTTTTGTGCAGGTCCAAAGTCACGCTTGTTCTTTTGTTGAAATTTCTGCTCGATTTTGATAGCATATCGATAGGCGGATCCAAGTGAAGAGATTTCCAGGAAATCCATATCTGTTCGTATGTACCGGTGTAGGCCACTGCGATATTTCAGTACTAGGTGCCGCTCAAAGTCCTTGATACCCAGCTTTGTGCGCAAGGTATGGAATTTGTTGGTGTACTCCGACACCGTTTGGTCCCTCTCTTGGTGCAGAATGGTCCATTTTGTGTACTGGTCGTCATAGTTTCCAACAGGGTAATATTGTTCCTTGACAGCATCTATAAAAGAGGCCCATGTGGGATTGGAATATTCAAACAATCCAGACTCGTCTGATGAGTTTTGCTCACAATAAGTTTCCCACCAATTTTTGACATGGGGGACGGCCTTGAGGAGTGCAAAGACAATCTTTTCCCTGTCGGAAAAATTGTGGACAGAGAAATACCCTTCTAGTAGATTCAACCATTTATCTAGGGCATCGGCATCGATTTGGCCTTCAAATAAAGGGATATCAAAATTAACTTGTACCTTGAAGGGAGTCGTATCTCCGAAATGGCTGCTCGTTGAGGGTGCATTTGCCACTGTTGGCATGCGTTGAAGGATCTGGGCGAAATTATCCATCATCTCGTTCCTTTGTCGCGCGAGGGCTTCCTCGAGCAACAACTTGATAGGATCTACTACTCCGTCATCTCTCTTTTCTTCGGCCATGGGAGGTCGTTTGGGGCGGCGAGAGTGGTCTTCTCCAAGTGAAACTAGTTCGAGACCCAACTCTC
The DNA here is from genome assembly GCA_027924585.1 of Larix kaempferi. NCBI lineage: Eukaryota > Viridiplantae > Streptophyta > Pinopsida > Pinales > Pinaceae > Larix > Larix kaempferi. The sequence continues at coordinate 5,777,451 of BSBM01000066.1, forward strand.
TGTATCCTGACCTCGTCGGGGACATGCACCGAGAAACAATCAAAGAGCAGACTACTCTGATACCACTGATCCGGATTTATGTGGGAACGAAACAAAAGATAGCATATACAGAATCATATACAGAGATATATTGCAAATAACACAGTGATACAGTAAACACATATTCTATTAAATAGCGGAAATAGAACAGACTGTAAAATACAATAGCTAGAATGGTGGTAGCTATCTCTGAGAAGAGATGTGGCCGCTATGCTCATTCGTGCCAAGATGAATCCAAAGAGGCCGAAAGGGCCTATTTATCATAAGCATGAGGGAAAGAATCCCAAACATCCAAAAACCTAACCCTAGAAGATGAACCGTCATAAAGTTTGCGGCCCCAAGGTGGTTAGTTGAACAGTCAACTTCCCGGGGTCATAACTTTTGCATACGATCTCCGTTTCGGGCGCTCGGTAGCCCGTTGGGAAGGTCTATCCGAGATTTACAACTTTCGACTGGGCCCAAATGTATGCCGATGGCATCCATTTGGTCCCCCAAATCGCCAAAAAATGTCGTTTAGGGCCTCAAAATGGCTCCAGAAGTTCAGGACCCGAAAAACTGCTAAAAATAGTAATTTACCAAAATTGCCAGAAGACTGTTTTGAGCCAGTTGGAAGAGGTGGGCTGCCACCGATATCCACCTAGATCAATGGGCACCAATATAGGGAAGGAAAGTCCAATGTTGGCGCATGAGGAGTTGTCATTAGTCAGAATAGATGATCTAGTCTCTCTGGAGGTCTATCTAAGTGGTTTAGTCAGTTAAACTAGCAATCAATCCCCAAAACAAGGAACATATCCACTAATAATGGAACTAGCTTAAGTAACTCCTAAATAGGTGGAAGAAGGCGCACTTGTACTTCGTTGATGAAAAAAAGGGTGCATCAGTGGCTAAGAGGGATAAAACTGAACAGAAATAGGCTCCTAGGGGATGCAAAATAAGGACTAGGTGCTCAAAGACTACCATATTGATGATTGGATGCATGCAAATGCATGCAAATGACTAAATGCATGAAAAATTGCATGCATTCATGCAAAATACAAAAATGATGGTGAGAATATTCCAACACCCTCCCGCAAGCTATACTATGAGGAAAAACTGAAATGGTAGGGCCCTGGTAACTTAGAACAAAGGTCACCCCGTACAACAATCTAAATAAACAAAGTGAGTAAAGAGGGAAAACCTAGTGGGAATAAACCCCCCCCCCAAAAAAAATAGACTATGGTAGGATGATCAATCATGTACATCACTCACCCAAAATGGTAAGTGGACTTCTCCACCAAAGAATGATCTATCGGCAAGAAATGGATCAGTAATGTGAGAAGGAAGAAACCTTCCATTCTGAAAATCAGATCTGGTCCTCCTTGGATCAAGTGGATCTCCAACAAGATCTCTGATAGATCTAAGTTTAGTGTCTTCCCATATAGGAAGAGGAGTATCATCAAGTGTAATATCATTAGGTTCTTGTGGATCTGGATCTTCCATTTGCTCATCTTCACTGATAGGTGCTAGATCTTCAAGTTCTTGTAGATTTGGATCTAGCATTCGCTCTTCATAATCTTCACTCTCATACTCTGAATCTGAACTATCATGTGATCAATATTCGCTCTCTTAGAGCTCATCAAGTAGTGGAGGTGTGGTAGGAAAGCTCTCTTGCTTAACTGGATGAACATCATGAAGAGACCATTCCTCAAACTGTACACTCCTATCAAGGAATGTGGTCATAGTAGAAGGATCAAGAAGCTTATAGGCCTTTGCATTCAATGCATAACCCACCATAATACACTCTCTTCTTTGTGGATCTAGGGCTCTCCTTTTCTCATTTGGAATCCTTGCCCATCCTTCGATCCAAACACTCTAAGATGAGACACATCAGGTTTGTATCTCATCCATTCTTCAAAAGGAGTCATATCTTTGAGTCCTTTGTGAGGAACTCTGTTTTGAAGATAGATGGCATAGTTAATGGCTTCTTCCCAAAGACTAGGGTGCAACCCTTTTGACTTTAGCATGCAGGTGGCCATTTATTTCAATGTTCTGTTCTTCCTTTCAGCAACACCATTCTGTTGTGGTGTATAGGGAACATTATTTTACATCTCAATTCCCTCTTCAGCACAAAAGGTTTGAACGTTACCCTTGATGTACTCACCTCCATTATCAGTGCGAATGGCCTTGATATTTCTATTTGAAAACTTTTCTACATAAGACTTGAAAAACTTAAAGAATCCAAATACTTTTGACTTTAATCTGAGAAAGTGTACCCATGTAAATCTGGAATGATCATAAATAAAAGTAAGAATATACCTTGCTTTGTTCAAAGATAGATCTATAAATGGCCTTGCAACATTACTATGAATCATATCTAGAGGATGAGAGGCTCTCCTTGCCTTCCCCTTCTCAAATTTCTTTTCAGGATGCTTGCCAATCAAACAAACATGACATTTTCCCTTAGAAAACTTGATCTTGGGCATCCCTTCAACCATCTCTTTAGTATGCATGTCTTGCAAGTATTGATAGTTAATATGCCCAAATATTTCATGCCACAATCTAATCTCTTCATTTGCATGAGTGTGAAGAGCATATTGCTTTGAGATAGGTAAGAAGTGGGAGAATTCATACAGTTTTGACTTATGATTTACAACACCTTTTGCAATGGTAGAACCTGATACCATGTCCTGAATTTAGACCTCATTTGGAGAGAATATAACCCTCTTGGGATCTCAAGTATGGGTCATATGATATACTGAAAGTAGATTAGTAGTGCGATTGGGGACATAGAGTACATTCGAGAAGTATCCATGATCTAGTTTGATTCTTCCAATCCCCTCAGAGGAGACCTCAGAATTATTCACCAACATAATGGATGGTCCAACAGTAGCTTCGAATCCAGTGAAGAGATTCTTAGAGGAATACATGTGTCTTGATGCTCCAGAATCTATGATGAAGAAGGATTGAGTTGATGCTCCCGCCATGAGGGCATGGCATCTCACTTTGTTCTTAGATCCAGATGGTTCACTCTCTTTCTTTCTGGCACATCCAGATAGTGGAAGATTATTTTTTTCAAGAAGTGAAGCCATGAGATCTATGGTATTCTTCATACATGATCTCTCAGGGTGATATCCTCGATTACATTATGTGCACTTGGATTTTCCCTTCTGAGCTTGCTTTTCCTTATTAGGATTCGAGGATCCATCTGACTATATGGGAGCCTCCTTTTGCTTTGGGTCATTCAACTTTCTATCATAAACTTTTTGTTTTCCTTTTCCATTCGCTCTCCTTGACTTAGTATCTGCAAGAGATGAATCCAATTTGTATTTTATCACTCCCATGTGCACTAGCTCCTCCTCCTCAAGAGTTATATATTGGATGAAGTCTTAAAGCAAAGGGAATATCCATTTTGGAATGGACAACTTTGCTAACTGGAAGGTTGAAACAAACACTGAATAATAAGGGCCTAGCTTCGACAGGATGGAAAGAATCAATTTTTTTTCTTCCTTCTCAATCCCATACCTCTTCAACTTTGAAATCAAGTTCTTGAATTTGTTGAGAAACTTAGTGATAGTTTCAAAATTGCTTGGGCTCAAGGAGATGAGCTCATTTTCTAGTTGATGCCCCTTCAAATCATATTTCTGGCCAAGGAGGGATTCAAGCTTGTCCCAAACCTCCTTTGCAGTCTTCAAATCGATAACATGAAAGTGCAAATCTTTAGAAATGCTAAGTAGCAGCAGTCCTACTGCTTCATCAATCTTGTCTAAGTACTTGGATTTCTCTACTGCACTAGTGGACTCAACTGCATATCCATTCACCACTATGAAAATACTCTTCGACTTCAAGAAGATGTCAATCTTTTCCTTCCATTCGAAGTAGTTGAATGAGTTCAACTTGAGATCCATGATACTGAATAATTCGAAGCTGAAAGAGGGAGATTCCTGGAAAACAAATGAAAATTATGAAAATAATATCTGCTGCAATTCGAATTGAACACTGCCTAAGGACACTGAGCACATGTGATTGGGTCCTTCACACCTGGCGAGAACTCAATGGATTGCTCTAGTGAATTCAAGGCAATGGCACTAGGATTTTCTCAAGAAACCCAAAGGCTTCTGGTGCTCAATGAAAGACAGTTGCTCAAGGAATTGCTGCAACTGTTGTTGTTGCAATTCGAATAGTTGCTGCCAGCTCTGATACCATGTGATATTTTAGGATTAGGATCACTCAGCAGTAGCTGACCTCACTAGAATTCACTCATGAAGTGTAGAAAGAAGATGAATAAATGGAGATTAAATAATCATTCATACACAAGAAATGATAAAAATTGTTGTATCATACATCAGTTGTGAGCTGGAACTTTGTAAAGTGAATAATAACTTAATACAATCAAATGGATTCGAATGCCTCTAAGGTCATTTGAATTCTCCTCAAAGTGTAGCTACGATAGCATTAGATACATTATCCAAACCAATGTTAGTAGTCACAAAAGTCAAATAGTCAGTCAAATGAGTCTAACTGAGTGCATGGGAACTAATGTAGGGAAGGAGACTCCAATGTGGGTGCATGAGGAGTTTTCCATAGTTAGAATACCTGATCCAGTCTCTCTGGAGGTCTATCTAAGTGGTTCAGTCAGTTAAACTAGCAATTAATCCCAAAAACAAGGAACATATCCACTAATCATGGAATTAACTGAAGTAAATCCTAAATAGGTGGAAGAAGGTGCACTTGTACTCCAGTGATGAAAATAAGGGTGCATCAGTGGATAGGAGGGATAAAACTGAGTAGAAACAAGCTCTCGGGGGATGCAAAATAAGGGCTAGGTGTTGGGAGACTACCATACTGATGACTGGATGCATGCATGCATGCAAAATACAAAAAATATGGTGAGAATATTCTAGCAGGGGGGAAAGAGGGAGTGGGGGAGGGAGAAGTTTGGGGGAGAGAGCAAGAGAAATAGAGGTATCAGAGAGTGAGAGGGACAGAGACAATGAGAGAGTGATGGTGGTAGAGAGAGTCATAGAGGGAGTGAGAAAGAGAGGCAGGGAGAAAGAAGAGGGAGAGAGAGAGAGAGAGAGATGGTTAGAGAGAGGAGAGTGTTAAATTTTGAGCATTAATTCACAATACTCTAGGATCTTTACTGAGAGAATAACATATACAATATATCAATGCATGACAATCACAATAAGTATGACAAGCATCACAAGAATCAAAATCATAAGAGACAAGAGATATAGAGTTTCTGTGGGGGAAACCCTAAGGTGAAAAACCCCACAACTTCCTCAGAGATAGAGAGAGCAATGGCTCAACCAAAGTACAACCAAAATAAACTGAGATAGTCTCCTAGTAGCAGATGATCCTCCTTCTCACTAGTGCGCCACTTTCTGAGTGAGAGATGTACTTTTCCAAATGATCTAAAATAGAGATCACCTGATCTCTATTTATACTAATGTGTTTTCCCAGTGACCTTATGGGGCCGACTTGTCTAGCTAGGTACATCCACATTATAATATATATATTTCAAGGCCAACCCCACACATGGTGGTCTAAAAACCCATCAGCAAGTACACACACTTGTGACACTTGTTAATCCACATGACAACACTTCCTTATAGAGGAATAACACATCTCTTATAAGGGTACAATAAATATATATAAAATACATAGATGAAATACATTCCGAAGTTACATATACATCAACACTCCATCTTCACTAGGAAGGTATTTCTCGACATAGATCTGCTAGACAAGTCTTCTTCTCAGGATCATCGTCATCGACACTACTGCTGCTATCTCAACCAATCTCTGACTCTACTCGTCATAGGAAGTTCTACAGAGCCAGTCCTTTTTCATACTGGATGTAGGCCCACCACCTGTAGGTCTTCATCATTACTAGCCATACTGTGGAATTCTCAGGACTTATTACATGCATCAAAAAACCTGGCTGCCGCATCCCAGGCTATTACGAGCACACACCTCTACCTGTAGGATCTCCCAGGAGCACATTACATGTGACCCATCACAAAACCTGGCTAAAGCATCCCAGGCTGTTACGAGCACACAGCTCTACCTGTCGGATCTCCCAGGAACACATTACATGTGATCTCACCACAAAACCTGGTTGAAGCATCCTAGGCTATTACGAGCACACAGCTCTACCTGTCGGATCTCCCGGGATCACATTACATGTGGTCCACCACAAAACCTGTCTGAAGCATTTGAGGCCTTTTTCATCCTATCCAAATCTCCCAAGAGCAAATTACATGTGGTCATGGCAAAACTTGGCTGAAGCATCTGAGGCCTTTTTCATCCTGTCCAGATCTCCCAGGAGCAAATTACATGCCATAGGACAAAACCTCGCAAGAGCATCTCAGGATGTTACGGGTACACAACTCCGACCTGAAGATCTCCCAGGGCACAAATTACATGTCCTTCCAGAGCAATGTCTTGAAAGAGCATCCCAGACTGTTATGGGTACGCAACTCCGACCTGTAGGATCTCCCAGACATGCTCATCTACACAACTTGATCCATGGCCACAAAGTATCATCTGATACTCACCATACATCATCCTGATGTACACATGATCATCCTGATCATCATCACTGCAACATCTTGCTGCATGTCATCTGGAGAAGCTTGTCATCCACGATCATCCTGATCATACAATGCATCTACCTGATGCATACCAAGTATCTACCTGATACATATCATAATACATAGTGTATTCACCTTATACATAGATACATGATCCACATAATGTATCCATCAACATACATGATCTACCTGATCATACCTGATACATATCAACATACATGATCTACCTGATCATACCTGATACATATCAACATACATGATCTACCTGATCATACAATGTATCCACCTGATACATATACAGATACATGGTCCAAGCATCCAACATGATGCATATACAAAATACATACAAATGATCCAACCGATCATATCCAGCATCCAACATGATGTGTACATACATATAAATGATCCAACTGATCATACAAAGCAGAGACTAGAACATCATCCTGATGCTCATCATCCAGCGCTTACATCCACAGCCATGTGAAGGATCCTCCTTCCAACATGCTTGGAATGGCTTCAACAAATGTGTCCATCACTTCTTCCTCAAAGTGTCCTCGATCTGAAGAACACCAAGCCTCTCCCTGAAGTACTCGAACTTCACCCTGGCTAGTGGCTTCGTCAGTACATCTGCAATCTGCTTGTCCGTCGCAACATACAGGAGCTTCACAGCTCCTCTCTGCACCATATCCCTGATATAGTGATATTTGATCTCTATGTGTTTCGACCTGTCATGAAACACTGGGTTCTCAGACAGCTTCACACAACTCTGGTTATTGCAAAAGATACCAGTAGCATCCAATGCGAGATCAAATAACTCAAACAGTAGCTTTCGTAGCCATACTGCCTCACAACTAGCTGAACAGGCTGCAACATACTCTACCTCAGCTGTACTCAGTGCTACACAGGACTACTTCCTACTAAACCAAGAGATCACACCTAATCCCATACTGAAGCATCACCCAGATGTGCTCTTCCTATCTGCAGCACTGCCATCCCAATCTGAATCAACATAACCCTGCAGGTTAAACTTTTGATTCACTTCATACTCGAGCCCATAATCCACTGTACCTTTCAGGTACCTCAGAACATGCTTTATAGCAACCAAGTGAACACTCCTCGGATCCATCAGGAACTAGCTCAATGTGTTCACAGCAAAGCAAATATCCGGTCTCGTGTTCATCAGGTACATCAAGGACCCAATCATCTGACGATACATAGAGACATCAACTGGCTCAGATGAAGCATCGGATAGAAGCTTCAGATTCGATGCCATAGGTGTGGCCATGGCCTTGCAATCCATCATCCCGAATCTCTTCAGGATATCTACTGTGTACTTCCCTTGACCAAGGAAGATCCCACCTGCACTCTGCCACACCTCCATACCTAGGAAATAATGCATCATTCCCAAATATTTCATATCGAACTCAACAGCAAGCTTCCTCTTAGTATCTGCAATCAATTTGTCATCTCCTATTACAAATAAGTCATCCACATACAAGAGTAGAATCACAGGATTCCCTTCTTCAACCTTGTAGTAAAGGTTGGAATCCGCTTTACTCTTGGTAAAGGCCAAACTAGATAGGAAACTGTCCATCCTACCATACCAAGTTTTGGGAGCTTGTTTCAAGCCATACAAGGATTTCTTCAATCTGCACACATGTGACTCCCTGTCAGGTCTTGGGACTGCATCCCAAACATCTTCTTCATGATCGACGGATCATGGCATTCCATTTCTTCATCCCAGATCATAGGAACTTCAATATCTTCAATAGATATCTTTGTTGCTGGAACAAATGTTGTAGTCCTTTTGTAGGTGAGGATATACGGTCTTTCCTACAAAACAAGTTAAATTGCATGATTAGAAACATCTCATAATTTTCAGAACAAATTCTTTACACACAAAGAAATATGTCATGCAATCATGCAATTATCTTAGCCAATGCTTCAATACAACATTTATCCATGTTCCACAACTTTCTAGATGCCTTCCAGTCTCTACCAGAACATTGTTAAGAGTTTGCACTACTCCCAACATGTCAGCAAAGAGGTTTCATTCTAGATAAGTACCACTGGAATGTTGTACAGTGCCATAGGCCACTTACCCATCACATGCATATTAGTAGTATACTATTCATTAATGCAATCATTCTAATATGCACAATACATCTCCTAATTCTAGGAACATAAGCATAATATTATTTAAACAAAATAGGCAATAAATGATAATTGAAATACTTATCTTTGTTTGTTTGTTAGGTGGAATCCCTCTAAGTATTTGCTTCCTGGCGGGAGCTGCTGAAGTAGCTTCTTCTACACCTTTATGTTGTGGAATGTAGGAAGATGGTCAACTCCCTCTGAAAATTTGCATCCTTGCAGGAGCTGCTGGAGTGTGCTCCCTCTTGATCTTTACTTCCTGGATTACCTGTCCTTGAACTTATATTCATCCTTGCTGACATCAATCTTCTTGAACCCTAGAAAGTATATTCTGTAAGCCTTCGAGCTTTTACTGTAACCCATAAAGATACCCTTCTTTCCTGAAGGATCTATTTTGGTCCTCTTTTCCTTTGGGAAATGAGTGTATACAGGACAACCAAATATTATGAGATGGCTGACTTCAGGTTTCTTACCAGAAAAGACCTCTTCTGGTGTCTTGTTGTCCAATATCTTGTGGGGTGTTCTGTTCTGCACATATACAGTTGCTCTAGCTGCTTCTGCCCATAGATGCATAGGTAGATCCTGGTCATGCTGCTTCCATGATTGTTCCGTTGTTCCTTTCTGCAACTCCATTCTGTTGAGGATTATAAGGAGCAGTCAACTCCCTCTTAATCCCTGAATCACTACAAAGCTTCTTGAAGTCACCTGAGGTGAATTCTCCACCATTGTCGGATTTGAATGTTTTGATCTTCTTGTCAGTTTGATTCTCCATCAAGGTTTTGAATTCCTTGAATTTATCAAACACCTCATCTTTGTTCTTCAAGAAGTATACCCAAGTCTTCCTAGAGAAGTCATCAATAAATGAGACATAGTAAACATACCCACTCAGAGAACTGGATGACATAGGACCACATACATTTGAGTGGATGATTTCCAGGATGTCTTTTGCCTTGCTTTCAATTGGAAGTGCTCTATAGTGCATATGAGCAAGTCTTCTATGCCAAAGTTCACTTGGCTCCATGGATTCATGTACCATGGCATGTTCAGGTTGTCTTTTTAATTTATACAAACCTCCCTCTTGCTCTCCAATCACAACTGCATCATCTATGGTCTTTCCCTTTGGCCACATTAGGACTTGGCCATCCACAAATGCAACCCTCATACCTTTTGCATCCAATGCAGAGATGGAGAGTAAGTTCTTCTTGAGTCCAAGTACATAAAGGACTTCTTTCGTCTTCAAATATTTTCCAGAATCTAGGTTGTAGGAGGCTTCACCATTTCCTTTGATTGGGTATTGATAATCATCCCCAAGTTTCCCCTTATGGGGTGATTCATGTTCAGATAGATTCACAAAAGATTCCTTAAACCCATTCATGTGTTTGGAAGCCCCATTATCAATCAACCAATCATTACAACCATGGGAGATGGTACCTGTGAGAGCAGAGATCAGAACATACTCTTCTTCACTTGATGAGTTATCATCACTTTCTGTCCTAGCCTTCTTCTTGGGTAGTTCATCATCCTCGGCAGCATGAGCATGAAACCTTCTTTTTCCACCCTTCTTCTTTTTGTTGGAGTTGTTGTTTTCCTTCTTGTTCTTGGGACAATTTATGGCAATATGTCCTTTCTCATTATAGGTGAAGCATATTCTTCTTTCTTTGAAGTGATGTGAAGATTTCTTGGAGTGAGATGGCTTTCTCTTGGACTTCCCTTTCTTGGTGTGAGCTGTGAGAGCTTGATCTTCATTCCCCATATTTTCTTCTCGTGCAACAAGCCTTGCTTTTTCTTATGAGCATTCTTTCCGTAGTCTACTGAAGGAAATCAACTTCTTTCTTGCACAAATTCCTTGAATGAAGGAGTCCCATGACCTAGGTAAGCCATTCAAAGTGGTCATGACAACTTCACCATTCTCTACCATTTCATCCACTACTTCTAGTTGTTCCTTGATCTGGGAGACTCTTGAAAAATAAGATTGAATGGCTTCTCCATTCTGAAACTTTACTCCTTTCAATTGGTTCCATAGGGTCATCTTCTGATTTATGTTCTTCCCTTCAAATAGCTTGGTCAAAGAGTCAAACATCTCTTTGGGTGTCTTTAGAGAAGATACATGGGGTATGAGATGATCTTTGATAGAATCAGCAATTATTCTCTTTGCCTTGACCAAGTTCTTCTTATGCAATACCTTGGCCTCTTCATCCTCTGGGATAGGGATGTCTTCTTTTATATATGAGTCCAACTCATTCTCTTCCAGGATTAACCCAATCCTATACTTCCAAGCTCGAAAGTTATCAGCCCCTTCAAGCTTATCCTCAAGCTTGGTGTGGTGAGACATTTTAAAGAGTACTTCAAATAGAAATAGAAAATATTTAGGTCTTACCACTTGAAATGCTGAAAACTGGATCTGGTCCTGGATTAGGGTTTGTCAGAAAAACCCTAAAAATTAAAAATGTGAATTTCAAATTTCTGAGAGGATAGAAAGATATGCCTTGATGAGCTGATCAGCCTGGTGCATTCAGAATTTGAGATCAGCAAAGTTTTACCCTTCAGATTTTCCTTTTTGTCCTCCCGGGTTCACTTGGGAGAGCCCTGAATTAGGGTTTGAGTTTCCCGGAGATCTACCCAGCCAAAAATTTTGATCCAAAGCTCTAAACTTCAATTTTTGCAAGGAGCTTCCAGCTATGTCTTCAGATTCCAGAAATTCCTATTTTTGTGGAAAACCTAATTTTTAGGGCCAAATATGAAAATGCTCGGAATTGAATTCTGATTGGACAGATAGATGCGCCTTGATGAGTAGAGTCAATCTACTATACTGCTTTTCCGAAATCTGTGCAGAGAAACCCAATAAACAAGAAACTCAAGTTTTCATCACTACAAAATGTCTTCTTCTCAGGTTAGCTCTAATACCATATTAAATTTTGAGCATTAATTCACAATACTCTAGGATCTTTACTGAGAGAATAACATATACAGTATATCAATGCATGACAATCACAATAAGTATGAAAAGCATCACAAGAATCAAAAGCATAAGAGACAAGAGACACAGAGTTTTCGTGGGGAAAACCCTAAGGTGAAAAGCCCCACAACTTCCTCAGAGATAGAGAGAGCAATGGCTCAACGAAAGTACAACCAAAATACACTGAGATAGTCTCCTAGTAGCAGATGATCCTCCTTCTCACTAGTGCGCCACTTTCTGAGTGAGAGAGATGTACTTTTCCGAATGATCTAAAATAGAGATCACCTGATCTCTATTTATACTAATCTGTTTGCCTAGTGACCTTATGGGACTGACTTGTCTAGCTAGGTACATCCACATTATAATATATATATTTCAGGGCCGACCCCACACATGGTGGTCTAATAACCCATCAACAAGTACACACACTTGCGACACTTGTCAATCCACATGACGACACTTCCTTATATAGGAATAACACATCTCTTATAAGGGTACAATAAATATATATAAAATACACTGATGAAATACATTCCGAAGTTACATATACATCAACAGAGAGAGAGGGAGAGAGAGGAGCAAGAGGGAGAAGGAGAGGTAAAGAGGGGGATAGTATGAGAGAGAAGGTTTATATAGAGAGGTGGAGAGTGAGAGGGAGAGAGTGATAAAGGTAGAGAGAGAGAGAGGAGGGTGAGAGAGAGTGTGTGTCAGTGAGAAAAGGGTGTATATATAGGGAAATTGAGGAGGGAAAAAGAGATCTCGGAATATGGAGAGAGAGAGAGAGGGAGGGGGAGAGAGGGGGGAAGAGATATTGTAAGGATAGAAAGATAGGTGGAGAGAGAGAGAGGCAAAGAGTGAGAGGGAGAGAGAATGAGGGGGTATAAATAGAGAGAGGGGGAAGTTGATAGGGGAATATGGAGGAAGATATAGAGGGATAAAGGGTGTGAGAGAGAGGAGGGGAATACAAGAGGAGAGAGAGAGAGAGGTGGAGAGTTAGAGGGAGAAAAATGATGAGAGAGTGGTGGTGGTGGTGAGACTAAGATAGGAATAAGGGTAGAGGTAGAAAGGGGGGATATTCAAAGAGAGAAGGATTAGATTTTAGAGGTGGACATTGGGGAATATAGAGGAAGAGAGAGAGGGAGGGGTAGAGAGAGAATTTTGGGTGAGAGAGTAGGAGAGAGAGAGAGAGAGAGAGATGGTTGTGGAGAGACTCAGATGAGGGGAAAGAGAGAGAGAGGTAGGAAGAAACAATAGGAGAGGGGAAGATGGAGAGAGGGGGATATGGAGGGAGAGAGGGGGGGAGGACATATGGGAATATGGAGGGAGAGAGAGATGGATCAAGGTTGTGTTTGTGTCTGAGAGAGAGAGAGAGAGGGAGATTTAAAGAGGTAGGATATGTAATAGAAGCATGTGCACAATCCTATTTGAATCACTATGTGCCCTTAATGGGCACAATGGAAGGTGAAGCATTCAATGGTGTGATCATTAAGACCATGAGCGCATGTGCATTCCTAAAACATGTGATCTCTAGGATATTTTATAGTGAGGAAACTCCAACAATTAATTAATGAAAATGCACGATATATTAGAAATAACAAAATACATAATAGATTTATTGATCGCATGCCACTTCGAGGGGAAACCTCCCTTGAGCAAGCTCAATACAAATAACTTCTCAGTTCCTTCATTGGCCTCAAAATGTACTTATATACTAATTCTATGTGCCAATACTATGGATCAATACCATGAAACATATAATACTACGAGACGACTTACAAATCATATGCATCCAATAATATGGATCAATACCATGGAACAAATAATACTATGGGATAATACAAAATAAGGATCCATACCATGGAACGTATAATACTACGGGACGACTTACAAAGTGTTAGTACTATTATTATCAATGGACATAACCATGGATAGCTCAGTTTCACCGTGAGGGGAATCGCCTCCTGTAAACATGGACATCCATAAAGCAAGACATATTTGTCATATCAAAGCTGAAGGAACCAATGTATACCTCAAAGGATTAAATACTGGACATCAACAAGCGTAATTTCGTAAGGGTGCACGGACTAGTCCTGATGGTAGAGCTCTCAAGTCACCCCTCAAAAGAAAACCACCTTGGACATGTGTTAGCTCTATAGTTATTTAGGGAGTGAAAGGCGATTTCCCCAAGCCATGTTTTGGAGGCCTTGAAACCACAGTAGCAGTTAAAAGGGGTTCACCCCGTTTGCAAACCCTCGGGAAATTGTCTGACAATGGGAGTGGGCCCCACTTACAAAGTTAGGCTGGAAAGTGCACGTGTCTTGGGATCATTGAAAAGATAAATCAATGGCAATGATTGTTCCAAGCCACCTAAGATGCATGAGTTTTAACACCCCGATATTGCCCCTGAGTGAAAACCGCCATTTCCACATGGCGACCCCTCGTTGAATTAGGGCCCTATGGGCGGTTTCCCTAAACCATGTTTTCATGACCCTGAAACCACTTTTGGTCTATAGCTTGCTACATCCCACTGTAGCGTGTCCTTTCCCCACTCGCTTTGGTGCTAGCTGTCCCTAAAACGATCACTTCCACCGTCATCTGCGATGACGTACCTATGTCATTTAAGGATCCATCTACCCCTTAGTTAGTAAGATAATCCTGAAGCTCCACGTAAGCTTTGCATTTATTTTCGCTATCCCCGGGTTTCTCCCTATAAATACCTCCCCGAGGGGGGAGACATTGCACATTATGCTCCAGCTCCAAAGCTTCTCAGCCTTTCCTCCTCTCCTAGCTTCTTTAAACCCTCAAAGTAACCCATAGCATGTACTTCCTGCTCCAATCCCTTATTGGCATGGCCTCTGAGGATGTCCTTGAGGTCGCTACCACATCCAGATCTCGTATTCCTAAGGAGCACCTCAGTGATATTTTCTTTGACGTGCATGACCGGGTTTCCTCCTTCACGAATCTGCATGAGTTGGATCTACAAGCAGGGGAGCAGGAAAAGAGCGGAAACGATTTTCTTAATCTCTAGAAATCTGGGCTGGCTAAAATGGTTCTTCCTCCTTGCAGACATTTCCTAGAAATAATACAGTGGTGCGCAGATTACTATGTACCAGAAAGAAGGGCTATTATGTCTCGGGTAGGAAATGTGGTATGCCCAGTCAATAGAGAGTTGATTATGGAGTTAGCAGAGTCTGAGGAGGATTCCTCAGCACTCACCCTTGATGAGGAGGTATTAAAAAACTAAATTCATGAGCTATCTTCGGAGAACAGAGATGCCTTCATCTGGCTGCTCTTGCCTCCTGAGGGAACCTTCTCAGACAATCAGTCATTTTTCAACCTAGAAGCATTTGCTGGTCCTGTTCAACCAATTTTGTCCATGATTTGCAGATTCCTCAGATACGACAATGTTGTGGTATTCGAAGATGCCATTCTAGGATTTTTGTTTATCATGAATCTATCTCAGCACGAAGCACCCGTTATCCTGGAGCTATCAACGTTCCTTGCCCAGTCCATACATGTCCAGTTAATGAGTTTCACGTCCAAGAGAATTTTTTGATATCGCTCTATCCTCCTATACATGATCTTCTGTCACAACAAATATTATTTCGACAAAAATGATCTTGATAGGTCTATGATTGCGGTTCTCCCTCAAGAGAAGTTTTCCACCTTTATTGATGCTATCATAGCAAAAGTGTACACACTATTATTTGATGACCTTCCACCGAGAATTTTCCTAGAATGTAAGTTGCTGCTTCAGCTTAATCCCAAGGAGGTTGTGGGCGAGTGGTTTTGTTTTGAAACTCATACCGAGATCAAGGTATATGGGGCAGAGTTATCTCCCTAAAATCTCCCCATATTTATGACTCCTTGGTTATTTGCACTGGATTTTATCCGCTAGAGGTTCAATTGCGACGAAGTGCATTTTATGAAGGGAAACAGCGAGAGAACTTTCAAGGTTCCTAGTGAGGTTGGTCCATTTCAGGTACGAGACAGAGCCACTTAGAAGGAGGTCGAAGAAATTCTAGCCTCTTATGGTTTCCCTTTTAGCATGATACATCCCTACGAGCCCAGAGCGATTATCTCTTCAAAGAGGTAGGCGGACTGCTCAGCAGCATACCACCATGAGCCGCATCCCTTGCTAGACAAGATGGAAAATATGGAAAGTTGGGACCAATGTCAGGCTACATTAATACCAGGCAAGGCTTTGGGTTCACTATTCTCCCAACACCCTTGAAGATTGAGATGCTAGGGAAAATGGAGATGTAAAAACTAGTGACCAATACCAGAGGGGAGGAGTCCGGAAGTGTGGGGTCAAAGAGAAAAAGGTTTAAAGCAGAAGGAGGATCTAGTGGAACTTCAAAAGTCATGCTGGCACCATTTCCTATGGCACCTGTCATTCTTGAGACTTTTCCTTCTACCATCTGGACGCAGGGACAAGAGGCTCAAGTCCTGGAGGGGTCTTTAGTTACTACATCCTTTTTCAGGAAGGGATTGTTCAGACACTATGCTCAAATTAAGGAGGACAACATGGATCTCGAGAAGTCACTTTTTCCCAAGAAGGAGCTAGATACTGTAAGAACTTCCACGATGCTATCTGCAATAGATCTAAAGCAAGGAGACCTTAAATTGGCTATCTTAGAACATATAGCACTTGGTGGAAAGAAGGCACCATCGAATTTTAAAGCCACCCAGGTAACTGTAGATTTGGATCAGATACCATCTCAGGATATCATGGACTTGCATAGGTAGACAGGAGAAGGAGTGTACATAGACGTACGCAAATTCGTGATGAGCACTAATAGGTTGCAAGCCATGGTAAATAAGTTGGAGAAGGAGTTAAAGAATGAAAAATCATCAAATAAGGCTAAGCAGTTGAAGATATCCGATTTAGAACAACAGGTGTTGAAAGTGGTTCAGAATCCGGATGACAAAGCCCCATTATAGGCCATATTAAAGGAAAAAGATAAAGAGGTAGCAAGTCTGAAAAAGATGTTAAACATTCCCATAGCCGAGCATTCTCAGATAGCAGAAGTAGTTAAGATTCATACAGAATTAGAGGAGACAATCAGTAAGGGTTAGACTCTCAAGGAAAATATTGTCTCGCTAAAAGGGGAACTAGAAGAAGCAAGGAATCTAAATCAAATCCTCCTCCAGCAAAACATTGTCAACCTTCGGGCCTCATCGTCAGCAGATCCAACCGATAAACTGGCCCAAGCAATGGCCAAGATGAGTATTAAAGATGAACAGCTTAATCAAATACAGACTCAGCTGAGAGCGAAGTGTGATGAGCTCTTTGGTGCAAATGAGAAGTTGATAAAGAGAGATCAGGTTATCTCAGGACTCCAGCAAAAAGTGGATGAGCTCCAGGATAAGGTGTGAGAGCTATCCACAAAGCTCACTGGCAAACCTTTGATCAGAGGTGCCAAGGTTATGTTATAGAATCAGATAGGGGCCTTGATAAAATCTCAATGGAATCATTTCAGTGCTTCCCAGGAAGAAGCAGAGATAGATAAGACCGCTGCACTAGGAATGGATACCTACACCCACTGGAACATTATATCAAGCAGCAAAGGAATGTCTGTCGAGGATCACATGGACCGATTCCAAGATTTCACGGACAATATCCCGATTGAACACGATGATGTATTTATGCGGATTTTTGCTCAGTCACTGGAAGGAGAGGCCAGAAGATGGTTCAGGTATTTACGTAATTCCTCCATCAGTACTATGGATATCCTTGAAACCACCTTCATCAAGAAGTGGGGGTTTAAACGTGATAGTCTTTACTATCTGATGGAATTCTTCGCCCTTAAAAAGAGAAGCTCAGAAAATGTGGTCGGTTTCACAGCAAGATTTAACAAGATGTACTTCAGATTTCCTGAGGACATTCGTCCTACTAAAGCAGCGACTTGAGTCACTTATGCAGCTTCTTTCCCCTCAGATTTTTCCATAACACTAAGGGAAATAAGACCGGTCTCGCTCAGTGATATGCAGGATGATGCCATAGATGTTGAAGGAAATATGAGAGTAGGAGGCAATATTAAAATGACCAGTGATGCTGAACCAAAAGCAAAAGAGGAAGGCATTTGTTCATAAATAAAAGATTCTCAAGATGCAAAGATTGATGAGATAACTCGCATTATCAAGGATCTGACAAAAAGGATCACCAAGATGGAATTAGAAAATAGCAGTCCTAACAGACAATCTCTGGCTCGAACTCTTGTGCAAAACAGATGGTCCTACAATCTTCAAGTGGCATTTAAAGAAATGGGGAATGAGGATCAACCATTAAAGCCACCTATCAGCAGCGATGAAAAGAACCTGGTTGAAATCCCAAGAGAAATTGCATATAAAGCATTTGATGAACACTTGAACTGGATGGAGAAAGATTCCTCTCCTATACAGCTCACCAGAGAAAAATACGAGAAGTCACTCTCAAATAACCAAAAAGTTTCAGGTATGTCAAATTTCCAAAAAAAGGATCAATTCTCAGGTCGTACATTTTGGCATGAGGTTCGAACTAATAACCCATAGAGGAGGTACAAATCGAGACAAAGATCTGATTCGACATATACACAGACTGTGGTTCCCCTCAGAAGCTCACCCCAGAAATCAGCTCAGAATAAAGATTGTCAAGAAGAATCTACCTCTTTCAATCTGGAACATGAACTGAGTAAACTAAAAATAGTTGTTCCCTTGACCGAGTTAATGAAAAATTTGATATATCAAAAGCAGATCAAGGGGTTGTTGCTCAAAGTAAAAAACAGTGAGCAACAAGATTCAGTGGGCCTAAAATATCGACCTCCAGCCTTTCAATATATCCCTTACATTGATAACATGGAAGGGCCCACTGCTCCTTTTTACGTCACCCTTAGAGTGCATGAGAAGCTGCTTCACAACTGTATGCTGGATTCTGGAGCATCTCACAATTTCAAGCCCAAAGTAGTTATGGAGCAATTGGGTCTAGCGGTAACCAATCCTTACCATGACATCTGTATTTTTTATTCAAGGAAGGTGATATGCATAGGCATGATCATGGGATTATGTTGGAATATTCACACCAGCATTTTTATAATTTGCATGCTTGCATGCAAACTGCATGTTGCATGCATTTGCATGCCACTACATGCATCTAGTCATCATCATGGTCGTCTCCCCAGCACCTAGAGCTTGCTTCTAGCTCTCTAGAGCCTATCTCTAGCCCTCAATTGGCCTCCTACCTACCTAATGAGCTCTCCTTGACTTATCTGCTTAGAAAGTGTGCCTTTCTCACCTACCACTATCAATTAGAGTGCATTTACTCACCTACCACTAGTTGTCACTCAGTTAGGGCGCCTTGTCTCACCTACTGGAAGTTATTCTTTAGTTAGTGCACTGATTGAGTAGTTCTTCCACTGATTGTTCATGCTAACTAATTGTAGCTTCCAGTTAGCTAGTTCTAGAGTTGTACTTGATTGATTGACAGCCTCATGCGCCCTCCTTGGAGTCTCCATTCCTTGATTTATGCCTAGATGGTCTTGTTAGACTCATATGGACACATTTGACTGGATCTTACCATTTATGACTGATACTGCTGACTGGATGATGTCTCCATTGATCTCCAAGCTAGACTTTGAGCTCATATTCGAATTCCCTTTTTGGCTAATTCGAATCCTATATGATGGCTCAGCACTTATCATTGTACACATTCTCTACATTCATTATTCATTGTATGATATTGACATTGTCCATTATTCTGTGTTTGTGAGTGATTATTGAATGAATGCTTCTTCTTCTTTGCAAATAATCTTGAGAGTTAGATTGTGAGTTTGTTACAGTTTCCAGATCCCTACAGATTATCACATGGTATCAGAGCAGTAAGAAGCTATTCGAATTGCAATAGTTGCAGTAGCATCAATTGCAGCATTTCCTTGAGCAACTATATTTTCACCTATGCACCAGAAGCCTATGAGTTTCCACAACAAATCCAGGTGCTATTACTTGAATTCATTGGAGAAATCCAGTGAGGTCTAGCCAGGTGTGAAGGACTTAGTCTATGTGCCAAGTGTCCTTAAGGTAGTGTTCAGTCGAAGTGTAGCATTCTCCATCAACAAAAATTCTCTTGTTTTGTAGGTTTATCCACCCGTTCGGAATCTTCTTCAACTATTCGACTTTCTCTGTTTTAGATGGATCTAAAGCTTACATCTTCCAACTATGTTGAGTGGAAATCCAAGATGGGTCTCTTCATGAGATCCAAGAGCTTCACCTAAATACTGAACGGAACAATGGTAGAACCTCTTAGTGCAGTTGAAAAGTCCAAGTACTTGGATGTTGGAATATTCGCACCATCATTTTTGTATTTTTCATGCTTGCATGAAAACCTGCATGCTACATGCATTTTCATGCCACTGTATGCATCCAGTCATCATCATGGTTGTCTCCCCTGCACCTAGATCTTGCTTCTAGCTCTCCAGAGCCTATATTTATCCCTTAGTTGACCTCCTACCTACCTAAAGCGCCCTCCTTGACTTGTCTTCTTGGAAAGTGCACCCTTCTCACCTACCACTATCAGTTAGAGCGCCTTTGCTCACCTACCACTAGTTATCACTTAGTTAGGGTAGCTTATCTCACCTACTAGGAGTTATCATTTAGTTAGTGCATTGATTGAGTAGTTATTCCACTTATTTCTCATGTTGACTGCTTGTAGCTTCTAGTTAGCTATTTCTGGAGTTCCACTTGACTATTTGACAGCCTCATGTGCCCCCCTTGGAGTCTCCATTCCCTGATTTATGCCTAGATGGTTCTATTAGACTTAGTTAGACACACTTGACTGACTATTACCATATATGAATGATACTATTGACTAGATGATGTCTCCATTGTTATCCAAGCTAGACTTTGAGTTAGACAGTCTCATGCACCCCACTTAGAGTCTCCATTCCTTGATTTATGACTAGAAAGTTCTGCTAGACTCAGTTAGACACACTTGACTGACTCTTACCACTTATGACTGATACTACCGACTGGTAGATGTCTCCATAGTTATTCATGCTATACTTTGAGCTCATAATTCCAATGCCCTACTTGGATAATTCGAATCCTATATGATGCCTCGTCATTGATTATTGTAACACATTTCTCTACATTCATTATTCATTGTATGATATTGACATTGTCCATTATTTCTGTGTTTATGAGTGATTATTGAATGCATGCTTCTTCTTCTTTGCAAATAATCCTCAGAGTTAGATTGTGAGTTTGTTACAGTTTCTAGATCCCTATAGATTATCACATGGTATCAGAGCAGTAAGTAGCTATTCGAATTGCAGCCATTGCAGCAGTTGCAGGATTTCTTTGAGCAACTATCTTTTCACTAGTTGTGCACCAGAAGCATCTTAGTTTCCACAGCAAATCCTGATGCTATTATTTGAATTCATTGGATAAATCTAGTGAGGTCTGTCCAGGTGTGAAGGACTTAGTCTATGTGCCAAGTGTCCTTAAGGTATTGTTCAGTCGAAGTGTAGCATTCTCCATCAGCAAAAATTCTCTTGTTTTGCAGGTTTCAAAGTTTTCTGCAGTTGCAGCAGTAGATTCAAAATTGAACAACATCTTCTATTTATCTAGAAGGAGTTCCATCTCTCACTCCATTCAACTATGATGAGTGGATACCAAATATGGCATCATATTTGAAGAGACGTGGTCTTTTTGATGTGTGTACTGGTATTAAGAGAGATTTTTCTTCCGATGGAGAGAAGGAATATTGGCTTGATGCTTGTGACGGAGCCTCAGGAAGCATATGCATTATTATGTTTTCCAATATGGAATACTACATTGATCTTGATGAACATCCAAGTGATCTATGGACTAGATTGGACATATTATTTGGAGGTCAAGAAGAGGTTGATGCTATCCATGTGGAAAGCAAGCCCAATGATACTTCCTACAGTGATTTCTCTATTCATGGCTCAACCTCCATCATCTCCCATGATGAAGTTGTTCAAGATGAAGTCGAAGCACAACACATGGTTTCAATTGTTCCATCTTCCTATCTGATTTCTGAGCAAAAGATGTCAGCTACTACTCTAAAAATTGAAGAGATCTTTGAAATCTCTACTTCCCGTGAGCTTGCTGATGTGCAAAATAATGAACTATTGAGCATCTTAGAAGATTTGGGAGGCAATGCATTTGCCCTCCTTGATCAAAATCTTCCTATGGACTCCTATTTGGTCACTGTCACATGTTTTCAGAACTTCACCGAAGATAGAAGACTCTACCATTCGCTTGGATTCAAGTCTCATGCATATCCTTGTGATTTTGGTTTTGATCTCACCACTGTTGGTTCAAAGAAGATCATAAGAAACCATCCTCAAAATCTTGGATCTGATTTGAAGTTCAAGCCATCACCATTATATGGTTCATTTGGTTCTTGTATCACCCCTGCTGGTTCAAAGACGATATCAAAGGACTACATACACTTTCATAGAGTTGATACACTTGTTGATGACCTACTGAGTTTTTTGAAGAAAAAAACAGATTTGGAAGGTAATCCATTCGCTCTTCCTCATCATATGCTTTCTTTGATTTCCTATTTGGTCATTAGCACATGTTTTCAGAGTTTCTTTGACCATGGAAGACTCTATCATTCACTTGGGTTCATGACCCATGTACCTTCTTGTCATTTTGGTTTTGATTTCACCCCTGTCGGTTCAAAGGAGATCATGAGAAACCATCTTCCAAGTCTTGGATCTGATTTGCTTGCATCCACTGTTGGAGAACTCAAGCACATGTTTTTGGAGCATGATTCATTTCTTACCAAGAGGAAGATAACTCTTTTTGAGAGAATGCTAGATCCAGATCCATAAGAACCTGAAGATATAGCACCTTGTTGATGCCTCGGTTGTGCAGGTTAGATGCAAAAGGTGCTGGAATGTTCCAAGACACTCAACAGAGGAAGAAAACCCAAGTTGAAAGGCTTTGAAAGACCTTGCGCAAGGGCAGTTCTATCCCCAACCTATTTGGTGTGGTGATCCCCCACGGATATTAGGCCTCTGCTGGCACTCTAAGAGTAGATGAGTTGACCTATAAGATTAGTTTTCCAATCAAGGAAAACCAAGGTGTGGATATGGTAATATAAAGCTAACCTAACCTATTTTAGAAAAGGGAAACTAGTCTAAGTCAGTCCTATTCTAAAATGAAAGCTTGTTTATGTGCAGATTGGTCTTGAGATATGATTAAACAAGTAATTGAACAGCTTCAACAGAAATGTCTTTAGTTGTATTACTTATCAACTTAAATTATTATCAGTTAATGAAAATGAAATGACAACCTTTCAAGTATTTAGGCTCATTCAAGATCCAGTCTGTAATCACTCTGCTAATTTAAAAATTAACAATGACTATATAAATTTATATGCACCGAATCATTTGCAGAAATAAAACATGAAAGTACTTGTATTGAAAAAACTCAATAAAATACTTAGAAACATGAACCAGTCATATAGAGAAATCAATACAACATATTCATATGTTAACAAATGTTTAGCAAAATATCAAATACATATCAAATGACAATTTTAAGCATAAATAAGAAATTCTCAAAGAAATTTGAGGAAATAACAGAAGATAGATTAAAAGATAACTTTACTATATGAAGAGGTCTTGTACAAAAATTACAAAATCTTTGCTTAATAGAGTATCTCTAGTCCAGTCTTCTGCTGAATTACAACTCCAAAATTACCCCCCCCCCTAACTGAGAGAGATATCCTTCTTTAAATAATTACAACAGATTCCAAAAATGGAGATCCCTGGAAAACAGAGATTACAAAATCAGATCAAAACTATCGATCCAAGAAATCTTTCCATTCCTCGGTCTACATGATTTCTACCATCTTTCAAACTAGTTTATTAAAATTGCATTCTTTAATAAAAATATCCTCACAGCACAACAGGAATTCAACCCCGAATTGCTCATTATCAGCAACAAATGATTTGGCTTGTAGAGAATCTGCCGCGGGAACTTCTGGATTAAAGACTATATTGTCAAAAATAGAAAAATCCATTAAAGGATCTACTTCGGGAGAAGTCGGCAAAACATCAGGTTCTTGGTTGATTATAAAATCTCGTATGACATCATCGTCCCGGTCAGCCAGTTCCTCGGGAGCTTTCTTCTCTTTCTTATTAGGGAATTGCATGCAGATAGAGAGAGCCTCAAAACCTTCTTCACCACTATCGCTACTTAAATCAGGAACACCTGCATCAAAAGGTGGTGACATAGGTTCTTGATATAGTAAGGGATAGAGTTCTTTATCTTTAAAATGGGCATTGGGGAGTTCATTACCTGTCTGCATACTGCTTTTATCATACACGCTTAGAAGGAGGCTTACAAGATTATCACACAAAAATTCCCCCCTACAGAACGCAAAGGACGAATTAAAGGTTTCATGCTTGTTGCCAATTTAAGGCCAACCGATCATATGAAAATAACTAAATAGGACAAATGGTAATGATTCAAATTATACGACCAATTCATTGCAATTATCCAAACTGTAATGAAACGAGCGAAAACATGCATCAGTCAGATCTAAACCTGTGTGAAAGTACACCACCAACCAGAGATGGCACGACTTAAACTGCTTTGAAAAGATCATTATTACAAGTATTTTCACATCAGCCATCACGACTTCATATTTGTGACCCAAAATGGAAATTATGGCTAGAAGGCTGACTGTGAAAAGACTCAAATAGGAGCTTTGGCATGCAGACTAGAAACCCTTTTGCACGTATCATATCAGATCCGAGTGACCTCATTTAACAGAATAAATGGATCAACCTTTCAAACTGAAATAGGTGTAATGATAAAGAATCTTAAGGAATCGAAACAATGGAAAAAGGATGTCGAATGCAAAATCGGAGCTAACAAACACAAGGTGCAGTAATGGCAACAATCCAACCAAGAGTAACTGGAAAATAGTAATAACGTCCTTTGATAGGAATTCCTCCAGTAAGATCCTCAGTGCAAGGGGATAACTTTCAAGTGGTAAAATGAAAAAATAAAATGGAAAAACCCCAGTTATTATATTTACCAGATTAAAAGATGACTGTAGGATGAAAACAAATGGATAGCCAAGATTAACCGAAGTGGGATGCGGGATCAAGCTCATAGTATATTTCGTAAGTTTATTTAAGAATCCCGAAAGCCGAAACCCAAAAGTGTCGGGTTGCGGGTTTCGGGATTGTAAGAAAACAAAAGTGCAAAAGGAATTCCCGAAAGTCGAAACTCGAAAGTATTGGGTTGCGGGTTTCGGGAACATAAAAAGAAAATCGTAATGAAAAACTTTTCCCAAAAGCCACAACTAGAAAGTGTCGGGTTGCGGGTTTCGGGAACACGTAACAATATGAAATTAAAAAAGGAAAATCCGAAATCCGAAAGCCGCAGTTGCGGGTTTCGGGTTTCGGGGAAAAATTTCCCGAAATTATTTACAAAGGAAAAACCCAAAGCCTGCAACTATCAAGTTGTGGGTTTCGGGTTGATGAAAACCAAAATCTCAAAATGTGAAATCCCACAACCCACAACCGTCACGTTGTTGGTTTTGGGTTTCCTAAACTCAAAAAAAAAAAAAAAAAAATCCCGCAACCCGCAACTATCGGGCTTCGGGTTGCATAAACTCCAAAACTGCAAAACAAACACCCCGCAACCCGAAATTGTTGAGTTGTGGGTTTCGGGTCTCCTAGCTGTCGGGTTTCTGGTTGATTGAAGAAAAGGGTAAAATGCTCAAAATTTGAGGATTTCAACAAACCGGATAGTTAGAGATCACCTAGAAAGAGGGAAACACGTAGGATAAAAGTATGGGTGAGAGATCTAAACAAGTGAAAATCCAAATTCTCATATTTACAGAGTGCACTCACCAAAATACCTTTGTGTTTATTCAAAATGGGGTTCCTGTGCTTTAGCTAAGCATGGGATCTGTTGTGGCCACAACACACCTATTGGTTCATGGTCCACCACCACTGTTGCATTCACTAGTGATCTTGTTGAAGATCTACTATCATCATGTCATAGTTTCTTTGGTTATGATCTCACCTGTGTTGATTCAAAGGAGATATCAAGGAACTATCTACACATTCATGGTTTTGATTCTACCTCAGTTGGTTCGAATCACATGCTTCATGATGATCTTAATATTATGTTTTTGCAACATGATCCACTTCTTCCCAAAAGGAAGATACCTCCTCCTTTGATTGATGATCAAGAGAGTGAAGCATCATCACATGAGATTTCAGATTCAGAGTTTGGATATGATGATGGGCTAGCTATAGATGCATCTTCACATAATATTTCAGATTCAAAATTTGAAGATGAAGATGGGAGAATTCTAGACCCAGATCCACAAGAACCTGAAGGTCTAGCAACTGATGATGAAGATGAGAGAATGGGAGATCCAGATCCCTAAGAACCTGAAGATATGTCACCTAATAATACTCCTCTTCCTCGATGGGCAACCACTACACTCTGATCTGCCATTGATTTGGTTGGTGATCCACATGATCATAGAATAACCAGATCATATTTTCAGAATGGAAGGTTTCATCCTTCTCACATTGCTGATCCATTTCAGATCGATCGATCCTTCTTTGGAAAAGAAGGACACTTTCCTCCTTCAGGGGTGAGTGATGACATTCTATTTTAGCATCCTTCAGTCTATTTTGAGGGAGGGATTTCTTCCCAATGGGTTTTCCCTCTTTCCTCACTTAGTTTGTTTAGATTGATTGTATGGGTTGACCTTTGGTCTGAGTCACCAGGGCCCTATTTTTTATTTTTAGTTATTTCCTTGTAGTATAGCTTGCAGGACGGTGTTGGAATATTCACACCATCATTTTTGTATTTTGCATGCATGCATGCAAAACTGCATGTTGTATGCATTTGCATGCCACTGCATGCATCCAGTCATCATCATGGTTGTCTCCCCTACAGCTTGCTTCTAGCTCTCCAGAGCCTGTCTTTAGCCCTTAGTTGGCCTCCTACCTACCTAATGCTCCCTCCTTGACTTGTCTGCTTAGAAAGTGCACCCTTCTCACCTACCACTGTCAGTTAGAATGCCTTTGCTCACCTACCACCAGTTATCACTCAGTTAGGGTGCCTTATCTCACCTACCGAGAGTTATCATTTAATTAGTGCATTGATTGAGTAGTTCTTCCACTGATTGCTCATGTTGACTGCTTGTAGCTTCTAGTTAGCTAGTTCTGGAGTTCCACTTGACTATTTGACAGCCTCATGCGCCCCCCTTGGAATGTCCATTCCTTGATTTATGCCTAGATGGTTCTGTTAGACTCAGTTAGATACACTTGACCGACTATTACCATTTATGACTAATACTATTGACTGGATGATGTATCCATTGTTATCCAAGCTAGACTTTGATTTAAACAGCCTCATGCACCCCACTTAGAGTCTCCATTCCTTGATTTATGGCTAGATAGTTCTATTAGACTCAGTTAGACACACTTGACTAACTCTTACCACTTATGACTGATACTACCGACTAGTTGATGTCTCCATAGTTATTCATGCTAGACTTTGAGCTCAAAATTTGAATGCCCTACTTGGCTAATTCGAATCCTATATGATGCATAATCATTGATTATTGTAACACATTTCTCTACATTCATTATTCATTGTATGATATTGACATTGTCCATTATTTCTGTGTTTATGAGTGATTATTGAATGCATGCTTCTTCTTCTTTGCAAATAATCCTCAGAGTTAGATTGTGAGTTTGTTACAGTTTCTAGATCCCTGCAGATTATCACATTGGACAGGATTGATGAAGTAGTTGGTCTCCTCCTTCTCTCAATTTCTGATGATCTTCACTTTCATGTCATCGATCTTACATCTCCTAAAGAGGTTTGGGACAAGCTCGAATCCCTTTTTGGACATAAATATGATATGAAAGGATACAAATTGGAGAATGAGCTCATATGTTTGAGTCCAGACAGTTTCGAATCTATCAATGCCTTCCTCACTAGGTTCAAAAGCTTGATATCACAATTGAAAAGATATGAGATAGTGAAAGAATACAAGCAGCTTATACTTTCCATTCTCTCAAAGTTGGGGGCATACTCCTCAATGTTTGTCTCTACTTTCTAGTCATCTAGGTTGTCCATTCCAAGATGGAAGTTTCCCTCATTTGATGATTTCATCCAATCTGTTACTCAAGAGGAAGAGAAGTTGATCTCTATTGGAATGATCAAACCCAAATTGGATTCATCCCTCACAGTTGCAGAGAGAGCGAATGGTAAAGGAAAGCAAAATATCTCTAACAAGAGATCGAATGGTACAATGCATACAGATACTCCATATCCATCAGATGGGGATTCGAACTCTAAGAAGACCAAGCATTCTCAGAAGAGAAGATCCAAGTGCACATACTATCATAAAGGGTTCCATCTTGAGAGTTCTTGCATGAAGAAGACTGTATATTTGATGGCTCGACTACTTGAGAAGAACAATCTTCCCATACCTACATGTACAAGGAAGAAAGATCCTAAACCTTCTAGATCCGAAGATAAAGAAAGATGTCATGCACTCATGACAAGTGCATCAGCAGATTCTTCCTTCATTATAGACTCAGGAGCATCAAGACACATGTCTTCCTCCAAAGATATCTTCTCCAATTTTGAAAGCTCAATTGGCCCTTCCATCAGATTGGGCAATGATTCAGAAGCCTCCTCTCAGGGAAGTGGAAGAATCAATCTTGACTATGGTTATTTTTCTTATGTGCTTTATGTTCCTTCTCTTGCAGAAAATTTACTTTTAGTGTATCAAATGACTCATGTTGGAGATCCCAAAAGAGTGATCTTTTCTCCAAATGAAGTTGAGATACAACACATGGTTTCAGGGGAAATCATTGCGAAATGAGTTGCAAATCATACTTCGAAACTCTATGATTTTTCACACTTCTTATCGCTTTCCAAGCCGTCTGCTCTCCATATTCATGCCAAAGAAGAAATCATATTGCGGCATGAGATATTTGGACATCTCAACTACATGCGTTTATAGAACATGCAAGCCCAAGATGTGGTTGAAGGCCTTCCAGATGATAATTTTGCTTATGGTACCTACAAAGGTTTCCTAAAGAGAAAAGATACACAAAAGAAGATGAAGACTCTTGAAGAAGTGTGAATGCTAGATCTAGATCCACAAGAACCTGAAGATATAGCACCTAAAGTTTCATCTCCTATTGCTACAAGGGCCACCATAGCTCCTATCTCCACCATTGATCTTGTCAAAGGTAGATATGATCATCATGATATAGGAACTACACTCTCTCCATCAGATCCATTTATGGCTAAGAGATGTTTTCTTATGTTGGGATCTGATCCAAAATCATACTTTGAAGCCTCCCAAGATCCAATATGGGTAGCTGCTATGGAAGAAGAGTACCAATCTCTTCAAAGAAATGAGACTTGGGAGCTTTGTTCACTCCCACCTGGAAGGAAACTTGTTCAGTGCAAGTGGATCTACATAACTAAGATGGATTCAGATAGAGCCTCTCACAAGTACAAGGCTAGATTGGTTGCAAGAGGATTTTCCCAAGTTCATGGGATTGACCATTCTAAGACTTTCACTCCTATTGCTAAGATGGATTCCATCCGTCTTGTTCTTGCTCTTGATGCATCCAAACACTGGGAAGTGCATCATATGGATGTCAAAAGTGCCTTCTTTCATGGAGATCTAGAGGAGGATATCTACATGAAGCAACCTGAGGGTTATGTTGATGATTCTTCACTTGTTTGCAAATTGAAGAAGTCCTTGTATGGGCTCAAGCAAGCTCCTTGAGATTGGTATGCAAAAATGGACTCCTTCTTGCTTTCAGAAGACTTTCAGAGGTGCAAATTAGATTTGAATGTCTACATGAGACATGATGGTAACTCCTTACTTCTCATTGTACTTTATGTTGATGATTTGTTAATTACAGGGAGCATTTTTTCATGTATTGGATCTATAAAGTATGCTTTGCACAACTCCTTCTCCATGTCAAATCCGGGATTGTTGAAACAATTTCTTGGTCTTGAAGTCACTCAGAGTGATTCAAGAATCAAGGTTGCTCAATCCAAGTATGCTTCAGATATGCTTGATAGGTTTCGCATGAGCGAATGCAAACTAGTTGCATTCCCCTTTCTTTCAGGGATTAGCCTTGAGGATGGATCTTCTACACTTGTGGTAGACTGTACTTTGTATCGACAGTTGATTGGTATCCTTTTGTTCCTCACACACACTCATCCTGATCTATCCTATGCAGTTAGTGTTGTCTCCAGATACATTCAGGAGCCTCATGAGTTTCACTAGAAGGCAGCAAAAAGGATTTTGCACTATGTGCAAGGTACCAAGACACATGGTCTTCACTACTCGGCTGGGTGTCCTTTGAACCTAGTCGGATATACTGATTCTGATTGGGCTGGAGATAGCTCAGATCGTAAGTCTACATCTGGTTTTGTCTTCATGATTGGATCTGGACCTATATGTTGGTCGAGCAAAAGGCAGACTGCTTTAGCTCTTTCTTCAGCAGAGGCCGAGTACAAAGGTGCTGTAAATGCAGCCACACAATGCATTTGGCTGAGAGGCATCTTATCATAGTTTGGGATTACATTCAGTAATCCACCTGTCATCTATTGTGACAATCAGAGTCCCATCAATATTTCCACAGATCCGGTTCTGAGACAAAGAACAAAACATATTGAGTGCACATGCATTACATCAGAGGTTTAGTGCAAGATTAGATCATTTCACTGCTCTACCTTCTGATGGAAGAGAAGATGGCAGATATATTCACCAAGACCTTCACGGTGAATAGGTTCACTTACCTTAGATCACTTCTTGGGGTGAGAGATGATATGCTTCATTAGAATCCTTCAGTCTACTTTGAGGGAGGGATTTCTTCCCACTGGGTTTTCCCTCTTTCCTCACTTAGTTTATTTTGGATTGATTGTATGGGGTGACCTTTGGTCTTAGTCACCAGGGCCCTATCTTTTGTTTAGTTCCTCATAGTATAGCTTACGGGGGGTGTTGGAATATTCACACCATCATTTTTATATTTTTCATGCTTGCATGCAAACTGCATGTTGCATGCATCTGCATGCCTCTGCATGCATCCAGTCATCATCAAAGTTCTCTCCCTAGCACCTAGATCTTGCTTCTATCTCTCCAGAGCCTGTCTCTAGCCCTTAGTTGGACTCCTACCTACCTAATGCGCCCTCCTTGACTTATATTCTTAGAAAGTGCGCCTTTCTCACCTACCACTTTCATATAGAGCGCCTTTACTCACCTACCACCAGTTATCACTCAGTTAGGGCACCTTGTCTCACCTACCAAGAGTTATTCTTCAGTTAGTGCACCGATTGAGTAGTTCTTCCACTGATTGCTCATGCTGACTACTTGTAGCTTCCAGTTAGCTAGTTCTGGATTTGTACTTGACTGATTGATAGCCTCATGTGCCCTCCTTGGAGTCTCCATTCCCTGATTTATGCCTAGATGGTACTATTAGACTCAGTTGGACACATTTGACTGGCTCTCTTACCATTTATGACTAATACTGCTGACTGGATTATGTCTCCATTGATCTCCAAGATAGACTCTGAGCTCAGATTCGAATGCCCTACTTGGCTAATTTGAATCCTATATAATGGCTCATCACTTATAATTGTACACATTCTCTACATTCATTATTCATTGTATGATATTGACATTGTCCATTATTCTGTGTTTCTGAGTGATTATTGAATGCATGCTTCTTCTTCTTTGCAAATAATATTGAGAGTTAGATTGTGAGTTTGTTACAGTTTCTAGATCCCTGTAGATTATCACAGCTTAGTAGTAACGCTTGCTCAACTACCTTCTAGAAGCTTAAAAATAGACGTAGTAGTGGCAAACGTTCCTACAAAATATGGCATAATGTTATCAAGAGATTGGACGAAAGAGCTGGGGGGACTTTGTAGATGGATATGAAGTATGCTACAATACCAATGGTTATAGGAGGGTCTAGAAAGTTGTACCAAGAGGCCATGTCGGCATATGCAGTAAATAAGCGTGGCAATCCAACGAGTTATCCTACAGCTTTGAATAATTAGGAGGTGAGCTGCTACATGTTATCTATGCAAAATCTATATATGGAATAAGTGGCTCTATCACCAAGGCTCAGATCCATCGACCAGAGCAGGTGGGTTAGAGAAAAGAAGATACAATTTGAAAAATATACAACTAAAGAAACATTTGGGGATGGAGCACCACATATCTCGTTGGTAAAGGGTGAAACTAATACGCCTATTAAGACAAGCTCAACTGAAGTAAAAAATACCAGTAGAAAGGAAGTTTCCCCCCGGGGGCATCAGATTATTATGTTTTCCATGAGTATTGAGTTAACAGCCTCTGACAAGTTGAAGGTAGAAATGGACCATGGAAAACCACTGAGTGGTCCCGTTTTCTCGAGAAAGCCAAAGCTAAAAATTACAGTAGAAAGGCAATCGCATATTCCTACCCCAGAAGAGCTGAGCAGTGCAAATCCACCCAAGGGTTGCAAAAGAATCAAGTCCCCTTTCGAGATGCACCATAACGAGTTTAAAATAGCAGTGGGTAGGGGATTGGTTAAACGCTGCTTTCAGGAAGAAGTTTTGGGAAAGAAAGCCAACCATAGAAAATTTGATGATCCATGGGCTAACCTTAAGACGAAATTCCGGAACCATTGTTAAGATTACCTGTTGAAAGAAGTTAAAGAAGGGGAGGGAATGACTCCACAACGCAATGAAATTAAAATGCACTAATCTACTATTCTCAGCCTCTTCCAAAGAAAAAGGATGTCCCCATTGAAGCCAATGTTAGTATTATTATTAGCAATGGACATAACCATGGATAGCTCAGTTTCACCATGAGGGGAATCGCCACCTGTAAGCATGGACATCCACATAGCAAGACATATTTGTCATATAAAAGCTGAAGGAACCAACGTATACCTGAAAGGCTTAAAGGATGGACATAAACAAGCATAATTCCATCAGGGTGCGTGGAGTGGTCCTAATGGCAGCACTCTAAAGTCGTCCCTGAAAGGAAACCACCTTGGACGCGTGTCAGCTCTACATCTATTCAGGGAGTGAAAGGCGGTTTCCCTAAACCATGTTTTGAAGGCCCTGAAACCACAGTAGCAGTTAAAATGGGTTCACCCCGTTTGCAAACACTCGGGAAATTGTCTGACAACAGGAGTGGGCCCCACATACAAATTTACGCTGGCAAGTGCACGTGTCTCAGGATCATCGAAAGGATAAATCAATGGCGATGATTGTTTCAGGGCACCTAAGATGCATGATTTTTAACACCCCGATACTGCCCCTGAGTGAAAACCACCATTTCCACATGGCGACCCCTCATTGAATCAGGGCCCTATGGGAGGTTTCCCTAAACCATGTTTTCATGACCCTGAAACCACTTTTGGTCTACAGCCTGCCGCATCCCACTGCAGTGCATCCTTTCCCCCCATGCTTCACCACCAATTGTCCCTAAAATGGTCACTTCCGTCGTCATCTCCGATGACGTGCCTATGTAATTTAAGGATCCATCTATCCCTTAGTTATAAAGCTAATCCCAAATCTCCATGTAATCTTTGCATTTATTTCTGCCATCCCCAGGTTTTTCCCTTTAAATACCTCCCTGAGGGGGGAGGCATTACACATTATGCTCTATCTCTAAAGCTTCTCAACCTTTCCTCCTCGGCTAACTTCTTTAAACCCTCAGAGTAACCCATAGCCTATACTTCCTGCTTCAATCCCTTATTGGCATGGCCTCTGAGGATGTCCCCGAGGTCGCTACCGCATCCACATACGGTATTCCTGAGGAGCACCTCAATGATATTTTATTTGATTTGCATGACCCTATTTCCTCCTTCCCAAATCTACATGAGTTGGCTCTACAAGTAGGGGAGTAAGCAAAGAGCAGAAATGATTTTCATAATCTCTAGAAATCTGGGCTGGCTAAAATGGTGCTTCCTCCTTCCAGACATTTCCCAAAAATAATACGGTGTTGTGGAGATTGCTACATACCAGAAAGAAGGGCTATTATGTCTTAGGTAGGAAATTTGGTATGCCCAGTTAGTAGAGAGATGATTATGGAGTTAACATAATCTGAGGAGGATGCCTCAGCACTCACCTTTAATGAGGAGGTATTAACAAACAAAATTCATGAGCTGTCTTCGGAGAACAGAGATGCCTTCATATGGCTTCTCTTGCCTCCTGAGGGAACCTTCTCAGACAATCAGTCATTTTCATCCTGGAAGCATTCACTAGTCCTGTTCAACCAATTCTATCCATGATTTGGAGATTCCTCGGATATGACAATGACATGGTAATCGACGATGCCATTCTAGGCTTGTTTTTTATCATTAATCTATCGCAGCACGAAGCACCCATCAGCCTGGACCTGTCAACGTTCCTCGCCCAGTCCATACACCTCTAGTTAATGAGTTTCACGTCCAAGAGAATTTTTCGGTACTGCTCTATCCTCCTATACATGATCTTCTATCACAACAAATATTATTTCGACAAAAATGATCTGGATAGGTCTACGATTCTGGTTCTCCCTCGAGAGAATTTTTCCACCTTTGTTGATACTGTCGTAGAAAAATTTTACACACTGTTGTTTGACGACCTTCCACAGAGAATTTTCCCAGAATGTAAGTAGTTGCTTCAACTTAATCCCAAGGAGGCTGTGGGCGACTGGCTTTGTTTTGAAACTCATATCGATATTGGGGTATATGGGGTAGAGTTATCTCCCTACAAGCTCCCCATATTTATGACTCCTCGGTTATTTGCACTGGATTTTATCTTCCAGAGGCTCAATTGCAACGAAGTGCATTTATGAAGGGAAATAGCGCAAGAACTTTCAAGGTTCCTAGCGAGGCTGGTCCATTTCAGGTATGACACAGAGCCGCTTAGAAGGAGTTCAAAGAAATTATAGCCTCTTATGGTTTCCATTTTAGCATGATACATCCCTACGAGCCCAGAGGGATTATTTCTTCAAAGAGGCAGGCGGCCCGCTTACCACCATGAGCCGCATCCCCTGCTAGACAAGATGGAAAATATGGAAAGTTGGGCTCAATGTCAGGTTGCACTAATACCAAGCAAGGCTTTGGGTTCACCTGTTGTCCCAACACCCCTGAAGATTGAGATGCTAGGGAAAAGGGAGACGTCAGAACCAATGACCAATACCAGAGGGGAGGAGTCCGGAAGTGTGGTGTCAAAGAGAAAAATGTTGAAAGCAAAAGGAGTGTCTAGTGGAACTTCAAAAGTCAAGCTGGCACCATCCACTATGGCATCTGTCATTCTTGTGACTTTTCCTTCTACCATCTGGCCACAGGGATAGGAGGCTCAAGTCCCGGAGGGGTCTTTAGTTACTACATCCTTTTTCAGGAAGGGATTGTTCGGACACTATGCTCAAATTAAGGAGGACAACATGGATCTCGAGAAGTCACGTTTTCCTAAGAAGGAGCTAGATACTAGAAGAACTTCCAGGATGTTATCTGCACTAGATCTAAAGCATGGAGCCCTTAAATTGGCTATCTTAGAACAGATAGCACTTGGTGGAAAGAAGGCGCCGTCAAATTTTAAAGCTACCCAGGTAACTGTAGATTTGGATTAGATACCATCTCAGGATATCATGGACTTGCATAGGAAAAAGGGAGAAGGAGTGTACAGAGACATACACAAATTCACTAAGAACACTAATAGGTTGCAAGCCACAGTAAATAAGCTGGAGAAGCAGTCAAAGAATGAAAAATCATCAAATAAGGCTAAGCAATTGAAGATAGCCAATTTAAAACAACAGGTGTTGAAAGTGGTTTAGAATTGGGATGACAATGCCCAATTACAGGCCATATTAAAGGAAAAATATAAAGAGGTAGCAAGTCTGAAAAAGATGCTAAACATTCCCACAGCTGAGCATTCTCAGACAACAGAAGTAGTTAAGATTCAGATGGAATTAGAGGAGACAATCAGTAAGGGTCAGACTCTCAAGGAAAAGATTGTCTCGCTAGAAGGGGAACTGGAAGAAGCAGGGGAGCTAAATCAGAACCTCCTCCAGCAAAAAGATGTCAACCTTTGGGCCTCATTGACAGCAGATCCAACCAATAAGCTATCCAAAGCAGTGGCCGAGATGAGTATTAAAGATGCACATCTTAATCAAGTACAGACTCAGCTGAGAGTGAAGTGTGATGAGCTCTTTAGTGCAAATGAGAAGTTGATAAAGAGAGATCAGGTTATCTCAGGACTCCAGTAGACAGTGGATGAGCTCCAGGGTAAGGTGCAGGAGCTATCCACAAAGCTCACTGGAAAACCTTTGATCAGAGGTGATAGGGTAAATAAAAAGGCTTGGTGGCTAGAGAAGTAATTAACTTCTTGAATGAGAAAACATTTGCAAAACTACAAATGTACGCCATCCAAGATCGAACCAAGTTAATCATGGAAGAAAACAAGGTGGTCACAAAGGATAACTTGGCTCAAAACGTAGCAGACATGGTAGTTCAGTTGAAGCAGGATGTGTTTTCCTTCAAAGAGAAGTTCAGGGTAGTTTATCCTCTTGGCCTTCCTTCCTTCTGGGATGGGAATAGAGACCTACGCCCACTGGAACATTATATCACACTAATGACAAAGGTAAGGGATTCTGAGATTCTCTTGACCGATACTTTGTAGGAGCTAAATGGAAAAGCATTCGTAGAGAATTTGCACAAGAATTTTGAAGTCCTCGACCTCCTGTAGGCTATTTTCAATAGTCTCCCAAAGGCTTCTTTCGAGCGCTATACTGAACTCGATTCAGCTCTTAGAGAGCTCAAGTATTATCAATATCCTATGGGTAGGGATTGGAAATGAATTACCAGATTCAACGAAGCTCGGAATTTGGAATAGTCCACCAGAGAGCAAGCAGCAGCTGTAGCCATTTCCGCTCAGCCAGAAGCAGGGACCTCTTCCATGCAGCAAGGCATTTCTCCACCTCATCAAGGTGGACCCTAGTCTCATCATCATACCAATCAAACTTAGTCTTTGATGTAGTTTCTTTTGTAACAGATTTGGGCGGAAATTACAAGCCGAAATGCATAAGCCATTGGGCTGTAATAACTTTTTGTAATATCTAAATTTTGAGACATGCCTAAGAGGCTATAAGTAAGGGAATTAGCATGGTTCCAAGGGTTGGATCTCTTTTTTAAGAAGTGTTACTTCTAATATTTGACAGTTTGATCAATACATAAAGAATAATATCATTGCCATATCTTGGAGCTTTTATGGATTCAAAGTTTTAATGTGTTCAGTTAGTTTCTTCTCCTTTTATTCATCTCTTCCATGTATGTATGATTCATAGAGTTGTTCTGAGCTTAATATGAGTGCAGTTGCTTAAATGTATTTCTTCTAAGATTATTAGTGATTGAAGTGTTCATGCTAATTTGTTTAGAGGTGATATACTCATATTATTCAGTGGTGGTTATGTGTTCATTTTGTTAAGGCTGTTGAATTCCTCTCCCAGGCTCAACACGACGTTCTTTAAACATAGGATTTACATTCTACAGTACCTTTATCTTATGCCATTTCATTTTCCATTTACTACTCAAAGTTTGATTTCTGGCACATTGAAATACTGCCCATTCATATTTCAAGATTGGAATTCCATATCATTTTCTGTCAGCTGTGATTTAATTTAGTAAAATTTTAGAAGATATTATTGATGCCCAGGCACAATTCTAAAAATAGCCTTAGAACATCTCTGGGACTAACACAAAGCATATGTGTCCAACAACAATATACTAACAAAGTAAATAGAAGGGTTGACACGGGTTCCTAAAATCCCCTCCCCCTTAGAAAAAGATTTGTCCTCAAATCTTTAGATGTGGAAATTGATGTTGAATATGAAGGGGTGGTTCCCATGTAGCATCCTCTGGTTGCATTCCATTCCATTGAATTAATAACCCTGTGATAGGTCGAGAGTGAAGCTGGCAAGTGCACCTATCGAGGATGACCTCCGTCTCCAAAAGGATGGATCCTTCATTATCCAGTTCTGGTAAAATAGTTGGTCCTCTGATGTTGGTGCAAAGAAATTTCATCAGACAAGAGACATGAAATACTGGATGAATGCAGCAAGAAGGAGGAAGTTCCAATTTATAAGAAACAAACCCAATATTCTGAAGAACCTTATAGGGCCCACATAAATTTGGAGCGAGCTTATGACGCCCTTTGAGTTTCAGGGAGGATTTCTTGGAAGGTTGTAGACGAAGAAAAACCATATCACCTGCTTGAAAAGTGCACTCGGAACGGTGCTAATCGGTTTGTTGTTGCATTCGAATGCATGCCATGTGAAGATTGTCCTACAAAATGTGAAGAATCTAATCGTGGTTTCGAAGAATCGAGTCAATTTCTGGTGTATGGAAGAATAACTGGCGGTGCATGACCATAGATTGCTTCATATGGAGTCATTTTAGATGCAGTATGGTACCACCAGAGCCCTTCAATGAAATCCATAGAAATATCTATTCAAATCCGTGTAGGGATGGGAAAGGGTTTGAGCAATCCCAAAAGGAGTGTCATTTCACCCTTGTTGACCTGGAAAGTATCACATTCAACCACCATCTATTGAATTGTCCTTTTCATTCCCTGCCAAAAGAAGTTACACTGTGCCTTCTCATACGTTTTTAGGAACCCTGAGTTCCCTTCCGATGGAGAAGCATGTGATGAACCTACAATAATTAATTAATGCAAATACACAAGATATCAGAAATAACAGAACATAATCACTTTTATATTGATCACGGGCCACTTCGAGGGGGCAACCTCCTTTGAGCAAGCTCAATACAATTAACTTCACGGTGCCTTCAATGACCTCAACCCACACTTATATACTAAGTCTATGCCCAATACTATGAGTCAAAACCATGGGACATATAATACTACAGGACGACTTACAAAGCATATGCGTCCAATACTATGGGTCAATAATATGGGCTAATATAAACTACGGATCAACAAATACTACGGGACGACTTACAAAGCATATGCGTCCAACAACAATATACTAACATAGTAAAGAGAAGGGTTGACATAGGTTCCTAACATCCCCTCTCCCTTAGAAAACGCTTTGTCCTCAAAGCTTTGGTTGGAGAAATTGCTGCAGAATTTGAAGGAGTGGTTCCCCGGTAGCATCCTCGGTTTGAATTTCAGGCCACTGACGCCTTTGGAGTGTCAAGGAGGATTGCTTGGAAGGATATAGATGAAGAAGAACCCTGTCAGCTACGTGGAAAATGTGCTCAGAATGGTGCTGATCGGCTTGTTGTTTCCGGCGAATTCTGGCCATGTGAAGATTGTCCTACAGAATGAGAAGAATTTGATCGCGGTTTCGAAGAACCGAGTCAATTTCCTGAACTGGGGAGCTGCTAAGGGTGTATGGAAGAAGAACTGGCGGTGTTTTTCCATAGACTGCTTCATATGGTGTCTTTTGAGATGTGGTATTGTACCACCAGAGTGCTGCTAGGAAATCCATAGAAATAGTTGGCCAAAGATGTGTAGGGATGGGCAAGGGTTTGATCAATCCCGAAAGGAGTGTCGGTTCCCCCTTGTTGACTTGGAAAGTATCATCGTTAGCCACCATCTGTTGAATTGTCATTTTTAGTCCCGGCCAAAAGAAGTTACATTTTTCCTGGTCATACATTTTGCAGAACCCAGAGTGCCCTGTTGATGAAGAAGCATGGAGTTCATAGAAGAGATAGCCCTGTTGAACATATTGCAACCAATTTGGAACAAGCAGAGAAAGAGTTGTAAGAGAAACTGGGTCATCAATTGTGCGAGAAGGAGCATCTTCCACCATATTGTCCTTACCGTTCTTGTAAGTGATCACATAGGGATAACCCATGAGTTGGATATCCCATTGCAGGTGTGTTGGGGAGGAGACCCATTGTTCCAGAAAATTTTTCAGACTCGAGAGATCAGTCTTGATGCATAAATAATTGCCTAATAGGTATGGCTACCACTTCTGTACTGCATGCAAAATAGCCATCATTTCCTGCTGAGAGGTAGATGTGGCTACATTCTTATCGGAAAGGTCTTTTGAAGGCAGCAAGCTCATTGGTTCAACAAAGATACCTGCATATCTATCCAAGGGAGTAGTGGAGACTGTTGATGGGTGCATCTGAATGGAATTAAGTTGAGCGATGACACCATGTGAATTCTTCTTAAGAATTTTTTCCAGGCGATGTGAACTAATGATGCAGAGAGACCCTAGTTGTAATCCCCTAAATTTGTGTTGTGCCCCATTGACTTTAAACTGCATCCAAAGTTCAGCAAAATCCCATAAGATGGGGCCAAGTGTGCATAACCATTGAACGCCCAAAACCACATCACATCCGCCTAAGGGCAAGGAAAACATGTCAGAGCGTAGGTTATAATCTTCCATAGAGATACACACATTGTGACACTTCCCCTTGCAAGGTAAGGTGCCCCCATTGGCAACCATGACTTCAAAGTTGGAGCAAGGATGGACAAAACAATCAGCCTGTTTGGCAATTCGAGGGTCAATGAAGTTATGAGTGCTACCAGAATCAATGAGTATTGTAAGAGGGAGCTTCTTGAAGTATCCCATAACCCGCATTGTTTGTGGGGTGGTGACGTCAGTTACAGCATGGAGAGAGATCTCGGGTGGGTCGTCCTGAGATGGGATGTCAACAGGAGGGTGTTGCATGTCGACCGGATCATCTACTGTA
The DNA here is from genome assembly GCA_027924585.1 of Larix kaempferi. NCBI lineage: Eukaryota > Viridiplantae > Streptophyta > Pinopsida > Pinales > Pinaceae > Larix > Larix kaempferi. Next base: position 5,817,926 of record BSBM01000066.1, read on the forward strand.
TCTGTAGCTTCTTCACCAAGTTCTAAGGCAGGCGGAGAATCCACATCCAAGAGATAGAGCTTTTGTTGAACACATCTATGTCCCGGAGTGAATTTCTCATCACAATTATAGAAAAGCCCTTTTTCTCGGTGTGTCTGCATTTCTATTTCAGACAAATGCTTGATAGGAGTTGGTTGAGGAGCAGGCGTGATGGGAGGTTGTTGGGAACCCATATTTCTGAAGGGAACAAAGGTGGGTTTGGAGCGTTGTTGAGTTGCGATCTTGTCCTCGGCCAACTTAGCCAACCCTAGGACTTCCATCATTGTGTTGGGACAAAACATTTTGACCTCTGAGCGGATTTCATCCTTGAGACCACTGATAAAACAACTCCTGTAGAATTCATCAGACAATCCTTCTGTGTGATTGGCTAGTTTCTCAAATTCCATCTGATACTCTCTCACTGTGCCAGTTTGGTGAAGTTTAGTGAGTGCTCCTGTGAATTCGTCAAAAGCACTAGGACCAAATCGTGGCAAAATGAGTTGGCAAAAATCTATCCAATTTGGCTCGGGATGAGCTTTGATGTACCAACGGTACCATTGAAGGGCTTCCTGTTCCAAATGAAAGGATGCAAGTGGAACTTTCTGAACATCAAAAGTATTATGCAAACTAAAATATTGTTCTGCTCGGTATATCCATCTAGTCGGATCAGTACCATTGAAGCGAGGAAAATCAAGCTTCGGCCCACGAAAATTGCTAGAAGCAGAGAACCCGGTGGCTGCAAAAGATTCTGGTTGTCTGGTATTGTTCATGGTTGAATGCTGCAGATGGAGGCTGAGAAATTTTTCATCCAGATCTTGGAGTTTGGTTTGGATGGCTGCCAGTGCTTCCTCCATGGTGTGTGCTCCTGCACAGGTGACAACCATAACCAGGTTTTTTTTTTTTTTTTTGACTGGGTAGGAAAACAAAAACAGGAACTACTTCAGTAAGGGAAAAGTTGGATTTGGGAAAAAATCAGAAGGATAATTAGGGTTTGACTAGGTTTTGGACATAGTTGGATAGACAAGGAAGCAAAAATGAGGATTTCAGAAGCAGGGTGAAAGAATGGGAAAATTTGGCAAAGGGGAACAAAGAAGCAGAATTCAGAAAGGAACTCTGTGGTAAAATTTGAAGGTGATTGGGTGAAATCTAAGGAAGTTATGGAAAACCCTAAAAATAGGCAAATGTGAGATTTCGGGCTATAGGAAGGAGAATTTAGAATAGGGTCCTCAGGAATGAAATATGCAGAATGGAATGACAGGGGTTCCCTGAAAATTTCAAGGGAAACATAGGTAAAACAAGGGAGATATGGAGGAAAACCTGAATTTTTTTTATTTTTTATTTTTTATTTTTTTATTTTTTTTTACAGACTGGACCAGCTACGGCTCAGAAGGAATCTGGAACAACGCCGAATGGCTGGATCTGGAACGGCTTGCAAAATGGATATGAAATGGCGCAGCAGTGATCGACAATAGTTCAGCTGAAAGTAGATATGGACCCCAGGTATGTGCGGCTTCCTAACAGTTCAGGGTTTTCACTCAGCCACCAATGCTGTCTGACGGCTTGCGTATTGGGGCAATACCCCTCACTCCATGGCTCAGGTAAAACTGATAACCGCTTTGCCACAAACGACAGCTCTTGGTTTACCTCACGGGTGGGAACTAGTCAATCAGGTAGGGGTCGTTTCCCTTTTCGCTGGCAGGTCCTCTCAATGGGCCAGCTACTTCGGGGTTCCTGTGGTACTCCTCACAATGAGTTTTAGGGCTTATGCCCAAGTACTTCCCACAGTTAAGCGGATAGGGATTATTCCCAAATCTGAACCTGCAACAGAAAAAATTTGGGCAGAAATTCCAGCCAATGTTCAAAAACCGGATCTATATTGCTCAACATCACTATTATAGCATGTTTCCGGAACTGGAACAACCACTCTGCTTCTACCAACAAAAGCGGAATAGAAATCTGGGCACTCGGTCAAAAGATTTTCTCGCCGCAATTTCCGCGGCCGTCACCGAAATTCTAAAAAATTGCTGATTTTAAATCCACGATATCTCCACTTTTAGAACTCCAAATGCGATGATTTCTTTTTTTGAAACTGCGTATTTTTGAAAGAGGAATTCAGATATGCAATCGGTTTCTTCTGATTTTGTGCAAAAAGTTTCAGAAATTGATCTGAAAGTCGCCACCCAAAAAAAGAAAAAAAAATTCCCACTTGTGCCAATGAAAGTGCTCTGATACCAGATGTGATGAACCTGCAATAATTAATTAATGCAAATACACAAGATATCAGAAATAACAGAACATAATCACTTTTATATTGATCACGGGCCACTTCGAGGGGGCAACCTCCTTTGAGCAAGCTCAATACAATTAACTTCACGGTGCCTTCAATGACCTCAACACACACTTATATACTAAGTCTATGCCCAATACTATGAGTCAAAACCATGGGACATATAATACTACAGGACGACTTACAAAGCATATGCATCCAATACTGTGGGTCAATACTATGGGCTAATATAAACTACAGATCAACAAATACTACGGGACGACTTACAAAGCATATGCGTCCAACAACAATATACTAACATAGTAAAGAGAAGGGTTGACATAGGTTCCTAACAAAGCATGGAGTTCATAAAAGACATATCCCTGTTGAACAGATTGCAACCAATTGGGAACAAGCATAGAAATAGCTGAAAGAGAAACTTGGTCATCAAATGTCTGAGAAAGAGAATCTGCCACCAGATTGTTCTTACTCTTCTTGTAAGTGATATCATAGGCATAACCCATGAGTTTTCTAACCCATTTCAGTTGTGATGGGGAGGATACCTGTTGTTCCAGAAAAAATTTTAGACTATGGTGATCAGACTTGATGCATAAATAATTCCCTAATAGGTATGGCTGCCACTTCTATACTGCATAAAAAATGGCCATCATTTCCTTTTCATATGTAGAGGTGGATAAATTCTTACCGGAAAGGTCTCTTGAAGGCGGCAATCCCACTGGTTCAACAAAGACACCTACATATCTATCCAAAATGTGTTGTATATCCCAGGGCGTAGTGGAGACCGTTAATGGGTGCTTCTGAATGGAATGAAACTGAGCGATGACACCATGTGAATTCTTCTTAAGGATATTTTCCAGGCAATGTGAACTGATGATGCAGAGAGACCCTGGTTGTAATCCTGTAAATGTGTGTTTTTTCCCATTGACTGAAAACTGCATCCAAATTTCAGCAAAATCCCATAAGATGGGGCCAAGTGTATGTAACCATTGAGTGCCCAAAACCACATCACATCTGCCTAAGAACAAGGAAAGCATTTCAGAGCGCATGTTATAATATTCCATAGATATACACACATTACGACACTTCCCCTTGCAAGGTAAGGTGCCCCCATTGGAATCATGACTTCAAAGTTGGAGCAAGGATGGACAAAACAATCATCCAGTTTGGCGATCCTAGGGTCAATCAAGTTATGAGTTCTACCATAATCAATGAGTATTGTAAGAGGGAGATTATTGAAGTAACCCCTGACCCGCATTTTTTGTGGGGTGGTGACTCTGGATAAAGCATGGAGAGATATATCTGAGTGGTCATCTAGAGACGGAGGGTCAACAGGTGGCTACTAAATGTCGACTTGATCATCTATTATATCTGGAGCTTCTTCACCAAGTTCATAGGCAGGTAGAGAATCCACATCCAAGAGATAGAGCTATTGCTCAACACATCTATTTCCTCGAGTGAATTTCTCATCACAATTATAACAAAACCCTTTTTTTCTACCTACCCACATCATTACTTCATAAAAATGCTTGATAGGAGTTGGTCGAGGATCTGTTGTGATGGGAGGTTGTTGGGAAACCATATTTCTAAATGGAACAAAAGTGGATTTGGAGCATTGTTGGGATGTGATCTTGTCCTCCTCCAACTTATCCAACCCTATGAATTCCATCATTGTGTTGGTACATAACATTTTAACCTCTGAGCGGATTTCATCCTTGAGACCACTGATAAAACAACTACTGTAGAATTCATCAGACAATCCTTCTGTGTGATTGGCCAGTTTCTCAAATTCTTCCTGATACTCTCTCAAAGTGCCAATTTGGCGAAGTTTAGTGATTGCTCCTATGATGTCATCAAAAGCACTAGGACCAAATCATTGCAAAAGGATTTCGAAAAAATCTATCAATTTTGGCTCATCATGACCCCTGATGTACCAACGGTACTGTTATCACCTAAACTGTAGTTACCCCTATGGATGTATCCAGTCATGGATGGCAATAGGGAAGGGCAACTCAAAAGGTGCAACCACGATCACCTCGACCTCCAGTATATGGTTGTCACGCTAGTCGAGGCAACCTTCGCTTTATGTTATCTAGCCCAGACAACAAAGGGGGAGAACCGATCTACTCCCGACAGGAGAGATCAAAACCAAGACACCAAATCAGGGTATTTCTAAGTGAAGTTAGGTGTATGGTTTATCCTAGACCTAAGGATGAATTCACAAGCCAAGTGAGGGGTTTAATGAGTATAGCTTTGGTTCATAGTTGATGTGAGAGTGACTTATACTGTTTGAAGTGAGATCTAGGGTTAGAGTACTAGTTCAATGTTGGAAGACCCACTGCCTTGGGAACCATGTCCAATGCAGGGTAGTTTAGGGGTTGATTGGGGATAACTAGTACAAGTGACAAGTTTGACCATGATACATGATGGAATCAAGGGTTTGGTTCACCACACTAAGGTCAAACCACAAGTTAATCCAACAATCTAGGAAAGTCGAATTGACTTGGAGAGTAACCAGTGCCTTGGGAATTGGGATAATGGAGTCAAAGTAGGGTTGACTTGTGGTTGAGGACTCCTATAGCATGAGACAAGTGGGAAATAAAGGTCTTGATGGATAAGTAGGTCTAGATCTAGGTTTAACCCAAGTGGACCACAATCCCTTAAAACAAGGAATGTTATCCCCAAGGCAAGATCTGACAAAGTGACACACTAGACCTAGGTTTTGAATTATTCCCATTTCAAATACGCAAGAATCTCAAGTACGCACGTCCTCGAAGTGAGTTAACTCACTTCTCCAAGGTGGTACGACTTTACCCAAGGAGGCCTACAAGGTGGGTTTGGTGGGTCAAGACAAGTCCGATGGCATCCAAACTTTAGATCCGAGTAGGTTGGTGGGAAATAAAGGTCTTGATGGATAAGTAGGTCTAGATCTAGGTTTAACCCAAGTGGACCACAATCCCTTAAAACAAGGAATGTTATCCCCAAGGCAAGATCTGACAAAGTGACACACTAGACCTAGGTTTTGAATTATTCCCATTTCAAATACGCAAGAATCTCAAGTACGCACGTCCTCGAAGTGAGTTAACTCACTTCTCCAAGGTGGTACGACTTTACCCAAGGAGGCCTACAAGGTGGGTTTGGTGGGTCAAGACAAGTCCGATGGCATCCAAACTTTAGATCCGAGTAGGTTGGTCAGGTAGGAGTATGGATCTATAATTTCACGGCAATCCGACGGCTAGATCTTACTAGATCTGAGTTTAAGTACACCTAATGGTCCAAAATGGGGATTAAAACCCTTAAAATGTGGAATAGGGCCCACAAGGTGAATTTTAGAAAAGTAACAATCTGGGTGTATGTTATTTGAGGTGTAGATTATGGATCAAGCGGGATCTCAAACACCCATGTAATAGATCTGGGTCAACTTGCTCAAACTAGGAAGTGCGCTTTGCTTGGAAGAGGCTAAGTTGGCTTGGGAAGGGGTCAAACGGAAGCCAATCCTCACCAAACTATAGATCCGGGATGTCGTGGATGCTATAGAGGTGGGTTTTCAATATTATGCCCAACAACCCACTAGATCTAAGTAGATCTGAGAAAATGTAAAATGGGGGTTTTAAGAAATTTAGGGTTTTAACAATTTAAGAGTTATGTCAATGGATTGGATAAAGGAAAGAGAAACAAACCTGTGGATCTTACGTGGGTAACCTTGTAGATGCCTTGATGATGATGATCTATCCAAACCCGATCAATTTGAGAAGCTTTGAGGTAGTTTTCTATGCAAGTCGATTTGATCCAAGAAGCCAATGCGCCCTCTCTCCTACACAACAAACGTCAACAATATCAGATTTGATGCATCAAGAGATAAGACTAATGCCACAAGAGAAGTAACAGAAAGATAGCATAGATCACAATGAAGCTAATGATAACCCCCTGATACAAGCGAATGTTAAGAAAGTTGATTTGAAGAAGCCTTGCAAAATCGCCCTTATTGAAGTCGCCCTTCTGTAGAAAAACAATGATTTCCAAAAAAAGATAGATCTTACCACAATTTCCAAATGCTAGGTTGCAATAGACTTTCCAATCACCATCTAAGAACACCAGATGCAAAGGAGACCACAAGAATTTCCACAAGAATATTTTTCTATACCAATAATCCAAGAGCCAAAGACCCCTTACAATGAGAAGCTCTCTCCTTTAAATAGGAAGGAGAGGCACCAAAACCCTAACCACTTTTTGAATGAGTGGCTAAGATTAAAAGATACAAATGTCTAATCAATGGTTGAGATGATCTCAACAATAAAATACATGGATCACAAATAAAATATTATGTAAGTGGACAAAATCGCCCTAGAAGAGGGGAATCCCACCAAATCATGATGACAAAATATCATAAGAGGCTTATGGTGGGTCCAAGGGGTAATTTTATCCCTCCTTGGTCAATCCCCATAGCACAATAAATATAAAATAATCATCAATGTACCAAATCGTGCCTCCATGGTCAAGTCGTGGTCCTCAAAAGACCTCAAAAAATCATCAGAAAGTGCCATAAGTGATGGATGCGGGCCCCGATGAAGCTGAAACTGCTGGAGAAGGTGTGGAAGACCCTGATCTATCATCACTATCATCCCATGCCATAACTTTGCCTCAGTATCCCAAATCGATTTCCTTAATAGCCATTTCTACCAATCCTGAAATGCCTCGGGAAGCGTGAAACTACCCCAAATAGCCTCCAGGAGTGCATGCGCTGTCAAGGTGAGGGCACCAGTGTGCCCAAGAGGGGGGTAATATGGTAAAAACAAGTGGCTGGACCACCCCTTCCATCATCAGCACCCTAGGTCAACCGGATAAAAATCTCATCTGCTCTGACAAGGCCTCCGACAGACCAAAACTGCACTGGGACAGTCTACTAAGGCTCAATCATCACTGTAAGTGCCCGAAACTGAAAACAAACTGTCCCATTGGACTCAGAAAGTCCAAATCCATCCAAGATGTGTACTCATACACCATATGAGTCTTTGCATGATCAAAATAAATATCCAATATACGGGAACAAGGCCAATAATAATGATCTGTAAATGACCAAACACTGCTGTAACCCAAGAATCATCATCATAACCCTGTAGCTGCTGCATAGAATCATCATGTATGTATACATAGACCATATATCATCTATCCATATCATCATAAGGTCTAACATCTCATGTCCCATGGTCCTCCATGGTCAAACTGGGTCTAACCAAGACCAAATATAACTCAGACCATCATCCAAGGCTGCTGCAAAGTGTCAAGGTTAATACATGCTCTACAACTTATTGAAATAACAATTATAACATAGAGTAGTCATAATTAGCGATCTAAATCCAAATATATAGTGTCGTTAATTATTATTATTACTCAGACTAGACTTTCAGGATCATACTCACTTCATAGCTGTGATCAATTTGCTAGTGAAGGGTGAAGGCTGAAGTAATTGGCTAGGCTAAGGGATGACTTGACTGACTTGACTTTGTGACACTTTGGAAAGGGAAATGGAATACACACCATAGTATATATTGAATGAGCAATAACACAGGGAATGGCGGTGTCTCACAAATGAATGAGTTGTTTAAAGAGGGTTTATTCACCTTCACAGATGCGCACAATCCATAATACAAATAAGGCCAGCAATTGTTTAGATATAGCATTTAAGTTCCATTGCTTTTTGGGCCTGAAGTTTCCATAGCCTTGATCTATGTGTGTTTATAAACACGTTGCATAGATTTACATTTATTTTAGGCTTTCTGCTGCAGGTGTGTTTTTAAGGCACTTGTTTACCTGAGCACTTCTAGGTGTGTCATGGACAGCTTGTTTACCTAGGTATTTATTTTCCAAAAGATATAACATTTTATTTTCATGGCCATTTTCATTTGGCATGCCTCTCATTCATGTGTGTTTAGAAACACATTGCATGAATGGGCTTTTCATACAAGATATAGTATTTCATTTTTTCCAGATTTTGTATTCATGGCAGCACACAAAGTTGCAGGTTTAGCCAACACAACTTTAGTGACTAGGGGGAATTCCAAGGAACTCCAACTCACCATAGGTAACTTTTGTCACCAACTCAGAGCCGAGACACAATAAACAAGGAAGTTCATCCAATACAGAGGCTACAGTGGGGGAAAGATCCTCCATGTCACTAGTCAAGTAGTAAGTCAGGGTGATAAACTAAAAGGTAGGCCATGGATGGATGAAGACAATGAATAATGGAGCCAACAATAGCAAGCCAAGGTATGGTGGAATGATCACCTCTATTCTCCCTAAGGAGGGTACATACCAATGAGTATGAATAGTGAACTTCTAAGTCTGAGTAGGGACAATATAATATATGTATAAATCAACCAGGTCCAAATATCTATATGATCGCCAGAGCATGACACTAAGTGCTAAGACATGCTATAAGAATAAGTATAAAAGCAAATCTAACCATAACACCATGATATACCTGCTGAGTCATATACCTGAATGCTCATCAACCTGTACCATCCTCTGTCCTCTGAAACTGCTGCTGTAACTCTGGGCACTACCGACTGCTCTGTACCAATGGTACAATGGCTACATCGGGCATCTCTCTGAGTGTCCCGAGACTCAGTCATGGCATGGGGAATATAACTGCTGTCCACAATCTGATAGTGATCCAATATAGATGCTCATCTCAGCATCTCAAATGTAGGGGAACTGGCTGAATAGTGTACTGGCATCAGAAAAATAATGTATGGTAGCCCGGCTACTATAAATGTGATAACATCTGGCTCCGGCTGGGACAAGTGCTCTGCTGAAATGAGCGCTTGAGAACCTCAGAATCTCTGGTCCTGGAACTCTGCTGCTCGAATCCACGATCCAGCACTCTACCATTTTATTTCCAACTTTTATTCTTGCAACCTATTTTCTGCATTCACAAACATAAAAAATACCTCATGCCGCATGTGTGGGAGAAAATATAAAACCAACTGAAATAAAATCTACTCTATGTCAGAAATATAAATGCATGAAATATAAATGCAGAAAGTAAATTAAACTACTAACATAATTTGCAAAATTTTAAATTTATTGTGTAGGAAAAAGAAAAATGACAGGTACGCATTTAAACTAGGAGCTTACAAAGGAGCTTGGAGATAAACAAGGTGCCAGACTCAATGGCTGAAAAACTAACTACTGCCCAAGTAGGCTTATTCAGTTCCTACCTACTCTAATCTAACCAGTCATCACAAATGCTAGGTAAAATCATAAATCCAGTGCAACCATTCATCAAATAGGTTAATGATTCTTATTTGATTTTTGATAATAGAACAAGTCAAGATTGGGCTAAAGATCAACAAATTTAAGGGCACGGTCTTCTTGATTTGTTCATAAATTGAAGAATGGTTTGAATGATGCAATATGAAATTATGCCAAGGAGAAGACTGACTGATCCAAACATCCTCCATCAAAGAACTGATAGGTTCATAAAATTTATGCAAGTTAAACTCAGAGATGGATAGAGGAAGGACATAAGGCATGTGATTCGATTCATTTTCACACAGATTAACTTGTTCATTTACTTCTCTTACATATTCAATTTGATTCTCCTTGGGACTGATGATCAAAAATTCAAGTGGGGATAAATTAAGGTTTAGAAGACGAAAAGTCAAAATCAAACCCACTTGATGCTCAAAAATGGAGAAAAGGTGAAATTGATCTTTAAATATCTTTTCTAGCCACCAAGAATGATTGATAACTTGACAACAAGCATTATGGTTCCAAAGTGACTGAAAAGGGAAATGAAGTGCTTTTTCTCCAAACATATAATCATGCTTATACTTCTTTTTGAAAATTTCCAAGGCAAAATATTGACTAGAGCACCAACCCAAAGATGATTGAAAGAATTGGGAAAGGAGGGTGGATTGCAAATATGAAATTTCTCCCAAATGAATAGACAAGTTTGACCTTGGATTTTGATAATAGAAAACATTCTTTATTTTAGGAATAATTTCAAGCTTTTGATCAAATTTAATATTTACAACCTGAGGACAAGATTGACCATAACTATCTAACTCTAAGTTATCTTGATTAAAGATGAAAAAAGAAAAATTTAAAGATTCATTGTAAGAAGTGGAACAAAGATTAGAACACCTAGTGTTATTTATTAATTCTTCCTCATTTTGATATTGATCTTTTATTAATTCATCATTAAAATTATAAGAGGATAAGTGATCATTTTCATTTAATTGATCAGGGGTGAAAGTAATAATTTCATTTAAAATATCCTGATTATTTGCACAATGATCACCTGAAATCACCACTAAAGGATCTTGATCTATGTCCCTACTTTCTTCTTCTTCAATAAGCTGATAAGGAATTGAATGATCAATAAAACTAGGATGATTGATGAGTTCTTCCGAAGGAGAAACTTCAATAGACTTGTTGACTAAAGGCTCATCCTCAGAAATTTCCTCCGGATCAAGACTGGGGCTACCTAAAAAGAAATTTGAAAACATATGATTTATATTAGTGATTCGACTTTCAATTAACTCAAAAGTGGAAAACTTATCCTGAAAGGAAATTGGGCAAGAGGGATCATCTCCGGATATTGACAGTTCACTGGAAGCTTGATTGTTAAATGATTCAACAATAGGATCGGAAAGGGAAAGGTTTTGATCTTGGATTTGATTCGAAAGATACATATCATCGAATTCATTTCCCCATTCTTCTAAGAATTTATTTTCAAACATGTCATATCCGGAAATGCTATTGGGTTTCAAATTCGAAAGCCAGAGCCCAGCTCTTTCTTTGAAAGATGAAGCCAATAGTTTCATACACACATCCTCATGGGTTATGGATAACTCGTTAAGAACTTCCCGAAATCTTTCAAGGTGCCTTCTAGCATAGATTTCATAACTTCCATCGAAAGTGGGTAACCTTTCGCAGGCTTGATGAGGAATATGATGAGGATACCCAACAATTTTGGAAAAGTCAAAAACTTTCAATCGACCGAAAGTCCTAGGTCGCTCAACAGCAGCCATGGATAATAATTTTTTTTATTTTTTATATTTTATATTTTTTAATATTTTAATATTTATTTTTAAATTCAAGAACCTGAAAAAAAAATGATGCATCCCATGGGTTCTAGATAATGATAAGATATGTCTTAATTTATAGTGTTATAGGGATGTAAATGAGCTCGCTCCTCAGCGGAGTCACGATTGGGAGTCGCCAGGTAGATTTAAACTCTTCTACCAAGATATGTGTCGTTGTATTTGCAGGAAGGACTACTAGCTTTTTCGAAGTAAGCCCTATGCCCAAATGTTAGGTAAGAAAAATGGGAGGGATTTTAGGAAATAATATATCGGACCAAGGTAAGCCTATTGCGTCCCCGGCAATGGTGCCAAAATGTTATCACCTAAACTGTAGTTACCCCTATGGATGTATCCAGTCATGGATGGAAATAGGGAAGTGCAACTCAAAAGGTGCAACCACGATCACCTCGACCTCCAGTATATGGTTGTCACTCTAGTCGAGGCAACCTTCGCTTTATGTTATCTATCCCAGACAACAAAGGAAGAGACCCGATCTACTCCTGACAGGAGAGATCAAAACGAAGACACCAAATCAGGGTATTTCTAAGTGAAGTTAGGTGTATGGTTTATCCTAGACCTAAGGATGAAGTCACAAGCCAAGTGAGGGGTTTAATGAGTATAGCTTTCGTTCATAGTTGATGTGAGAGTGACTTATACTGTTTGAAGTGAGATCTAGGGTTAGAGTACTAGTTCAATGTTGGAAGACCCACTGCCTTGGGAATCATGTCCAATGCAGGGTAGTTTAGGGGTTGATTGGAGCTAACTAGTACAAGTGACAAGTTTGACCATGATACATGATGGCATCAAGGGTTTGGTTCACCACACTAAGGTCAAACCACAAGTTAATCCAACAATCTAGGAAAGTCGAATTGACTTGGAGAGTAACCAGTGCCTTGGGAATTGGGATAATGGAGTCAAAGTAGGGTTGACTTGTGGTTGAGGACAAGTATAGCATGAGACAAGTGGGCAATAAAGTTCTTGATGGATAAGTAGGTCTAGATCTAGGTTTAACCCAAGTGGACCACAATCCCTTAAAAAAAGGAATGTTATCCCCAAGGCAAGATCTGACAAAGTGACACACTAGACCTAGAATTTGAATTATTCCTGTTTCAAATCCGCAAGAATCTCAAGTACCCATGTCCTATAAGTGAGTTAACTCACTTCTCCAAGGTGGTGCGACTTTACCCAAGGAGGCCTACAAGGTGGGTTTGGTGGGTCAAGACAAGTCCGATGGCATCCAAACTTTAGATCTAGGTAGGTTGGTTAGGTAGGAGTATGGATCTATAATTTCACGGCAATCCGACGGCTAGATCTTACTAGATCTGAGTTTAAGTACACCTAATGGTCCAAAATGGGGATTAAAACCCTTAAAATATGGAATAGGGCCCACAAGGTGAATTTCAGAAAAGTAACAATCTGGGTGTATGTTATTTGAGGTGTAGATTATGGATCAAGCGGGATCTCAAACACCCATGTACTAGATCTAGGTCAACTTGCTCAAACTAGGAAGTGCGCTTTGCTTGGAAGAGGCTAAGTTGGCTTGGGAAGGGGTCAAACGGAAGCCAATCCTCACCAAACTATAGATATGGGATGCCGTGGATGCTATAGAGGTGGGTTTTCAATATTATGCCCAACAACCCACTAGATCTAAGTAGATCTGAGAAAATGTAAAATGGGGGTTATAAGATATTTAGGGTTTTAACAATTTATGAGTTATGTCAATGGATTGGATAAAGGAAAGAGAAACAAACCTATGGATCTTACCTGGGTAACCTTGTAGATGCCTTGATGATGATGATCTATGCAAACCCGATCAATTTGAGAAGCTTTGAGGTAGTTTTCTATGCAAGTCGATTTGATCCAAGAAGCCAATGCGCCCTCTCTCCTACACAACAAACGTCAACAATATCAGATTTGATGCATCAAGAGATAAGACTAATGCCACAAGAGAAGTAACAGAAAGATAGCATAGATCACAATGAAGCTAATGATAACCCCCTGATACAAGCGAATGCCAAGAAAGTTGATTTGAAGAAGCCTTGCAAAATCGCCCTTGTTGAAGTCGCCCTCCTGTAGACAAACAATGATTTCCAAAAAAAGATAGATCTTACCACAATTTCCAAATGCTAGGTTGCAATAGACTTTCCAATCACCATCTAAGAACACTAGATGCAAAGGAGACCACAAGAATTTCCACAAGAATATTTTTCTATACCAATAATCCAAGAGCCAAAGACCCCTTACAATGAGAAGCTCTCTCCTTTAAATAGGAAGGAGAGGCACCAAAACCCTAACCACTTTTTGAATGAGTGGCTAAGATTAAAAGATACAAATGTATAATCAATGGTTGAGATGATCTCAACAATAAAATACATGGATCACAAATAAAATATTATGTAAGTGGACAAAATCGCCCTAGAAGAGGGGAATCCCACCAAATCATGATGAAAAAATATCATAAGAGGCTTATGGTGGGTCCAAGGGGTAATTTTATCCCTCCTTTGTCAATCCCCATAGCACAATAAATATAAAATAATCATCAATGTACCAAATCGTGCCTCCATGGTCAAGTCGTGGTCCTCAAAAGACCTCAAAAAATCATCAGAAAGTGCCATAAGTGATGGATGCGGGCCCCGATGAAGCTGAAACTTCTGGAGAAGGTGTGGAAGATCCCGATCTATCATCACTGATCATCCCATGCCATAACTTTGCCTCAGTAGCCCAAATCGATTTCCTCAATAGCCATTTCTACCAATCCTGAAATGCCTCGAGAAGCGTGAAACTGCCCCAAACAGCCTCCTTGAGTGACTGCGTTGTCAAGGTGAGGGAACCAGTGTGTCCGGGAGGGGGGTAATATGGTAAAAAAAGGTGGCTGGACCACCCCTTCCATGATCAGCGCCCTAGGTCAACCGGATAAAAATCTCATCTGCTCTGACAGGGCCTCCGACAGACCAAAACTGCACTGGGACAGTCTACTGAGGCTCAATCATCACTGTAAGTGACTGGAACTGAAAACAAACTGTCCCATTGGACTCAGAAGGTCCAAATCCATCCAAGATGTGTACTCATACACCATATGAGTCTTTGCATGATCAAAATAAATATCCAATATACCGGAACAAGGCCAATAATAATGATCTGTAAATGACCAAACACTGCTGTAACCCAAGAATCATCATCATAACCCTGTAGCTGCTGCATAGAATCATCATGTATGTATACATAGACCATATATCATCTATCCATATCATCATAAGGTCTAACATCTCATGTCCCATGGTCCTCCATGGTCAAACTGGGTCTAACCAAGACCAAATATAACTCAGACCATCATCCAAGGCTGCTGCAAAGTGTCAAGGTTAATACATGCTCTACAACTTATTCAACTAACAATTATAACACAGAGTAGTCATAACTGGCGACCTAAATCCAAATATATAGTGTCGTTAATTATTATTATTACTCAGACTAGACTTTCAGGATCATACTCACTTCATAGTTGTGATCAATTTGCTAGTGAAGGCTAAAGGCTAAAGTAATTGGCTAGGCTAAGGGATGACTTGACTGACTTGACTTTGTGACACTTTGGCAAGGGAAAGGCAATACACACCATAGTATATATTGAATGAGCAATAACACAGGGAATGGCGGTGTCTCACAAATGGATGAGTTGTTTAAAGAGGGTTTATTCACCTTCACAGATGCGCACAATCCATAATACAAATAAGGCCAGCAATTGTTTAGATATAGCATTTAAGTTCCATTGATTTTTGGGCCTGAAGTTTCCATAGCCTTGATCTATGTGTGTTTATAAACACATTGCATAGATTTACATTTATTTTAGGCTTTCTGCTACAGGTGTGTTTTTAAGGCACTTGTTTACCTGAGCACTTCTAGGTGTGTCATGGACAGCTTGTTTACCTAGGTATTTATTTTCCAAAAGATATAACATTTTATTTTCATGGCCATTTTCATTTGGCATGCCTCTCATTCATGTGTGTTTAGAAACACATTGCATGAATGGGCTTTTCATACAAGATATAGCATTTCATTTTTTCCATATTTTGTATTCATGGCAGCACCAAAAGTTGCAGGTTTAGCCAACACAACTTTAGTGACTAGGGGGAATTCCAAGGAACTCCAACTCACCGTAGGTAAGTTTTTTCACCAACTCAGAGCCGAGACACAATAAACAAGGAAGCTCATCCAATACAGAGGCTACAGTGGGGGAAAGATCCTCCATGTCACTAGTCAAGTAGTAAGTCAGGGTGATAAACTAAAAGGTAGGCCATGGATGGATGAAGACAATGAATAATGGAGCCAACACTAGCAAGCCAAGGTATGGTGGAATGATCACCTCTATTCTCCCTAAGGAGGGTACATACCAATGAGTATGAATAGTGAACTTCTATGTCTGAGTAGGGACAATATAATATATGTATAAATCAACCAGGTCCAAATATCTATATGATCGCCAGATCATGACACTATGTGCTAAGACATGCTATAAGAATAAGTATAAAAGCAAATCTAACCATAACACCATGATATACCTGTTGAGTCATATACCTGGATGCTCATCAACCTGTACCATCCTCTTTCCTCTGAAACTGCTGTTGTAACTCTGGGCACTACTGACTGCTCTGTACCAATGGTACAATGGCTACATCGGGCATCTCTCTGAGTGTCCCGAGACTCAGTCATGGCATGGGGAATATAACTGGTGTCCACAATATGATAGTGATCCAATATAGATGCTCATCTCAGCATCTCAAATGTAGGGGAACTGGATGAATAGTGTACTGGCATCAGAAAAATAATGTATGGTAGCCCGGCTACTATAAATGTGATAACATCTGGCTACGGCTGGGACAAGTGCTCTGCTGAAATGAGCGCTTGAGAACCTCAGAATCTCTGGTCCTCGAACTCTGCTACTCGAATCCACGATCCAACACTCTACCATTTTATTTCCAACTTTTATTCTTGCAACCTATTTTCTCCATTCACAAACATCAAAAATACCTCATGCCGCATGTGTGGGAGAAAATATAAAGCCAACTGAAATAAAATCTACTCTATGTCAGAAATATAAATGCAGAAAGTAAATTAAACTACTAACATAATTTGCAAAATTTGAAATTTATTGTGCAGGAAAAAGAAAAATGACAGGTACTCATTTAAACTAGGAGCTTACAAAGGAGCTTGGAGATAAACAAGGTGCCAGACTCAATGGCTGAAAAACTAACTACTGCCCAAGTAGGCTTATTCAGTTCCTACCTACTCTAATCTAACCAGTCATCACAAATGCTAGGTAAAATCATAAATCCAGTGCAACCATTCATCAAATAGGTTAATGATTCTTATTTGATTTTTGATAATAGAACAAGTCAAGATTGGGCTAAAGATCAACAAATTTAAGGGCACAGTCTTCTTGATTTGTTCATAAATTGAAGAATGGTTTGAATGATGCAATATGAAATTATGCCAAGGAGAAGACTGACTGATGCAAACATCCTCCATCAAAGAACTGATAGGATCATAAAATTTATGCAAGTTAAACTCAGAGATGGATAGAGGAAGGACATAAGACATGTGATTCGATTCATTTTCACACAGATTAACTTGTTCATTTACTTCTCTTACATATTCAATTTGATTCTCCTTGGGACTGATGATCAAAAATTCAAGTGGGGATAAATTAAGGTTTAGAAGACGAAAAGTCAAAATCAAACCCACTTGATGCTCAAAAATGGAGAAAAGGTGAAATTGATCTTTAAATATCTTTTCTAGCCACCAAGAATGATTGATAACTTGACAACAAGCATTGTGGTTCCAAAGTGACTGAAAAGGGAAATGAGGTGCTTTTTCTCCAAACATATAATCATGCTTATACTTCTTTTTGAAAATTTCCAAGGCAAAAGATTGACTAGAGCACCAACCCAAAGATGATTGAAAGAATTGGGAAAGGAGGGTGGATTGCAAATATGAAATTTCTCCCAAATGAATAGACAAGTTTGACCTTGGATTTTGATAATAGAAAACATTCTTTATTTTAGGAATAATTTCAAGCTTTTGATCAAATTTAATATTTACAACCTGAGGACAAGATTGACCATAACTATCTAACTCTAAGTTATCTTGATTAAAGATGAAAAAAGGAAAATTTAAAGATTCATTGTAAGAAGTGGAACAAAGATTAGAACACCTAGTGTTATTTATTAATTCTTCCTCATTTTGATATTGATCTTTTATTAATTCATCATTAAAATTATAAGAGGATAAGTGATCATTTTCATTTAATTGATCAGGGGTGAAAGTAATAATTTCATTTAAAATATCCTGATTATTTGCACAATGATCACCTGAAATCA
Source organism: Larix kaempferi (assembly GCA_027924585.1). NCBI lineage: Eukaryota > Viridiplantae > Streptophyta > Pinopsida > Pinales > Pinaceae > Larix > Larix kaempferi. The sequence continues at coordinate 5,835,691 of BSBM01000066.1, forward strand.
CCACTAAAGGATCTTGATCTATGTCCCTACTTTCTTCTTCTTCAATAAGCTGATAAGGAATTGAATGATCAATAAAACTAGGATGATTGATGAGTTCTTCCGAAGGAGAAACTTCAATAGACTTGTTGACTAAAGGCTCATCCTCAGAAATTTTCTCTGGATCAAGACTAGGGCTACCTAAAAAGAAATTTGAAAACATACGATTTATATTAGTGATTCGACTTTCAATTAACTCAAAAGTGGAAAACTTATCCTGAAAGGAAATTGGGCAAGGGGGGTCATCTCCGGATATTGACAGTTCACTGGAAGCTTGATTGTTAAATGATTCAACAATAGGATCGGAAAGGGAAAGGTTTTGATCTTGGATTTGATTCGAAAGATACATATCATCGAATTCATTTCCCCATTCTTCTAAGAATTTATTTTCAAACATGTCATATCCGGAAATGCTATTGGGTTTCAAATTCGAAAGCCAGAGCCCAGCTCTTTCTTTGAAAGATGAAGCCAATAGTTTCATACACACATCCTCATGGGTTATGGATAACTCGTTAAGAACTTCCCGAAATCTTTCAAGGTGCCTTCTAACAGAGATTTCATAACTTCCATCGAAAGTCGGCAACCTTTCGCAGGCTTGATGAGGAATATGATGAGGATACCCAACAATTTTGGAAAAGTCAAAAACTTTCAATCGACCGAAAGTCCTAGGTCTCTCAGCAGCAGCCATGGATAATAATTTTTTTATTTTTTATATTTTATATTTTTTAATATTTTAATATTTATTTTTAAATTCAAGAACCTGAAAACAAAATGATGCATCCCATGGGTTCTAGATAATGATAAGATATGTCTTAATTTATAGTGTTATAGGGATGTAAATGAGCTCGCTCCTCAGCGGAGTCACGATTGGGAGTCGCCAGGTAGATTTAAACTCTTCTACCAAGATATGTGTCGTTGTATTTGCAGGAAGGACTACTAGCTTTTCCGAGGTAAGCCCTATGCCCAAATGTTAGGTAAGAAAAATGGGAGGGCTTTTAGGAAATAATATATCGGACCAAGGTAAGCCTATTGCGTCCCCGGCAACGGTGCCAAAATGTTATCACCTAAACTGTAGTTACCCCTATGGATCTATCCAGTCATGGATGGAAATAGGGAAGGGCAACTCAAAAGGTGCAACCACGATCACCTCGACCTCCAGTATATGGTTGTCACGCCAGTCGAGGAAACCTTCGCTTTATGTTATCTAGCCCAGACAACAAAGGGGGAGACCTAATCTACTCCCGACAGGAGAGATCAAAACCAAGACACCAAATCAGGGTATTTCTAAGTGAAGTTAGGTGTATGGTTTATCCTAGACCTAAGGATGAAGTCACAAGCCAAGTGACGGGTTTAATTAGTATAGCTTTGGTTCATAGTTGATGTGAGAGTGACTTATACTGTTTGAAGTGAGATCTAGGGTTAGAGTACTAGTTCAATGTTGGAAGACCCACTGCCTTGGGAACCGTGTCCAATGCAGGTTAGTTTAGGGGTTGATTGGGGCTAACTAGTACAAGTGACAAGTTTGACCATGATACATGATGGCATCAAGGGTTTGGTTCACCACACTAAGGTCAAACCACAAGTTAATCCAACAATCTAGGAAAGTCGAATTGACTTGGACAGTAACCAGTGCCTTGGGAATCTGGATAATGGAGTCAAAGTAGGGTTGACTTGTGGTTGAGGACTCCTATAGCATGAGACAAGTGGGAAATAAAGGTCTTGATGGATAAGTAGGTCTAGATCTAGGATTAACCCAAGTGGACCACAATCCCTTAAAATAAGGAATGCTATCCCCAAGGCAAGATCTGACAAAGTGACACACTAGACCTAGGTTTTGAATTATTCCCGTTTCAAATCCGCAAGAATCTCAAGTACCCACGTCCTAGAAGTGAGTTAACTCACTTCTCCAAGGTGGTGCGACTTTACCCAAGGAGGCCTACAAGGTGGGTTTGGTGGGTCAAGACAAGTCCGATGGCATCCAAACTTTAGATCCGGGTAGGTTGGTCAGGAAGGAGTATGGATCTATAATTTCACGGCAATCCGACGGCTAGATCTTACTAGATCTGAGTTTAAGTACACCTAATGGTCCAAAATGGGGATTAAAACCCTTAAAATGTGGAATAGGGCCCACAAGGTGAATTTCAGAAAAGTAACAATCTGGGTGTATGTTATTTGAGGTGTAGATTATGGATCAAGCGGGATCTCAAACACCCATGTACTAGATCAAGGTCAACTTGCTCAAACTAGGAAGTGCGCTTTGCTTGGAAGAGGCTAAGTTGGCTTGGGAAGGGGTCAAACGGAAGCCAATACTCACCAAACTATAGATCCGGGATGTCGTGGATGCTATAGAGGTGGGTTTTCAATATTATGCCCAACAACCCACTAGATCTAAGTAGATCTGAGAAAATGTAAAATGGGGGTTTTAAGATATTTAAGGTTTTGACAATTTATGAGTTATGTCAATGGATTGGATAAAGGAAAGAGAAACAAACCTGTGGATCTTACCTGGGTAACCTTGTAGATGCCTTGATGATGATGATCTATGCAAACCCGATCAATTTGAGAAGCTTTGAGGTAGTTTTCTATGCAAGTCGATTTGATCCAAGAAGCCAATGCACCCTCTCTCCTGCACAACAAATGTCAACAATATCAGATTTGATGCATCAAGAGATAAGACTAATGCCACAAGAGAAGTAACAGAAAGATAGCATAGATCATAATGAAGCTAATGATAACCCCCTGATACAAGCGAATGCCCAGAAAGTTGATTTGAAGAAGCCTTGCAAAATTGCCCTTTTTGAAGTCGCCCTCCTGTAGACAAACAATGATTTCCAAAAAAAGATAGATCTTACCACAATTTCCAAATGCTAGGTTGCAATAGACTTTCCAATCACCATCTAGGAACACCAAATGCAAAGGAGACAACAAGAATTTCCACAAGAATATTTTTCTATACTAATAATCCAAGAGCCAAAAACCCCTTACAATGAGAAGCTCTCTCCTTTAAATAGGAAGGAGAGGCACCAAAATCCTAACCACTTTTTGAATGAGTGGCTAAGATTAAAAGATACAAATGTCTAATCAATGGTTGAGATGATCTCAACAATAAAATACATGGATCACAAATAAAATATTATGTAAGTGGACAAAATCGCCCTAGAAGAGGGGAATCCCACCAAATCATGATGACAAAATATCATAAGAGGCTTATGGTGGGTCCAAGGGGTAATTTTATCCCTCCTTGGTCAATCCCCATAGCACAATAAATATAAAATAATCATCAATGTACCAAATCGTGCCTCCATGGTCAAGTCATGGTCCTCAAAAGACCTCAAAAAATCATCAGAAAGTGCCATAAGTGATGGATGCGGGCCCCGATGAAGCTAAAACTGCTGGAGAAGGTGTGGAGGACCCCGATCTATCACCATTGATCATCCCATGCCATAACTTTGCCTCATTAGCCCAAATCGATTTCCTCAATAGCCATTTCTACCAATCCTGAAATGCCTCGGGAAGCGTGAAACTACCCCAAACAGCCTCCTGGAGTGCCTGCGCTGTCAAGGTGAGGGCACCAGTGTGTCCGGGAGGGGGGTAATATGGTAAAAACAAGTGGCTCGACCACCCCTTCCATCATCAGCTCCCTAGGTCAACCGGATAAAAATCTCATCTGCTCTGACAGGGCCTCCGACAGACCAAAACTGCACTGGGACAATCTACTGAGGCTCAATCATCACTGTAAGTGACCAGAACTGAAAACAAACTGTCCCATTGGACTTATAAGGTCCAAATCCATCCGATATGTGTACTCATACACCATATGAGTCTTTGCGTGATCAAAATAAATATCCAATATACGGGAACAAGGCCAATAATAATGATATGTAAATGACCAAACACTGTTGTAACCCAAGAATCATCATCATAACCCTGTAGCTGCTGCATAGAATCATCATGTATGTATACATAGACCATATATCATCTATCCATATCATCATAAGGTCTAACATCTCATGTCCCATGGTCCTCCATGGTCAAACTAGGTCTAACAAAGACCAAATATAACTCAGACCATCATCCAAGGCTGCTGCAAAGTGTCAAGGTTAATACATGCTCTACAACTTATTCAAATAATAATTATAACACAGAGTAGTCATAACTGGCGATCTAAATCCAAATATATAGTGTCGTTAATTATTATTATTACTCAGACTAGACTTTCAGGATCATACTCACTTCATAGCTGTGATCAATTTGCTAGTGAAGGCTGAAGGCTGAAGTAATTGGCTAGGCTAAGGGATGACTTGACTGACTTGACTTTGTGACACTTTGGAAAGGGAAAGGGAATACACACCATAGTATATACTAAATGAGCAATAACACAGGGAAGGGCGGTGTCTCACAAATGGATGAGTTGTTTAAAGAGGGTTTATTCACCTTCACATATGCGCACAATCCATAATACAAATAAGGCCAACAATTGTTTAGATATAGCATTTAAGTTCCATTTCTTTTTGGGCCTGAAGTTTCCATAGCCTTGATCTATGTGTGTTTATAAACACATTGCATAGATTTACATTTATTTTAGGCTTTCTGCTGCAGGTGTGTTTTTAAGGCACTTGTTTACCTGAGCACTTCTAGGTGTGTCATGGACAGCTTGTTTACCTAGGTATTTATTTTTCAAAAGATATAACATTTTATTTTCATGGCCATTTTCATTTGGCATGCCTCTCATTCATGTGTGTTTAGAAACACATTGCATGAATGGGCTTTTCATACAAGATATAGCATTTCATTTTTTCCAGATTTTGTATTCATGGCAGCACGAAAAGTTACAGGTTTAGCCAACACAACTTTAGTGACTAGGGGGAATTCCAAGGAACTCCAACTCACCATAGGTAAGTTTTGTCACCAACTCAGAGCCGAGACACAATAAACAAGGAAGCTCATCCAATACAGAGGCTACAGTGGGGGAAAGATCCTCCATGTCACTAGTCAAGTAGTAAGTCAGGGTGATAAACTAAAAGGTAGGCCATGGATGGATGAAGACAATGAATAATGGAGCCAACACTAGAAAGCCACGGTATGGTGGAATGATCACCTCTATTCTCCCTAAGGAGTGTACATACCAATGAGTATGAATAGTGAACTTCCAAGTCTGAGTAGGGACAATATAATATATGTATAAATCAACCAGGTCCAAATATCTATATGATCGCCAGATCATGACACTAAGTGCTAAGACATGCTATAAGAATAAGTATAAAAGCAAATCTAACCATAACACCATCATATACCTGCTGAGTCATATACCTGAATGCTCATCAACCTGTACCATCCTCTGTACTCTAAAACTGCTGCTGTAACTCTGGGCACTACTGACTGCTCTGTACCAATGGTATAATGGCTACATCGGGCATCTCTCTGAGTGTCCCGAGACTCAGTCATGGCATGGGGAATATAACTTTTGTCCACAATATGATAGTGATCCAATATAGATGCTCATCTCAGCATCTCAAATGTAGGGGAACTGGCTGAATAGTGTACTGGCATCAGAAAAATAATGTATGGTAGCCCGGCTACTATAAATGTGATAACAGGTACCATTGAATGGATTTCTGTTCCAAATGAAAGGATGCAAGTGGAACTTTGTGGACATCAAAAGTATTATGCAAACTAAAATATTGTTCTTCCTGGTATATCCATCCAGTCGGATCATTACCATTGAAGTGAGGAAAATCAATCTTCAGCTCAAATTGCTGGCAGAAGAGAACCCAGTTTCTGCAGAAGATTATGGCTGTCGTTTAGTGTTCATGGCTGAATGTTGAAGATGGAGGCTGAGAAATTTTTCATCCAGATCTTGGAGTTTGGTTTTGAGGGCTGCAAGTTCTTCCTCCATGATTTGTGCTCCTGCACAAGTGACAACCATAACTAGGAGTTTTTGTTTTTTGTCAATGTGTAGAAAAACAAAAACAGAAGGTTCTTTAGTAAAGGGAAATTTGGATTTGGAAAAAACTTTGATGGGTAATTGGGGTTTGACTAGGTTTTGGACACTTTCTAATGGACAGGGAAGCATAAAATGGGGATTTTAAAAGCGGGGTGAAAGAATGGGAAAATTTGTCAAAGAGGGACAAAGAAGTAGAATTAGGAAATGAACACTGTGGCAAAATTTGAAGGCAATTGGGTGAAAATAGAAGAAGTTATGGAAAACCCTAAAAATAGACAAATTGTCACATACCCACCCATCCAACCAAGGAAAGGGAGGGAACATGATGCCAATCTATGGGACTTTTCACAAATACTCAGCCATTTCATTAGATTCATAGCAATAAAGAGATGTGTGCAGATGCAAATCACTTAAACATGCACAGCGGAATAAAACATATTCATCCACACACTCTTCCTATGCATTCAACATATCAATAACAGTCATTAATTAAACATTGCAGAAGTAAATACATAGACATAAAAACACTTATCTTCATTTTACAACTGCCCCAAGCAACTAGTTATGTTGTTGCAACGTTCCACCCAACCATAGGCTCTTCGACATCTTATACTAAGTTCGTCCGAAGGCCACCCTCGAGCTCAACATGATTCTCACAAGGAAAGGGAACATTCCATCTCACACACAGCCCATTAACCATTTCATCTCAGCCAAGCCAGTCCAACTGGGTTTATCAGGCTACACTTGAACCTTGGAGTCTTACACTCAAGCTCAAGCCAAAGCAATGAATACCCATACCCATACCCCAACATATTCATTTCTCACACAGCAAGCACAAACATTGGGCATAGATACACATTTCCAGTGATGGAATTCACAAACAAGATGGCCATAGATTTTCCCCAAATCGTGGCTCACCCAAAACGAGCTGTGGGAAGGAAAATGCATCCACAGGGAGGAAAAACGTTTTCTCCCCAACTCTCTCAGCATTTAACAACAAAAACGGTCTCTATGGAACCCCCATTCCATTCCCCTTCTTCCCCACTGGTATACAACACAAAAACGCCCTTCTCTACTGGGAGAATGAAGGAAAAACACAACAAACATGCCTGGAAAACGCCCAGGTAGCTCTAAACTCATGAGGGAGAAGGAATGACCATGGATAATGGCTTGGGGGAGAAATTCCTAGTTCTTTTCTTGCCCAAGAAGCAAAACGCGAATTCACATGCAGGGTGGTTTTCCCATACCCGAATTTGGACAGCCATACCTCCCATTCCCCAAGGCATTAACTACCTCAACCAACTCTTGGGAGAAATCAATGATTGGGTGCAAAAGTCAACATGGGTAGTTGAGGGTTTGATGGGTTCTCTCATTGACACTTGGCTTGACTTGAGTGGCTCAAGGGTTTGAATGTTTGCCCTCCCAATTCCTTGTAAAATCATGCCCCCATCTCTTGTTGCATTGCATAGCTAGTTGTGGGTATTTTTATTAAAAATGCATCTTACATGATATTGAAATTCCAATGTGCCTGGCTAGCACACAAGCAATATGCATCACTAAATCGATGGCAGGGCCTTGGTCTTGAGCTCCTCACCATGATTTCATAACAATATTACATCATTACATTTGAATGTAATGGGGTCAATAATGGAGACGTGACACAAATGTGGGATTTGTGGCTTTGGGAAGTGGAATTTGGGATAGAGTCCTCGGGAATGAAGTATGCATAATGGGATTGCAGGGTTGTCAGTGAAGTTTCAAGGGAAATAGAGTTAAAACAAAGAATATATGGTGAAAAAATAGAATGGATCTACAATGAAGTTTTTTTTTTGCTTTGGAATGGATCTACAATGACATGGAAGTGATCAGAAACAGTTTCAGACAGATGTAATATGCGATTTATCAGCTAGAAATAGATATGGACCCCTGGTATGTACGACTTCGTACATGTTCAAAGGATTCACTAGGCCACCAATGCTTTCTAATGCCTTGCATATTGGGGAAGCAACCCTCACTCCACGGCTCAGGTAAAACTGATAACCTCTTTGCCACAAACGACAACTCTTGGTTTACCTCACGGGTGGGAACTATTCAATCAGGTAGGGGTCGTTTCCATTTTCACTAGTAAGTCCTCTCAATGGGCTATCTACTTCCAGGTTCCTGTGGTACTCCTCACATGAGTTTTAGGGATTATTCCCAAGTAATTCCCACAGTTAAGCAGATAGGGATGATTCCTAGATCCGAACCTATAATTGATAGGAAGAAATACAGAAGTGAAATTTTTTTTTGACAGAAATTCCACCCAAAGAGCCCATGAAAGTGCTCTCATACCAGATGTGAGGAACCTCCAACAATTAATTAATGAAAATGCATGATATATCAAAAATAACAGAACACATAATCGATTTATTGATCGTGGGCCACTTCAAGGGGGAAACCTCCTTTGAGCAAGCTCAATACAAATAACTTCTCGGTGCCTTGTTTGGCCTCAACACTTACTTATATACTAATTCTATGTGCCAATACTATGGATCAATACCATGGAACATATAATACTATAGGACGACTTACAAAGCATATGCGTCCAATACTATGGATCAATACCATGGAACAAATAATACTATGGGCTAATAGAAACTAAGGATCAATACCATGGAACATATAATACTACGAGACGACTTACAGAGCATATGCATCCAACAACAATATACTAAGAAAGTATAGAGAAGGGTTGAAACAGGTTCCTAACATTTATCAAAAGCATGCATGCACTTTTTTTATTAGCGCATGCACACTCTTGCTTGGCTATTTCCCACCATCTTTAGTAATACAATAGAAATCAAATCCACCATACAATATTTTGTAGATAGATATAGGCACAACTGCAAAAAAAAGTTTACTCTTCATTGTATTTTGACCGCAAAGGAGAATTTGTGAGTGAGAAATAGTTTGATGTCTTCTTGTGTGTTATAGAGGACAAATATTGTGTATTTGAATGAGAAATTATGAAATTTGAATAAATGGCCTCATGAACTATTCTCATAGAAGTGAATTGTGAAATTATCATAGAAGTAAATTTGTGTGAATGGAATACAATTATTCTTGCATTCACTAGTTTCAAGCCAAATATTGTGCATTTGAATGGGAGTGTGTGAAATTGGTGGATAAATCTAGTCTCTTAAACTATGTATTTGGAAGAGAATTTGTGAAATTCAAACCAACAATTCTCATAGAGGTGAATTTGTGTAATTCCAAAGGAAACTTATTCACCAGTTTCAAGCCAAATGTTGTGTATTTGTTTTAATCTGTGGGATTACATGGAGTTACTAGTAGTCCATCGATTATACACATAAATATATGTTGTACGCATAATCATACATACATGAGAGAGAAAGAGAATAGAGTAATGGGAACCCATAGAAAAAGTATATTGTATTATCAGACAAACTAGATATGTACAAAAAGCATATCCATTTACTCGTCTCACCATCATATTATATATTTGATACATACAGTTATTATGTTATGGTTCCATAACCATTCAGTCGGTTAGCATAACCCACATGACTATCTGAGTCGACTATGTGCTAGTCGAACGGGAGGACCTAGTCCGATGGCCAACTAGGCTTCTCCAACATCTACCCCACCCTGCAACATTTCTTCATCCCGAAGAGACTCATGGATATGTAATATTTACAATATTCAAAAAAATAATTGCTACTATTTTTGTTGTGACATGGATGCTTGTCCTGGAGGAGTGCAATCAACACAAGCTTCAACAATTGTTGGAGCAGGTAGAACTAGTTGGTCTTGGAAGTCATCCCATTCTACTAGGATGGTTTTGATGTTTGCTGTCAAGATGGTCATTTATGATATTTGAATGAGCTTGATCTACATTGGTTCCCTTAGAATTTTATTCATTTCAGGTCCACAAGTGTGTTCCTGAAGCTGGATAGACCTCATTCGGTGATAAATCCTCAGCGTGATATGATTGAATTCTTCTTGGGCTTTTTTTCCTTGTTGGAGCCATTGGTACTCATTTCTTCGAAGATGTTCTTGTCATTGGTTTTCGATATGGATTTGTTTTTCTAATGTTTGAGCTGCATTTGGAGTGGCCAAATGCTTTTGTTTATATAGTTCTGATATAATATCTTGTTGCTTTTGTATATCTAGACAAACTTTGCCATAATAAGAGTAGCAATTGTTTAGGATGGTGGATGCTTTAGTTGCTTGTGTTTCATATTATTTTAACTTGGCATCATATTCTGCAAACACTTTGAATTCGTCTGGAAGGAGGAATCTCGTTTCATCTTGTTGTTTCTAGATTCATTGTTCTTGAATGTTGTCATATTTCTCCAAGAAAAATTCGAAGAGGGATTTAATTTGCTCAAGCAAATTCTTTTGTAAATATTATGGAACTTTTCCAATAGTATGTTCTACTTTCTCGATGCAGGTAGTCACAATATATTTTTCCTCTTTCTTGACTACTTTGAGCTTTTTGGAGTCATCTCTCCATATTTTTTTTCGTTTCATAGTGGAAACTTTGATAATATTATCAAGTTCTTTTTCTCGAATTATGGATGGCAATAGGTTAATTGATTTTTCTTCCTCCTCTTTTGATGGTCTGATTGAGAAGGTGATCTTGAAATCCTTCTTACTTTTCTTGTCTTCCATTGCTGATTTCTTGGAGTCTTTAGTAGAGCTTGGAGTTGTTAGTAGTGTAGTGGTCGTGTCAACAGTAGATGCGGTCAAGGCAACGGATGTTGTGACTACTAAATTTGGTGGTGGAGTTGGCGACGATGGGGGTTCTAAAGGTATCATTAGTGGTAGCATCGATGTTACAAGAAATGAGGATGGAAAAGGAGACGAAAACAATAAGGTAGACGATTATGGTAGAGGTAATGACTGCAGAGCTAATTATGGAGAAGGAGATGACGACAATAAGTTCAAGGTTGTCAAAATTGTTGTTGTGGTTATCTAAGGAGAAGATATCTATATTGTATGATATGACAAGGAAACTAGTAATTCCAATAGGGGTGTTTTTTTGAAAATGTCATTGAAGTTTTGCACAACGGCTGCAAGACTTGAAGGTAAAGGTGGGTCATCTTTGGAATTCGAGTGGGGCGATGGTGAAGTGGTGAGGATAGTTGAGTCGATTGGGGTTGGGATGGATATTTTTGCAACAAGAAGGGGTGAATTCAACAAGAAGGTTGGAGCTATGCTTGTTCTCATAGGGGTAGATATAGCTAGTTGTGAAGAAGGTGGTTGAATTGCATAGTTTAGAGAAGTTAGTTTCACTTTTTTCTTAGTTTAACTTACTGGTTGAATAGGGGGGCTTGAAGAAAGGTGTTGGATAAATTTTGCTACATATTGACGGAACTCGGGTGAATGTACAATGTGTTCAACATTAGGGGTGGTTACCTCTTGTTGGGATTCTTCTTCTAATATGGCCAGCAAGGATGGAGGTGACTAATTTGTTAAGTCGACTGGATCCTTTGGATTTTTGGAAGTACGTGGTTTATTTTGCGGGGGGGTGAGTACTACAACCAGAGCTATTTTAGTGGCTTGTAATGATGGTTTCGTTGGTTGGAAATCCTTTTGAATCTGCTAGTCGACAGATGCATTGTTCTTTACAGCTTCAATAAGTACATTTTTGTGCTTTCTCTCTAAGTTACACAATATCATCCTCTGTAGGATCCAGTAAGAGATATATTTTCTTGGAAGTTTTCCTCGTTTCTTTCCCTTTTATGTCATGTTGATACTCAAATATTTTATGAGCAATTTTTCTTAATTGTGCTTTAAGTCATGGTTATTCAAAGTTGGGATTCTCTCCTTATTTGATGATGGGTTATTCTTCATCTGTTTCAGTCATGACACCCAAAGATTCAACGAATAGCTCTTTACTGGCAATGGCGACTGGTACGAGCACAAGTGGGTTAATTGACTCTTATTCTACGTAGAATGATGTAAGATATAAGGTGACTTCTCTCTGTTCTTCAAGTTATATGTTCGATAGGGGATCTATGATGCTTGTGTGTTGTGTTGTGGAAACAAATTGTATGGGGTATACTGTATTCAACTGTTTTTCCATATTGTTGAATAATTATGGAATATTTGGATAAAAATCCAACTCCTGAGCATCTCCTCCATCTCCTTGGTTATACTAGACTTTTGTGCAGTCGAGGCAAAGTTCAATATGTGCTTCCGAAGGGAGGCAACACTAGAATTGTTGCGGTACTCTCCATCTTGTGCACCTAATTTTTATATCTTGGAACCAAAGTTTCAAATGTGTCTACACTTTATTGATCTTGAATGATAGTCCTTTTCCTGCAAATAAATGAAATTTGGTCATAAGCGGTTGGCAAGTGTTAGAAAAATATTTTTCTTCGACTAGGGTAATTTTTGACATTACTATCTAGATTAGTAATGCCCAAAATCTAATGGAATGTGAGGAGTCCTGGAATTTTGCATGGTTTTCTTTCACTAACTGAGCTAGATGGTTATCCCAATTGAAAATTCTTGTATCATTTTCAACCTGCTTGACAGCTTCCAGCATGTCTAGTCATAAGTTGGATGGATGAACTGATCTTGTTAGAGATAGGGAAATAATAAGGGAAGTCCATTTGTAGCTTTCATACTCTACCCTTTTGATTATCAATCCTTTTGAGTTTCTGCCAGTAGTTGACCTTGTAAATTCTTCCACTAGGGCTTGTGCATTATTGGTCATTGGAATTGTTGGTCCTTTTCTTGAGAGGCCTGTAATGGAACTAGTGAGGGAATTTGTGATAGGTATGGCCTCATATATTCAAATTTTTATGTCATGGTATTGAATTACCAAAAAATTTGCCTTAATTTCCTTCAGACTATCAAATGAGGCAATCACATGTGCATTGAAATATTGTCAAATTGTGGCTGCACTGAGCTTTTGGGAGGCTTCTATCCATTTGGTGTCTTGAAGTCCCCATTCCTTGAACTCTTTGTAGTATTTTCCCCAATTGTGATCATCGATTTTGGATTTCTTAATTCTATATATTATTTCCTCTAAGGTTGTCATGGAAGCTTCTTCCAACAACATTTTGGCTTTCTTCTTAGTGGATTTGGACCTAGTTGTTACAGGGTATTTCTTTGGTGCGATGGTTGGTTCCTCAATGGGGAGGGTTGGTGGATTGTCTTGGTATTTTTCTTACTCAAGGTCAGACTACGCTTTGAAATATGAGCATGATCCTTCATGCGATTTTATAAGCATGGCAAGTTGTAGTGCTTTGCAGTGGGTGGGTGAGCACATTAAATTCAAATTTTATGGGTTACAACTCACTCGTGCGTGTGGTATAACTTATCCAGAATGTTTCCTTCATGCCTTAGATAATGTTCCTGGAGGTTGTTGCGGTTGTTGGTGCTTTCGTTGTTCCTTCGCCTTATATATCCCATCATTTGTCTTCGGTCATCTATGTGATGTTTTAGTCGATCATTTCCATTAATATTTCCTTGTATCTTTGTACTTCAAGTCGTCTCTATAGGAAGTTCGTCTTCTTTGAATTTCGTGTCCTTTTTCATTCCCGTGATCAGGCTCGTATACCTATTTTACTCCCATATTTTATGTTTTGCATGCATCCTTCCAAAGCAATCCATGTCTTAGTGTTTTTCATATTAATTTTTCTAGGTTAGTTAGTGTAACTGCTTCATTAGAGAAATTTTGAGGTAAAAAATGGGCCTCAAAAAATTAATATTGTATAACAAAAATCACCAATAGGATTCAATATGATGTCAACCATGGGGGATGAATCACCATTTTTTTGGGTAAAAGGTAAAAAGGAAAAAAGGTGAAAAAGTGAAAAAACTACTTTTTCAACTCGTATTTTCAAATTCTCCCTTTATATTCACTCAAATTTTGAGCAGGATCAATGCTTTACGGGGAATCCAATTCTACATCCAACGAGTACCCACATGACATACTTTTGATGGACCCCTCTCCTCAAAAAACGAGAAAATCATGAAAAAAACGTAATGATATGTTATCATCACATTTTTTCATGTTTTTCTTATTTTTAGAGGATAATTGTCCATCAAAAGTATGTTGTGTTGGTACTCGTTAGATGCATATTTTAATTACCAATCCAACAAGTTCTCCTGCTCGAAATTTGAGGGAATATACAAGGAGATAAGTTGAAAATATGAGTTGAAAAAGTAGTTTTCTTGTTTTTTCCTCCAAAATGTTATAAGGTATGCTAATATTATTTTATTATTTCCACTATTATTTTATAATTTTCCTTAGGAAGCCCATTTTAGACCTCAAAATTTCTCTAATTCTTAATTATAATGGAAATTAATTAGTTTATCCTAACTCCAACAAACTTGGGACATGGCATTCGACTAGTGATGATGCGGTCACTAGACGGTGTCGTGCCTCCTTTATAGTTTGTAATGTTTTAGTTTGGTTCCATTCACAAATTTATTGAAGACATGACCTTGAAGTGTTTTTAGCCTTACTTATTCGTTACAGTTAAGTTCTTCAACTATCTATGGTCCTAACCATGCAGTCTCAAGCTTCTTTAGTTTTCCTTTTATCCAACTATTGTATAATTGTACCAAGTTGCCAATAGATATGTCTTTGCTTTTGATGTTCCCATCGTACTAGAATTTTTTCTCTATATTTTGAAATTCTTGGTGATGTATAGCAATCATTCTGTCCTCTTCCATCTTTTGGAAATCAAATATTCTATCTCGAGTCACTTGAATAATGTCAAGATGTAGTACTTAAGCAATAGTTAGAGCTTGTTGTTTGAAGTGCAATGGGACGACTGCTTCTTGTCTAAATACCATCTTAAAAGGTGTTTGGAATGTTGATCATTTGAATGTTTTTCTGTATGCCTATAGTATGGCAAGGATTTTGTTGTCCCAATCATCCTGGTCTATGTTGCAAATATTTTTTAATCCTTTAGTTAATGTTTTGTTAAACAACTTAACAACACCATTTGACTGGGGATGGTAAGTTGAAATTTTACGATGACCTACCATGAAATTTGTGGTTTGCACATTGATGGTTCTATTAATAAAGTGCATTGCTTGATCGTTGATGAGTGTTAGGGAACATCCAAATCTTGTAATTATATTTTTACAGATGAATCGAGCTACGACTTCGCTAGTGCAAGCTTCAATTGGTTTTGCTTCGACCCATTTCATAGATAATCTACAATAGTAATAATATATTGTGCCCCGGTCTAATGACCAGGGTTTGGAAAGGGTTCGGAAAAATCTATTTCCCATATTTCGAATGTCAATATGGAGTTAACAAATATTAGGGGCATTTCATGTCATCAAATTGGTTGGCCCATTCATTGGAATTTTTTGCATTTATTCACATGATATTTGCAATCCCTATGTAGACATGGAAACCATAGTCCTAATTGTAAGATTTTCCTGGTAGTAGTGTTCATGCAAAAATGTCCTCCTTCAGGCCTTCAATGTTCTTCTTGTATGATATATTTTCATTCATGCTCAAGTATGCATCGACGAAGTATGTAGTTAGGCCCTAGTTTGTATAAGTCCCCATTGAATAATGTGTATGGTGCTACTTTCATTGCTAAAATATTTTTCTTTTTCTGTGATGTTCCTTAAGGTTCCTTCCCTTCTTCTTAAAATTATGCAATATCTACTAATTCTTTTGGTACTACTTCTATACTGAAAAGGTGCGCATCAGGTAGTTCCTTGTCGGTGGTGACTGGTTCTTCTCCAGTTTCAACATGCGATAAGTGGTCGGGGCTGACATTCAACTTTCCAAGTCGGACTATAATTTCAAATTCAAATTCCTGAAACAACAGGAACCATCGATATATATGACCATGGTATAGTGGCTTATTCACCAAGTATTTGAGAGATTGATGGTCTATATAAAATACAAATGGATCAGTGAGTAGGTAATGTTTTTATTTTTGTAGTGTGAATATCATTCCCAATCCCTCGCTTTCATTTGTTTATTAGTTTCTTTCATCTTTGTTTAGCTTGCGACTGGCATATGCATTAGGGTAGTCGAGTCCGTCAATTCCATCATCTCTGGGTTTTGTTAATATGCTCCGACTGTGATGCTTGGTGCATTAATATGGACATGAATTTTCTTCAAGCAATTGATGAATTTAAGTATTGGGGCTTCAACTAATTTCTTTTATGTAGCTTAAAATATTCCTCACATTCTGATGTCCATGAGAATTCAACATGTGCTCTAAGTAATTCTTCCAATAGAAATCTAATGTGAGATTAATGTCGAATAAATTTTCTATAATAGCCAGTATGTCCTAGCAAGATTCTAATTTTTTTAGGGTTTACTGGTGGTTTTAAGTCCGGGGTGAATTTTATTTTAGCTAAGTCCACCTTTATTCCATCCTTGCACATAACATGACCCAATAGTACTCCTATTGGTGTGGAAAATATGTGTTTCGTTATATTTAAGGGTAATTGTATTTGTCTGTACCTTTCTAGCATTAGGCAAATCCATTGTACATCGTATTTGAGCATTAAGTATATGGTCCAGTCGTCGAAGTAGACAACCATGATTTTATATAAAAAATGTTGAAAGGATTTTATAAATATTCTGGAAAAAACAACTGGGGCATTCTTTAGGGAAAATCGAATCACTCTATAAGCAAAAAATCCAAATTCATAGACAAATGTGGTCTTATGTTGGTGTTCTTTTGAAATTTGGACTTGGTTATATCCATAAAATCCATCGATGAATGAGTAGCATTCATTCCTAAAGACTTCGTTAATAATATCATTGACAAAGTGAGTTGGGAAGTCGACATAGATGCGAAGTCTCTTTGGGTCGTGCTTCTTTGTCTGGACGACCATGGGTCTATACCACTCATATTGATCTACTAGATATATTATTCCTTCATTTAACATGTTTTCAATTTCTTTCTTGACTATGCCTTTATACATGTGGGATAACTTATATGGTCGTTTCTTTATGGTTTTAGCATTAGGAATTATATCATTTTTCATTTATCCCATTTCCTATACAAGTATTTTCAGGTCTTTGTTGTCTTAAGAAAAAATGTCTTGATATTCTTTAAGCAGATTAGCTATTTTGGCAGTTTGTTGATCCGACCAGTAGTCTCCTATCTTTGCAATTTTTGGCTGGCCATTGATAGATATGTCGACTTCGTTTGTCTTAATCTTAGCATCCATCCACTCAGGTGATTTTGATTCATTGATTATTTGTTCTCCTTCTTTAAATTTTCTAAAAACTAAGGGAAATTGTTTGTCGTCGTCTTCATTCTCCTTTTCTTTGATGGCAATTTTGAAAGTCGGGTTTATTGGTTGTATTACTTGTGGGTGATATCTCCTCCCTCAAAATTTTTTCCAATTAGTATGCTCATTCTCCATTTCTAGTTGGGTCATCACTTGATCCGACTATTTATTTTTAAAAGAAATTACTTTACAATCTGAGACTAACCGACTGCTTGGGTCATTTTTTGTGTTTCATCAATTTAATGAATTGGTGCAATTCTTGTATTACGTCGTGAAGGCATTTTCTACAGGAGAGAAGGATAAATATTTAATAAATTTTTCCTTAATATTTTTCCATTTAAATGTTTCTCCTCTTGCTTATTCCATTTTGTACCATTTGTTAGGAAGGTCGTCTAAGGTATTCAAGAACAAATGTGGAAAAATTATTCCGTCTCTATCTCCTTCTCGTTTCCATTTTTTGCACAATTCTCTATATGCACGATAGTGTGCAGAACAGTGAAATTCAAGCACAACAGATCTATGAAACAAGCACAACAATTACTAGAGATGCATGTGGCACATTGTGTGTCAAAACAATGGTGCAAAATGTTTGCAGCAGTTCATGCATTATCATTAACTCAGAAGAATAATTACAATTTGTAACAATGGAAATAATAGCCAAGCAATTCGAATCCTAGGGAGGTCATTCAAATTGAATGCATGAGAGTGGCTTACTGGTTAGTTAACACCACTCGGCACATCAGTTAACCATTTAACTGCAAAGCAATTGACTCTAACAGACTCTGAAATTGTCAAACTGAGTCTAGTTGAATCTAGAACTCAACTGAATTCCAAAAATTAGGGGAGGTCTCCTTTATGACTTCAATTAACTGATATTTAGGTGAAATTACCCAAAATTAGGTCAAACTAAGTATGAGGGCGCCTTCTAACTCCATTTAGTTGCTTGTTAGGTGAAACGCACCTAGTTGGACTGAGTAGGGTGCATTTATCATGCAAATCATCCCAGTTGGATCCCTTAATGATGGACGAGGCCCAGTTAAGTGAATTTGATGACCTAGTTGGCTCCCCGAATGAGGGAGGATGCCCAGTTGACTGAAACTGATGATCTGCAGATGATGTAAGCACATAATTGAGTCAAAATACTTAGGATAAGTGGTAAATTAGTATGCTAAGCCCAAATAGATGATGTGATGTTGGAAAATGACCCCAACACCCCCCTTAAGCTAATATCATGGGGAGGAGTAAATAAAAATAATAAAAGGGCCCCGAAAACAAAGGCCATAGGTCACCCAATACAGAAATAATCCAAAAAATGCTCAAAAAATCTAAGTGAGGAAAGAGGGAAAAACCTAGTGGGAAAGAAACCCTCCCTCAACAGTGAACGAAGGTAAGAGAACTTCTTCTCGGTGAATCTCTTGGTGAAGATGTCTGCAATTTTCTCTTCTGTAGGGCAATATTGTAGTATAATGGTTATGCCATGCACAAGCTCTTAGATGTAATGCATGTGGATGTTCATAAGCTTGGTCCTCTATCTCTGAACCAGATCTGTCAAGATCTTGATATAACTCCGATTGTCACAAAAGATGACAGTATAAGTGGTGCTACCAATATCAAACTATGCTAGAATACCCTGCAACCAAACTGCCTAAGCGCAAGCATTGAATGCTCCTCGATACTCTTCCTCTGCTAAAGATAAAGAAATGGCTGCATGATTTTTGCTTGACCAATAAATAGGCCCTATTAAAATCATGAAAACATATCCAGAAGTGGACTTACGATCAATTCTATCACCTGCCCAATCTAAATCAGTGAATCCAACCAAGTCAAGATTAGAATCCGCAGCATAGTGAATGCCAAAATGTCTCGTACCATGCATATAATGCAATATACTTTTGAATTCATTCTAGTGAAGCTCATGGGGTTGTTGCATGTACATTGACACAACACTCACGGCATAATAAATATTTAGGCCTAGATTTGATCAAATACAAAATACTTGCAATCAATTGTCGGTAAAGTGTAGAATACACCAATGGTGTAGAATCACCATCCTCAAGACTAATTCCTGAGAGGAATGGGAATGGAGCCACTTTACATTATTCCATATTAAAAATATTTAGTAGATCCAAAGCATATTTTTATTGGTAAATCATGATCCCAACAAAATTCTGAGTGATCTCGAGACCAAGAAACTGCTTCAGCAGGCCTAAATCACTCATATCAAATGCTTGGTGTACAACGATTTTTATTGTGCTGATCTAAGCAAGACTACTTCCTCTAATCAATAGGTTAAAAAAATAAAGTAAAATTATCATAAAATTACCTTAATTCTTCTTTAGATACACATTTGGATCTTATTTTTATCTCGCAAAGTTTTGCGACAGAAGAAAGGAATCCGTCTTTGCATACCATGCTCTTGGGGCATGTTTTAAACCATAGAAATATTTAATTAATCTGCAAACAAGTGTCAGATATGATATGTAACCTTCAAGATGCTTCATGTATATCTCTTCTTGAATATACCCATGAATAAAATCACTCTTCACATCCATGTGGTGCACCTCTCAATGCTTGGATGCGGAAATTGCCAAAACTAGCCCGATTGAGTCCATTTTTGCAACCGGTGCAAACGTTTATGTGTAGTCCAAACCATGAACTTGTACGAAAACAATTTCCACCAACATAGATTTGTATTTATAGTTTGAAACATCGGCAACAACCTTGGTTCGGTAGACCCATTTGGATTGAACCAATTTCCTCCCAGGTGGAAGAGAAACTAGCTCCCATGTTGCATTTTTCTAAAGAGAATTGTACTCTTCGTCCATGAAGGTTTTCCATATTAGATCTTAGTAGGAATGGTAGTATGATTTGCGATTTGAAACAACCATCAAAAAAAGAAGATTGGATAGAAATGTATTATCATATGAAATATCCATACCTTCTCTTTGAAAGTTTACTCGTGTTCTTCTTGGATTGGCAGGATTTCGAATGTTAGAATCAACAGATGTGAGAGTCTTTTCTGCCCACTTTTACAACTGAGGGGGATCATCTGGGTTTGAATCCGAACCTGATTATTCATGTTCATTAATATCAGAAATAATATTAGAAACATCGGAACATAAAATTTCAGTATCATCTCTCGAATCTTCTTCTGGAAGTGGAAGCAATTCGATAGTTTCTTCCTCCACTAGTTGTAGACCAAGAAGTAGTTCTTCAAATTGGACACTTCTCTCGATGAATATTCTTTTGTATCTGATATCCATGAGTTTGTATCCTTTGTATTCTTCAGAATATCCAATGACGATTCACTCAGTACTTTGTGGTTCCAAAGATCTTCTCTTCTCGATCGGAATTCTAGCCCATGTACTGGACCTGAAAACCTTGAGATGTGACACATCAGGCTTGTGACCAGTGTAGTCTTCGAAAGGAATTGTACCTTCTATGGATGAGTGTGTAACTCTGTTCTGAATGTATGCAGCAACATTCATGGCCTCATGCAAAATATTTGAATCCAAACCTTTCGACTCAAGCATAAAAGTAGCCATCTCTTTCAATGCTCGGTTTTTCCTCTCCACTACACTATTCTGCTGAGGTGTGTAGGGGACTGTATGCTTCATTTGGATTCCATTTTCTGCAAAATTTAAAGCATATATTATTTGATATATTCTCCACCATTATCATATCTAAGAGATTTGATCTTGTTCCTAGTGGCAGTCTCAACAGAAGCCTTTAAATTCTTGAATTTTTCAAACACTTCCAATTTGTTCTTGAGAAAATAGACCCATGTGGATCTGGAAAAGTCATCAATGAATGTGAGACCATACCTTGAGCCATTAATGGATTTATTTCGTAATTGAACACTAATATCACTATGAATCATCCCAAAAACACAAGAAGCCCTACTAGCTTTGCCTCGGTCGAACTTGTGCTAAGGATGCTTGCCAATGATCCAACCCTTGCATTACCCTTTTGAGGATTTGATGTTCGGAAGGCCTTCAACCATGGAATTATTTTTTAGCAGCTGCAAATACCTATAATTAAGGTGGCCAAACCTCTCATTCCATATCTGAATAACCTCATCTCCATGATTCAAAAGGGCACTTGGCTTTAAATATGAAAAAGAATGGGAAAAATCATATGTTTTTGCAGCATGTGTTAACACCCAAAAAGTGTTCACTACCTCATCTACCACATTATATGGCTCATTTGTCCATTTTCCTACCATATTTCCCTTAAAATCCCAAAAAATCCCATTAAAAAGCCTCCAAAAGGCCTAAAGTGCCTCCAAAAGGCCACAAAACCATCAAAATAGCCTAAAAAAGGCTAAAAAACCCCCTTTTCCTCTAAAAATAGCAAAAACCCCTAAAAAAGGAAGAAAAAATATAAAATAATGAGGAAAAGGAGGGAAAAACCCTATACAGCTGCACAAAACCATGTGTTTCCCAAAACCATGGGTCAGCACTCCACCACCAAAAAACTATAAATAGGTGATGGAGATCCCTTATTCCATATCCACAATCACAAGCACCCTTACTCTGCCAAAATCTCTCTCGAAACCCTAGTTCATCATTGAACTACAAGCACCCTTACTCTGCCAAAAGTGGCTCTCAAGGTGAAAGTAGTTCAATGATGAACTAGGGTTTCGAGAGAGATTTTGGCAGAGTAAGGGTGCTTGTGATTGTGGATATGGAATAAGGGATCTCCATCACCTATTTATAGTTTTTTGGTGGTGGAGTGCTGACCCATGGTTTTGGGAAACACATGGTTTTGTGCAGCTGTATAGGGTTTTTCCCTCCTTTTCCTCATTATTTTATATTTTTTCTTCCTTTTTTAGGGGTTTTTGCTATTTTTAGAGGAAAAAGGGGGTTTTTTAGCCTTTTTTAGGCTATTTTGATGGTTTTGTGGCCTTTTGGAGGCACTTTAGGCCTTTTGGAGGCTTTTTAATGGGATTTTTTGGGATTTTAAGGGAAATATGGTAGGAAAATGGACAAATGAGCCATATAATGTGGTAGATGAGGTAGTGAACACTTTTTGGGTGTTAACAGCATGATTTTCCTTGCCTGTTGCAATGAGCTTTCCGGTGTTAATCTAAAAAATTTAAACATCATTAGGGCTTAATACAACCTTCTTTGGAAAACCAGTATGTGTCATTTGATGAACAAAAAGAAGGTTCAAAGCTAGAGAAGGAACATAAAGAACATTTTGAAAATTGCCATGTTCTAAATGGATTGTACCTTTTCCTTTCGATGAAAATTGTGAGTCATATCCCATGTGGATGGAGATGCGGATTTTAGAGTCTAGTGATGAGAAAGAGTCTTTTCTTACAACCATGTGATTCGAAGCTCCTGAATCTATGAGAATAGATATTAAATTTGAAACACTTTCCATGAGTGCATGACCTCTTTCTAGATGATCATTCTGGTCTCCATTTTCCTTCTTCCTTGAGCCATCTGGAAGAGTGATATTGTTCTTCTCTAAGAGAAGGGCCATCTGATCAATATTATTCTCCATGCATGATATTTTAGGATGAAATCCCCTGGCATAGTAAGAACACTTTGTCTTCTCCTTTCCCTTTTGCTTGTCTTTTCGTGTGCCTGAGGGCTCATCTGACTGCTTGGCCTTCTCCTCTTTCTTGGGATGATCAAAATTGGTCTTCTTTTTATTTCCTTTTATCATTCAAAGACTTGGGTCCTCCAGAAAACATAGCTTGATATTTGGAGGATCTCGTAGACCCCATCTGAATAAGCTTGTCAAGCTCTTCTATTAAGAACTCAATGAATGCATTCAAGGATGGCATCTTCCAATTCGGAATGGTGAGTTTTCCCAAATAAAAGGTAGAGACAAACACTGAATAATATTCTCCTAGTTTCGAAAGGATTGAAAGGATCAAATGATCATTCTTCTTCTCGACACCACAATTCTTCAACTGAAGCACCCAATGCTTGAACTTGATGAAAATCTCATTAATGGTCTCAAAATTTCCAGCATTGAGGGAAATCAATTCATTCTCTAACTGATAATCCCTCATATCATCCTGCATGTCGAAGACTGTGGCAAGTTGTTCCCATACTTATTTTGGAGTCTTCAATCCACTGAGATGGAAAATAATATCTTTCGAAATATTGAGACATAAGAAAGCATAAGCTTCATCAAGCTTATTGAAGAACTTGGACTTCTCTATAGATGCATTAGGCTCTGTTTCTATGCCCATAGTAGCTCTATAGAGTCCCTTGGATGCAATACTATATCTG
Organism: Larix kaempferi; assembly: GCA_027924585.1. Classification (NCBI taxonomy): domain Eukaryota; kingdom Viridiplantae; phylum Streptophyta; class Pinopsida; order Pinales; family Pinaceae; genus Larix; species Larix kaempferi. The sequence continues at coordinate 5,859,166 of BSBM01000066.1, forward strand.
TATCATCCTTCCACTGATGATAGTTGAAAGGAGTAAGAAGATGGTTAGAAGAAGATTCCATCTCTGCTATAACAAATGCAATAGGAGGCTGTGAGAAACCTGTAGTAAAAAACAAACTAAAAATCCCTAGGTCAACAACCTACACTTTTCAAGTTGCATCACACCCGGCATAGCCTATCAATCAAGCTTGAAAATTCAGATGCACAATTATCCACGATTTATGTGGAAAAAATTCTGCTTCTGGTGTAGTATTCGAATATTTTTGAGCAAACTTGCTCAATCTTCATCTGAAAAATGTTGTAGAGGAGTTGCCTTGTCCTGCCATGGCTCTGATACCATGTAAAATTCAAGCACACTAGATCTATGAAACAAGCACAATAGTTACTAGAGATTCATGCAATAAATTGTGTGTCGAAACACTGGTGCAAAAGGTTTGCAACAGTTCATGCATTATCATTAACTCAGAAGAATAATTACAATGTGTAACAATAGAAATAATCAGCCAAGCAATTTGAATCCTAGGTAGCTAATTCGAATTGAATGCATGAGAGTGGATTAATGGTAAGTTAACACCACTCAGCACATCAGTTAACCACTTAACTTCCAAGTAATTGACTCTAACAAACTCTGAAACTGTCAAACTAAGTCTAACTAAATCTAGAACTCAACTGAATGCCCAAAATTAGGGTAGGGTGTCTTTTTTACTTCAGTTAACTAATATTTAGGTGAAATTACCCAAAATTAGGTCAAACTGAGTAGGAGGGCACCTTTCTGACTCCAGTTAGTTGTTTGTTAGGTGAAACACACCCAGTTGGATTGAGTAGGGTGCATTTATCATGAAAATCACCCCAGTTGGCTCCATGAATAATGGAGGAGGCCTAATTAACTGAATTTGATGACCTAGTTAGATCCACGAATGAAGGAGGAGGCCCAATTGACTGAATTGATGATCTGTTGATGATGTAAGCACATAATTGAGTCAAAATACTTAGGATAAGTGGTAAATTAGGTTGTTAATCCCAAATAAATGATGTGATTTTGGAAAATGACTCCAACAAGAACTTGTACAAATTTATGAATTTCCAATTGTGGCATTAGTTTCCTTCCTCCAAATATTTCAATGAAATATGTCGAAGCGATCTTCCATATCTGCAGTCGTGATTGATGGGTATCCCACCATCGGGATGCTTGTACTATGAATGTTTTGACTAGGCTTTGCATTCATCCTTGTTCACCTATGGTTTTAGATACTTCTTCGACATGCAGTACTGGAAATTCTCATTCTTTGAACCTCAAGGGAGGCATAGTTATCGATTCACATTTCATTAGTATAAGGGTTGTATAATTTTTGCTCTTTCTTTGAATATTTTTGGGATTGCAGTTATTGAAAAGAATTTTCATGTTGGGCATCAAGGGATGGCTTCAACTGTCCAACATTCTCTTGGGTATTTTCCATAGTTTTCAATATTCCATTCATATAGTTTTTAGTCAGAGTTTTTTTCTGAAAGACATAGGGGAACTAACATGGATTTTTACGAATTCATTAAATTCTATTGAATATTAATTGTCTTGTAAGACTTGGTATAATTTCCTTATATATCCATCATTATCATCTGGTTTCACCTAGGGTTTTCCTTGATATGGATTGATGGGTACTATAACCTTTTTGCCTTCACCTTTTAATTTGATTCTATCCTTTTCGAAGGAAATAGAGGATTTCATTTTGCATCCCCAGGGCCAACCGACTAATGCTGGGAATGATTAATCATTCCCTTAGATCGATCATTTCAAAATCAATAAGTTTTCTTATAACCATAATTGTGGTATTAACATTTTTTCATATGCCAATAGGTTCAATCAGTCCTTGGTCGACAATTTTAAGGTAGATGCATGATTCTGCTAGCCGTAGTCGACCCAAAATTTCCCATGCAGACCTCGTCATTATATTAGCTTGTGACCCAAAGTTGACGACGACTTGTGAAATGAATAACCCTTTGACTTCGAGGTCAATAAGGGGGTCACTATCATTTTTTTATTTGTGATTCAAACTGTAGATATGTTCTATGATCCTTTCGCTTACTGATTTATGTTGAATATTATACATTAACTCAATTAATCATGCAACAACTTATTCCTTTGTTAAGAGTTGTAATAACTCGTTAAGTGTTTTATTTCTAGAGTTTGCAGTGTTTTCTTCGTCTACAATTTCTGTAAATATTTTTGTAGCATTGTAAATATTTATTTTTGATTCAGTGCATTAGGATAATCATCTTCCTTTATTTGGATCTTTGTGACAGGAGGGTTATCCCCACCAGACTTTGTACCTTGTCTGGTGATTACAAGCAATTTTTTAGTATTCAATGCATCATGCATATAGACAATAGATAAGAGATTAAAATTCCTTTTATTGATAAGTGCTTCTAACATGACGGGGCACTCTTCTAAATTATGCTCCCCTACACCACATTTTGTACCAAATTTTACGTTGGTGATGTCCTTCCATGGATAGTTGGAACTTAAATGTTATTCATTGTAGCACACGAAGCAACATGGTTTTCCACAACCTAGTGGCCTATATCCCCAATTGTTGTATCTTACATGACTATTGTATCCACCTCATCATTTATTTCCATTGTTGCAATGTTCATTGTTGTAACCATCCTATATTTTCTACTCAGAGTCTATGGCTGGTACAATGTATAATAATTTTCTTTAGTTTTTAAGTTTTTGATGCATTCTGCAATTGAATGCTGTGTCGTTCAATATATTCTGCACCATTTTGGTTTTATGTTGTCAGAATTATAGAGGAAGTATATCATTGAGTGAGGTTCAAACCTTTCACATATGTTGCAAAAATAGCTTGTTTGTGTTGGGTGGAATTTTTCTGGTTTATTTTCTTCTGGAAATACTCTCGTATTTTATTCAAGTTATTTGATTTCTCTCTGGTATGTGCTTCGTTCACCATGATATCTTATTTTATCATCATAGGGGAAATTGTCTCTCATGTGTACTTCTCTTGAGCACGTGGTACACCATATGCCATTATTCCTCATGGTAAGATGTTGAAACGACCTTTGTATTATTTCAATCTTTTCTTCTAGTTGTCTTTCACTGGGTTTGGTTGAGTAATATGTGTTCGACTGGACTCTTAGAGATTTCTTTAAGACATCATCATAGGTTTTGTATTCATGTAATAGGAGTGGTGTCTTGATTATGGGTTGCAGACCTGCAATAAAAAACCAGATTACGACAGCTTGGTCCATTTTTATGGTATATGGCTAAGGAGATATTTGTATATTCTATCATATTCATGTACTCTTTCTCCTATTTGTTTCTTGATTTCTTTTAGTTTTGTCCGTACAGATGCTTGGTGTCATCGGATTTAAAAAAATCTAGGAATTTATTTTTAATTTGTTGTTTTATCTCAGGACCTTCTTCCATGAGATTCATGTACTAGGTGAGAGCTCTGTTTCTAAGAACTCCTACAAATTGTGAAATTTATTGATTCTCATCATCAATGAGGTTATATTTCTAGAGTGGTTTTGATGCAAGATCATCGACGCCTAGGTAGAATAGTTGAAGATGATCGACAAAAGAAAGACCAGAGGGAGTGCCGACAACCACTGGCGCAGAGAGAAGATTGGCTGTCGAAGTCAATAAGTTGAGCATGAGCTATCAAGGCACGTTGACAAGAGAAAGCAAGTTGAGAGTCGACATGTTTAAGGTCGACAGATGATGGAGTTGCAGCAAAGAGTTCAAGTGTCGACAGCTTGTCGAACAGCGACACCATTAGGTTTATAGGCGGACTAGCAGTCGCATAAGAAGAGTGAAGTCGACGGATATGTCGAAGGATAATGGAAGACGGTATGGTCGAGGCGGTGATGAGATCAACAACTATCAGGGAGTCAAAAGGATGCATAGAAAGTCAAGCGGAGAACTTGGTAATTGTTCAGGGTTTCTAAGGAAGTTATGAGCAGTTATTGAAGGTGGTTGAAGACATGCTAGATGTCGCCACAGGTGGAGGTTGTCCAGCACGGTAGCAATGCTGACAATTGCAGGTCTGTAGGATCAGGGAGATCGATGGACATAGAAAGTGTGTATCGGGAAGAGAAGTAGTGGGTTGAAGACCACTGCGAGACACAGAAGAAGGGATACTGGATCAGTTGGATCAGTAACTCAGAAGTGCATTTTGTAGATTGGAGAGAACAATCACACATCTACCGAGTGCAGAGAGATCAAAGCCATAGCCCAGAGTTCCACAGCAGACTAGGGGAGGGTGAAGATCGACACACATAGAGAGCACACAGTTACTTCTGTATATTGTAATAGGATAAGGTCGACATAGTTAGTTGTTTACATTCCTTACATTTCACATTGTAACCGTATTCGATTGAAGTAATAGAAGCTAGCTTTTGGAATCCTGTTTACATTCAGTTCATATGAATGTGTGTGTTGTGTGTAATTCATTAAGCAAGAGGGTTCGACTGACCTACCTTGCATTACTTAGTATCAGAGTGAGCAGTATCCTATAGATATGAAATACTGCGAGTGTGTTAATGGCTCCAACTGTGGTTGGGTAGAGTTGTGCACGACCTGTGAAAATCAGTTGCGATTCGACAAGTGGGAATTTCAGCTGAAGTTTAAAATGGATCACAGAGGCGTTAATGTCCGAGGAATTGAATGAAGAGCACGTGGCATTGTAGTCACAGTTGATCATGAGATGTTCGATGAATGCATGTGAATGATGCGAAGCTTCACTAATGAAGTCGCAGCGATCAAGAAATCCAAATGAGTGGATGTGTTCCTGATGCGTTAGACCACAACGATGAGGAGGTCGAAGAGGTGGAAGCACGGGAAGCAACAAGAAAAGAACCAGAAGACAAACTGATCACGCTACTGTTAGAGATGAGAGGTTGGACAAAGATAGATGTGCGTACCTCCTCAGGAAGTCTGGACCTGGAAGACTTGATCGACTCGTTCAGAGAAATGGAGAAATACTTCGACATAGAGCAGATTGAGGATCCTAAACGGGTTAAGACTACATGTTTGAGGTTCAAGGGTCATGCCTCATTGTGGTGGGACAATGTGCAGGCTGACAGAGTCAAGAAAGGTAAGGATAAAATCAAGTCTTGGGACAGAATGGTTGCCAAGATTAAAGGGAATTTCTTTCCAAGTGACTATGTGATTTCCTTGTTCAGGAAGTTACAGAACTTTCAACGAAAAAAGATGACCATGAAGGAATACACAGAAAAGTTCTACAGATTTTCGATAAGGTTGGGACAGACCGACGAAGGAGAAGAAGCTGTTGCGAGATATGTAAATGGCTTGAAGTTCGCCATACAGGATGAGTTGAGGATGTCAAGGTTCAGAGTGGTCGGTGAAGCCTACCCATTAGGTCTGAAGGCAGAAGAGAAACTCTCGAGGAAATCCACATCGACCAGAGGTAAGATGACTGGTCTAGGTACGAAGACTATTTCTTCAAAAGGAAAAAGTAGCAGATACAAGAGAGAAGCCATCGAATACAACCAACATGCGGAAGGGACATTGACTAGGGAGAAAGTGCAAGAAAATTGATGAGATGGTCGAGAGACATGCGGTCGAGGTGCATATGGTCGAATTGGTCCATCTGACATACCAGTTGTGGTTTGTTACAAGTGTCGAGGAGTAAGACACAAGGCATATGAATTCCCATAGAACCTACATGCTGCAGAGGAGTCGAAACCCAGATGTCAAAGGGATGAGCAAACCGATGAGAGGGCAGAGTCGACATCCGACAGCAGTGAGGATGGGAAGAAGAAAATTTGAAGCATGACGGTTAGGAGAACATTGGTTCAACACGATCGACGTAACGAGAAATAGTCGGCACTATGAAAGGCTATCTTTTGAACCGAAGTGCAGATCGACGAGTGGCTTTGCAAGACCATAGTTGATGGTGGCAGTACAGAGAATCTTGTGTTGATAGAGTTCATCGACAAAGCAGGGTTGAAATATTGGGAACACCCACACCCCTACAAGATATCGTGGTTGCAGAAGGGACACCATGTGAAGGTGACTAGACAGTGCCTGATTAAATTCAAGGTTGGGAAGCTTGAGGACAGTGTACTGTGAGACGTAATCCCAATGGACGCATGTCATCTGTTGTTAGGGAGACCATGGAAATATGATCGGAATATGATCCATGATGGTCGAGCCAATATAGTCATAGTGTGGAAAAATGGTGTGCAAAGGACTCTGAATCCAAGGCAGGAGGATCGAGTCGAATGCAAGCAGGGTGAGAGCAACTTTTGGGAGAAGCAAGTGCTAATGTGTTCAGCCAAAGAATTCCTCGTGGAGGAGGAAAATCAATCGGGATGTTTCACCATCATTCCGAAAGGGCCATGTGTTGAAAGGTCGATAATGGAGAGAATTCTAGTCGAGGTGAAAAATATGCTCAACGAGTTTGGGAGCATAGTAGTCGACAAAGCACCAACGGGATTTCCACTAACGAGAAGCATATCCCATTAGATCGACTTGATTCCAGGGTCGAGTCTACCAAACAAGGAACCCCATAGAATGAGTCTGACAGAGGGTCAGGATATCAATCGACAGGTCCAGGAGTTGTTGGACATGAGATTGATCAGAGAAATTTTGATTCCATGCATGGTACTAGCGGCATTAGCGCCAAAGAAGGGTGGAGAGTGGAGGATGTTTACAGACTCCATAGCTATCAATAAGATCACGATCAAGTACCAGTTTCCATTTTTGACGATGGATGACTTGATGGATTTCTTGAGTGGAGTGAAGTACTTCATGAATATCGACCTGAAGAGCGGTTATCACCAGATTCTGGTTAGAGAAGGAGATGAATGGAAAACAACATTCACGACAAGGGAAGGGTTGTATGAGTTGTTAGTTATGCCATTCGGATTGACTAATGCACCCAGTACATTCATGCGGTTGATGAATGAGGTACTGAAGCCATTCTTGGGTAAGTTTATCATAGTATACCCAGATGACATCTTGAAATTTAGTCGAACCAACACAGAACACTTGGGGCACATTCGACAAGTATTGCAGAAGTTGTAGGAAGAAAAGCTGATAGTGAACCTACAAAAGTGTTTCTTCATGAAGGAAGAACTAGTGTAATTTGGATTTGTAATCTTCGGTAAAGGGTTAGTGATGGACCTAGAGACGGTGAAGGCAATATTGGATTGGTTGGAACTAATAAGTCCAACTGGAGTAAGAATTTTAAATGGACTTTCCAATTTCTACAAGAAGTTCATTCGGGGATTTAGTTGGATTTGTGCACCTTTGACAGAGTGCATGAAGAAAGGGAAGTTTAAGTGGATGGAATTTGCCCAACGAAATTTCAACAAGTTGAAGGAAAAGGTCATTGAGAGCCCAGTGTTAGCGCTCCAAGATTTTGACAAAGTATTCCAATTCGATTGCGACGCAAGTGGAATGGAAATTGGAGCAGCGTTGAGCCAGCAGGGCCAACCAATTGCATTCTTCGGTGAGAAGTTGGATGATGTGAAGAAGAAATATTTGGTCTATGACTAGGAATTATATGCTACTGTCCAAGAATTGAAGAAGTGGAGGCATTATTTATTTCCCAAGGAATTTGTGTTATACACAGATAAACAAGCGCTAAGGTATTTGAATACTCAGTCGAAGTTGAATCAGTGGCACATGAAATGGGTCGAGTTCCTGCAGGTATATGCCTTCATGTTGCAACATAAGTCGGGCAAGTCGAATAAGGTTTTTGACGCACTGAGTCGAAGAGTTGAATTGTTGAACACAACGATAGTTCAGGCAACAAGAATAGAATCTGTGAAGGCAGAGTATGCAACCGATGGGGATTTTGCGACAGCATGGGAGGCTTGTCGTGAACCATGGAGTGTCGAAAGAACTCCATACTTGGATTATTTCATCCAAGAGGGATACCTATTCAAGGGACAACAATTGTGTATTCCCAGAGGATCCGTGAGAGAGAACCTGATCCGAGATCTACACAATGGTGGATTAGCAGGTCATTTTGGCATCGATAAGACCAAGGCATTGGTTGAAGAAAAGTATTATTGGACAGGAATGACGACAGATGTCAGGAAGTGGGTACGACAGTGTCAATTTTTCCAGTTGGAAAAAGGAAGAAGCCAGAACACGGGGCTGTATATTCCATTACCAGTGCCGAATAACCCATGGGAGAACCTGAGCATGGATTTTGTGCTAGGATTGTTGAAGACGCAGCAAGGAAGAGATTCAATCTTTGTTGTAGTCAATGGATTTTTGAACATGGCACACTTTATTCCATGTCAAAAGAAAAGTGACGCCAAAGGAATTGTTGTACTATTCTTCAAGGAGATAGTTAGATTGCATGGATTTCTGAAGAGTATAATGTCAGACAGAGATACCAACTTTATGGGTAATTTCCGGAGAACCCTATGCAAGAAACTAGATACAAGGTTGCATTTCAACTTGACATATCATCTGCAGACAGACAGACAGACCGAGGTGGTGAACAGATGTTTGGGAAACCTTCTGAGGTGTTTGACGGCCGATAGACCCAAGCAATAGGAGAAATGTTGGCACAAGCAAAGTTCGCGTACAACAATTATGTGAATCGGTCGACAGGTTTTCACCCATTCCAGATTGTTCAGGGAAGAATCCCACATGGAGTGGCAGATTTGGTCGAGTTATCGACAGAAATCATGAAAAACACGGATGCAAAATCATTCGCAGAGCACATGAAAGAAGTGCATGAAAATGTGTGAAAGCACATAGAAAAGAGCAACGCGACATATAAGCTAAGAGCTGACAGGAAGAAGAGGCTACAATCATTCAACCAGGGAGACTTAGTCTATGCATATTTGTGGAAGGAGAGATTTTTGACAGGGACATATAACAAGCTGAAGCTAAAGAAGATTGGACCATGTAATATCCTGAAGAAGATTTTGGACAATGCTTATGTGTTGGAGCTGCCGAACGACTTGAGCATTTCACCAGCATTCAATGTCTCAGATCTATACAAATTTGAAGAAGGTTCAAGTGGCAGAAGCGCGGAAGTGTTGAACATCAACTGGACAGTGCAAATTACAGATCAATACAAAGAGGAAATCGCAAAAGTAATAAAGGAACACGAAGTTGGTTGTACATCCAGTTCACGAAGGAAGGAATACTTAGTGCGATGGAAATATGATGAGCTGCAGGAGGCAACATGGATTTTTGAAGAAGAGTTCAGGAGACTGACAGAGTAGTCGAATTCTTTTTCACCTTGGGAGTCTGATGCAGGAGCATCGAAGCATAGGAAAAACAGTCGAAGATGAATGACAGAAGGCCAACCAGAGGTAGTGCCGGCGACCACTGGCATGGAGAGAATATTGGCTATCGAAGTCAATAATTCAAGCAGGAGATGTCGAGAAACATCGACAGGAGAAAAGAATTCGAGAGTTGGCATGTTTAAGGTCGACAGACGATGGAGTTGCAACAAAGAGGTTGAGTGTCAAAAGTTTGTTGAACTACAACACAATTATGTTTTGAGGAGGACTCATAGTCGCACAAGCAGAGTGATTATGACGGATATGTCAAAGGCTGACAGAAGATGGTATAGTCGAGGCAGTGATGAGATCGACAACTGTCAGGGAGTCAGAAGGACGCGGAGAAATTCAAGTGGAGTACTTGGTAACCATTCGGGGTTTCTAAGGAAGTTATGAGCAATTATTGAAGGTGGTTGAATACATGCCAACTATCTCCACAGGTGGAGGTTGTGTAGCATGGCATCGGCGCTGACAATTACAGGTCTACAGGATCAGGGATATGGGAGGACATAGAAAGCATGTCTCAAGAAGAGAAGAAGTGGGTTGAAGACCAGTGTGAGACACAGAAGAAGGGATACTAGATCAGTTGGATCAATAACTTGGAAGTGGATTTTGTAGATTGGAGAGAACAGTCACACATCTATTAAGTGTAGAGAGATTGAATCCATAACCCAGAGTTCCACAATGGACCAGGGGAGGGTGAATATCAACAAACAGAGAGAGCACATCGTTACTTTTGTATATTGTAATAGGCTAAGGCCGACATAGTTATTTGTTTACATTCCTTGCATTTCACATTGTAACCATATTCGATTAAAGTAATAGAATCCAACTTCTAGCATCTTGTTTGCATCCAGTTCTTGTGAATGCGTGTGTTGTGTGTAATTCGTTAAGCAAGAGGGTCCGACCGACCTTCCTTGCGTCAGCTTCTCAAACAAACCAATGTTTATTGGGGTCACCGTCCCCTTCAAAAATAGGATTATTAACTGGAATATAGGAAGCCATATTGATAGAAGTAGCATTTTTACTAGTCACTAGAGCAGATTGACTTACTGATTGAATTAATACTCGATGCTTTCTGTTAACTTCTAATGGGTGTGAATTGTACCACAATAGACATATTTATTTTGAGGACTCTTTGTCACTAGGTCAGATAACTGATGGATTAGTCACTTCAATCAATAACGTTGCTGGAAGGGGGGTACCTCCACATGTTCTGAATAAAATAAATTAAAAAAATGTCTTCTGAATTTGGGTGTGAAAGTAATCCAATTACCATGCACTATCATCAACTTATCTGCAATTCATCTGCACTGATCTAGTCAATTCCATATGCTACTATCACCTGGTCCCAATTCCATATCACACTCGGCAATTTGTCTAATGGTTGGCCCAGTTGTTATTATCATAGGTACAAACACAACGGGAGTCGAGGCATTTGGAATTCCAATGTTTAGAACTTGTGGTATCAGCACCATTGTGTGCGACCTATCTACCGGCATCGACATATTACCTTATTTCTCTTTTGGTCGACTTTCCATCGAATCGGGTAGGCCTTTTGGTTGCTTGACCATCTCAACCAGTTTTTTGTTTCGTATTCTTTTTACATGGAAATTAATTTCAATATATATCAGTTTCTCTCATTTCTTGTACCTTTTTCTCTCTCTAATCGTTGGATTTCTGTTATTTTTTTGTGAGCGGCTGGGCACTTATTTTGTCGGAGTGGAATTGAATTTTTACATGGATTCATTCTTTTGTTATTCTTTCGATTAATGTCATTTTTTTATTTAGGACATATGGGAGGCACCCCCCATTTCCAACCTGACTCATTGTTCAATAGAAGTGGCTTCAACAATAGGCTTCGTTTGTTTAGAAAGTATCCCCATTGGCATTCGTTGATGAAGCAATCCCAGTCTTTCTGTGTCTGCTCCCAATTTGTGAAGCGGGCATGCCCAACGGAGTTTGTGGTTTGAATATGTGACCAAATTTGGTTTTGATTAATAATTTATATAGAAAACTTGGTATAGAGCATAAAAATCCTTCATGAAGGTCTATGTAGAATTTGCATCAAGTTTGGTCAACTGCTAATCTTTCTTCTATAGCTTGTTCTTCACAAAATTCTTTTCATATATTTTTGAACCATTCATATAAGTTCGTCCTTCCTCTGTTATAGATATTGTGCATTAGGAGTCTTTCATTTTGGGTGCCCAACATGCTCATGAACAACGTCGAGAAATTTCTTTATTTCATGGAGAACGACTTCTATGAATCTTTCATGTGACTCGTTGAAAAAAATTTCTCGGTCCTATGCAAGAATTAGTTTGTTCCTTCTAGCATAATTGTATATATATTTTGCGATATCTTGGTTCCACCAAGATCTAATTTCCCTCTTGCTCACCATATGTATGCATGATTCATGTCTCGGTTCAGTACTACTATAAATGGAACTAATGTTGTAGTCTGTGGGATTACTTGGAGTTACCAGTAGTTCATCAATTATACACATAAATATACATTGTACACATAATCATACATACATGAGAGATCAAGAGAATAGAGTAACAGGAACCCAAGGAACAAGTATACTGTATTATAAGACAGATCAAATATGTAAAAAGCATCTTCATTCACTTGGATCACCATCCTATTATATATTTTATTCATACAATTATTCTATTATGGTTCCATAACTATTGAATTGGTTATCATAACCGACATGACTCTGAGTTGACTATGTGCTAGTTAGTCGAGAGGACCTATTCGGCTGGGAGACTAGGCTCCTCCAACAATATTTGTATAAGAATGTGTGAAATTGGTGAAGAAATATAGTCTCTTGGACTATGTATTTTGAAGAGAAATTGTGAAATTAAAATCTACAATTCTCATAGAGGTGAATTTGTGTAATTAGAGAAGAAAAAAATTTATCATATTATGTAGTTTCAAGACAATTCTTGTCACCAAGTTTTTATTGAAAGATTATTAAATTGGCACATTGTAATTGAAATTCATTTAAACATGGGAAACTAATGTAATCAGAAAAGATAGAGTTCAAGGAAAGTGCATACCATAGAACTAGTAAATGAAGCAAGATAAAATACAAGGATAACTATGAAAAAATGTATGTTGTTAGCAAAGGATTTACCAAATTCTAGCATAGACATTGAACCACGGGGGCTTCACTCAATAAACTGCTATCATAGCACGTTCATTCGTGGCATATGAAAAAATACCCCTAATTTCACTAAATATTGGAAAATACCTTCCAAAATCGTTTTTTTAACCCCCTACCAATATGCCTTCCCATTTAAAAAAAAAACCCTATTTTCACTAGATAATGTATGTATCAATTTTTTCATTAACATTTTTTATATCCCTTTATATTTCTACCTAGTATATTGATATGATTCCCCTCTTATGACCCCACATGCATTCTACAATGCACCTTGCTTCTTCCGATGTATATTGTGGATGCACATTACTTCACCCACAATGCAATTACTCAACCACATATCATTATGATTTGCAACATCTAATAGTCTAATGAAGAGATAGGAGATCACTTCTTGTATGTCACTAGAGCCAATGCACATAGTACAACATTTAGATTGCATGTTGTAGTTCCCCAATTGCTGACTAAGCCTATTGTGGGCTAAGTATCCAAGCCCCCATGGCCTATAACAAGTTCTAGGAGGCTGACTAAACCTCCCAAGGCCTGTAATAGGGATGATTGGTTGGGTATTCAAGCCCCCAAGGCCTATCGAGGGCCTATAATAGGCCCTGGATGCTTAGAGCCTCGCAAAGCCATTGGTAACAATTGGCTGTCAATGACCACTGTCTCTCGACTATGATTGACTAGAAACCCACTTCACCACGAAACCCCTATCCTCAAGCATGCCTCAAGATGTGATTTCTGTGCGTACTAGTAAGCCTGAGCCTTGCCTCAACCCGATTTCTCATCCAACCGTGGTCCCACCATCTCCATTTGGCGGATATTTGTCAGCTTGCCCATATAAAAAAGTCCCCATAGTATTTTTGTATTGTTACATTAAATAAAGAAACCCTTTTCCCCTTAATATATAAGCAATATAATTTTTAGGTTTTCATGAATATTTAATGCCGCAATATGAATGAACATGGTATTATATTGCCTTCTAGTGAAGCCCCCGTGCATTGAACCTCCAATCAATATTCCATCAAAACAAGTTTTGGATGGAAAGGATAAACAATAATACTTGAATATGGTTATAGTATGAATGAAGCTAGAGAGGAAGTGGATGCAATACCCCCTGACAAACAAGTCCATGTGGTACAACCTCATGTTCGACAACCCGATGGTTTAGAAACAATCCTTGAGCATGTTGTATCTCCTCCCACAATTGTGACTCCACAACTAATAAATCAAGAGTGCCAGAATATGGGCCCATGTTCCATGCCACCATTGGAAAGTGTACATCAGAAAACTCCTAAGAATCTTCAGGTGAATGAAAGTTGTATAGAATCACTTGAAGGTAAGTTATCTGACCGAACCATCCATTATCAATATTTTAAAATTATGAACAATATTTCAAATCAAAATATGATGTGGAAAAATGTAAATTATTTTGTCATTGTTGAAATCTAGGAAATTGAGTATTGTTAGAAGAATTTTAGGCATTAGAATGGTTATAGGTTCAAAAAAAAGTAATCATATTGTTAGAAGCCTTATTAAATCTTTTAAAAAAATTGGTTGAAAATCTCATTCTCAAGACTGTAATGTATCTCATCGTGTCTTTTCACAATCAATCATTAGAATGATCACAAGACAATGCCATCTTCTCAAAGAAACATCCCATCTCATGAAATGCAATGTGAAAAATATTTGAAGGTATTCTATTAGATGAGATAGTCTGGACACAAGTTGCCACAATGATTTGCGGGCCTTCACTAGTAGGCTACCTCGTTCTAATATGAAATTTATTGGAGCAATTAAGGGACTAGTGCAAGATTTTTGGCATGACAACACTAGTCCTTCTTCCAACCAAAAATATGTAGTGAAATTGAGAAAGGGTTCAAAGGACTACAAACCACATATAAAACACTTTCTCGACATGAAAAATATATAATTGTATGAGAGATTCATGAGTGCATATATTCAACTTAACTTGGGAAAATTTATTTCGAGAAATGCAATCCTTTGAATGTTAGAGTAAAAAAAACATACAACAACACATTTTGTTGTTGATACCACATTGAATATGGTTTTTATTATATATATATAGAGATATATATATCATGTTTTGCATAACACCCTTGTGCAGGAATTCTCATCTATATTGCCGCCAATATCATCTAGAGACTTCATTCATACCATAATGTGTACAAGGCTAGAGGGTTGTACATTTTATCTAAAAGATTGCTTAGTTGACACATGACCCAAGTGAGGTGGAACGAAATTACCATGCAAGTGCATCCATGTGAGCGATGCATATGAACTGGGTCAAATGGAGGTTTATTTGAAAAGCTTCAAATACTTTACATATGATATTGATGGAGGGAATGAAAGAAAAAATATGTAGTTGGTCACTTCGCAGGTTTGTATTGAATACTTAAATATTTTATTTTATTTATTCTTGCACTTGTATATGTAACAACGTATTTTCATATATAGTCCTTTGTTGTTGTTCTATTAAGTCCAATTCCGTGACTTCACCAAGGAATTATTCAATAAGACCCAACACTATGTTTAGCATGTACATGTAGCTCAATGGAAACATGAGCATGTTAGATTATGCAGAGATACATTTCACGTTGGAACTATCTTATCAATGATGGAATTTGTTGAGAACTATACCATTCAATCGTAAAACGAGATTCAAAGACAATATTATCACTCAGAGCAAGTTAGCATAATGGTCCATATCACATACAGGCATGGGCTAGATAACAGTGAACACAGTTGAGTTATTTTGAAGGAATGACACTTCTACATAAGTGAAGATATGTGCCACAACTTAGTTTAAGTACACCATTTCTTTCATATGTTCTATGATCTAATCCATAATTGAGGGACTTATAGCCCACTCAATTCACCAACAGATATACTTTTGAAGATAATTATTTCTACTCTTTGTTCTTTCTTTGTCAAGGATGAGATGATGTTCGGTTCATTACCTGTCTACTCGATTGGTTTACTTATGATGTGGAAGGTACCACATAACCACAAGGAATAAAAACCCTGGTTCCTAAGTTGTGAGCGAAATGTCATTCCTTGACTATTGATTGCATACAAGATATTGAAATGGATAGCATGTATTACTCTCTCCAATGACAAATATAAGTTTCCCCAACTATTTTAAAACACCCAAAGCATTTATAAAAACACCCATCATGCATAGATTGGTCTAGAACTATTTAAATTTGTCTCTTTCAAAAGGGGTTCAAGCCGACAAGTAGAATGAACAGTCAACAAATCTAAAATTCATATTGCATTGTTTAAGTTTATCCCAACAAGTACAAAATGCTCAAGACTGGTTTAAATTTCATCTAGCACAAGAGAAATTCATCCAACAATGGAGAAATCTGCTACAACATTAATTAATTCGCCCTAGTATGTATATTATTGCTTTGACAATGTTTAAATTCACTTAAGGTGGGATAAATTCATTCAGGCAGTTATAAAAAATGGTCCAACACTTCAAAATTAACCCAAAAATTTATAAAAACACCCAGGCACTTAATAATTCATCAAACAATGGTAAAAATCACCCTAGGAACATTTACATTCGTCCAACAATGGTACAAAACGCCTCAGGAACATTTACATTCATACAATAGTGTTCAAAAACGCCCAGGCACATTTACATTCATCGAGTAGTGGTAAAAAATCCCCAAATACATTTGCATTCATCCAACAGTGGTCAAAAACGCCCCGAGGCACATTCAAATTCACCCAAAGATGGTAACAAATGCCCCAGGCATATTCAAATTCCTCCAGCCAGTGAGAAAAATGCACAAGAGTCATATATGTTTAAAAAGTTCAATTTAGAAACTATTTAAATAGTTCAAACAACTCTTAAATGATATCTATTGATCTCATGACTCATAATGGAATGGATGGTGGTAGGTTCATAGCCATTGGAATTTGTAATTTGCAAGACAAATTTGAAAACATGAAAAACAACCTCACTTAATAGCTGAGGATGAATGTTAAACCATCTGATGAACAATAGAAGCATTAAAACATAGATCAACTATCATTAAAACACTCACAACAATTAATAACATTTATAAGAGAAATCATCAAGCATGTAATGGACACCGTAAATTTACCCTGGAAACCCAAATGGGAAAACAAACTTTGAATGGTTGCCTATTATATCTTGTCAATATATGGTTACAAGGTTGCTTATGGATCCCCCGTGCATCATCTTCTCTTTTCCAACCAAAATCCCTTTCTGAGTGAAAATGAATGAACAAATAGGGATATCTTGGGTAATGGGAAGGCCAATAGGCCTCACCTTTTATTTCCCATTTCCGATCTTTTTTTCCTATTTCATTTTTATTTTCCCATTTATTTCTATTTTGTTTCTCTTGTCTTGTTTACATCTTTGTTTTCATTGTATTTTCTTTTATCCGTTGTATCACCTTTAATCATTGCAAGATTACATTTCTCATAGTAGCATTACAACCATTTAAGAGTTAGGATCCATTTCGGATCACACCTCCCAATTGAGAGGATTTTTGGTCTCCAAAAGCTCAAGGAAACCAAACTGAATCAATGTTCACTCTATTGACTTGTTTGGGAAGTGGGCTCTAACTCTGGCTCTCAACTATATCTATAACTCTTGCTCTTAGTCTAGCATCATGGCACTACCGAGTCTAGTCCTAGATATGGATCGGCTCTTGGTTCTGGATCACTTGTTCTCGCTGCAAAAGTCTTCTCACTGATTCTCATCTCTAGGAAATCCTATGATTTGAACTCTAGACTCAACATCCATTCCCATATCCCTCTCATGCTTAGAGATAGTCCATATCAATAGTCCAATGAAGCCAAGTCAAATGTTGGTCTCTGTTTGTTCCTGTAGTGCAAAAGTATACTCATTGATTCCTCTTTGAGAAATCTCTAGACCCAAGATATTTAATCATAATTCACTCCCATCCTCAGCATGCAAGTCTCTTGCATTTTATGGATCTCAAAGTGGTCCATCCTGGAAATCAATTAAGCCAAGTCAAATTCTGGTCTTCTTTGGTTCACTATTGAATGTATTCAATATTCATTCAACATGTTGGCCATATGGCAGTTTAGGTTGTCATTGATAGCAACTAGATGATGTGATCAGAGTAGCAAAAACAGAGCAGATTGTTATGGGAGAACAGATGACAGACCCATGGATGAGGTTGTTTTGATGACAAACATATGTGGTTTTATGTCCATGTTTAAGAAGACTTCCAAATAATGTGAAAACAAAGCAGAAGGGTCAATAAAAAAGGATATGCACGCCAGAAGCATACCAATAGTGTTAATGGCATTAATGCCAATCAAATGTGATGAGAATCATCAATTAATCAACTACAAACTAACTACAATTGCTTATGGTGCTACAGTGCAAAGTTGTAATTATTAGTGAAGAAGGAGAGGAGAAGTTGAAAGTAATTTTGAGTTTGCAGAAATAGTATACAAAAGTTCTATAACAGGAATAGCAATGCAATCAAGGATTATGACAGTCAAGTCCTTGTGAATATGGGCAGACCGAGGAAAGAGAAAGGTGTATCTATAAATATTCTCTCGACCATATACCCAAAGGACAAGCATAAGATCTTTATAGAAAATTTGTTATGTTCGAGAAACATTATGGTGACAAAGAAGCTATTGAATATGTTATTGTGGGAAAGAGGAGGTTTCAGTATGAGGACGAGGTTAAGAAGAACCCACTTAATTATGATGCCTGGTTTGATTATGTATGCCTTGAAAAAAGTGTCTGCAACAAGGAGAGGATCGTAAATAATTAGAATGGGAACCTGTAAACTGTTATGGTTGGGATAAGTTTGCTGAACTGGAAAGGAATTTAGGTGAGACTAAATGTGGAAGAGCAATATTTGAATTAGCAATAGCTCAACCTGTCCTTGACATGCCAGAGCTCCTATGGAAGGCCTATATAGAATTTGAACTATCAGAGGGTGAATATGAAAGAACAAGACAACTCTATGAAAGGCTACTAGATCGTACAAAGCATTTGAAATTTTGGATCAGCTATGCAAAGTTTTAAGATTCTGTCACTCTCGAGGAAGAATCTAGAGCCGCTGAAGAGGACCAACTTCCAGATCCAAAAATTCTAGAGGAACAGAATCAACAACGTGTCCTTCGTACTCGTGGCATTTTTGAAAGGGCATTTGATTATATGAGAACATCTATCTCAGAGTAGAAAGAGGAAAGATTTATGCTCTTGGAAGAATGGCTTAATATGGAGAGTAGTTTTGGTGGTTTGGGTGATGTAAGTTTGGTTCAGAAGAAATGGCCAAATGCTATAAGCGAGACTCAGGCACCGTCCGATCAAAAGATAAACGGTAGTGATTAACACTTCATTGGAATCATCCCACATTCGTAGTGAAGACTTCATTATATGTGTTTATATACGTCAATCTTCCCTATTTCTTTCGACGCATAGAGAAAAGGATGGGTGGGGGTGTTGGTTGTTTGGACTCCACGAGAAGCTCACCACATCAGCGCCTGGGATGACCTGATAGGCCCCCTATCCTTTCGGTACATGTGGCAACTCAGTTGTTGAAAAAGATAATGATGTGGCAGTGATGTGTTGCGAATGTGGCAGAACGTGAAGCCAAGATGGAAAATGATGTGGCATTGACAAGGATGACAAGGTGGATAATGAAGTGGTAGTGTGTAAGAGACAAGAGGATCCGAAGCTCTTAAATCCTAGAGCGTGTAATCGATGGTCCTATGCTATATTGAAAAGGGGCTAAATGAAATTTAATACAAAGAGCCGAAGCTCTTATAGGGCTAGTGTTTAAAAAAAGGGGGAGGACATGAAAACTTAGTTTATAAAAGCGCTAAGTTAAAAAGTCTAGGGAAAATGTTTAAAAAAAAAAATGTAAAATATAGTTATTACTTAAAAATTAGTTTAACTTTATTTTTTCTCATTATATTGAAAAGACATGTTACTTCATGAAGAGGTGTAAAAGAAGGAGTATATATACATGAAGGTATTATGTGATGGTGTGTGACAGCACACAACGTGTTGAAGATCAAATAGAAGGAGTAATCCAAGAAGCAAATGAAGAATTAATAAGAAGAGTAGGTTGGTGCCTGCAAAAAGGGAGTAAGCGCTTCCTTGGCAGTCGTAGTTGACTAAATAGGGGGTCGTAGCCTCCTACTAGTTGGTGCTGGTGAATAAGGGTGTGGGTGCATCCTGATCAGTCGGTGCTGATCTAAAAACACCTTCTTCTATTGTATAATTGTAAAAACAAAGTTTTCCATATAATAGAAAAGTGTTGGTGGTTTACCTTATTGGGCTCCACAATAAATTATTGTGTTCAATTCTATTCTTATGTGTGTATAAAGCTATGTCACTGATTCACCCACCCTCTCAGTGACAGAACCTGATCCTACAATTGGTATCAGATTCGGATCCTTCACTTCAGTTTAACCACTGGAAGGAAGATCCTATTAAACAATATGGATCAACAGATGAAGATGTCAATA
This sequence comes from Larix kaempferi, assembly GCA_027924585.1. Lineage (NCBI taxonomy): Eukaryota > Viridiplantae > Streptophyta > Pinopsida > Pinales > Pinaceae > Larix > Larix kaempferi. The sequence goes on from BSBM01000066.1 coordinate 5,879,155, forward strand.
ACAGTTCCCATATTTGATGGTGAAGACTTCGTATTCTGGAAGATTAGAATGAAAATATATTTGGTGTCCATTGGACTGGAAGTATGGGCATTAGTTGCAGAAGGATATGATGTTCCAAAAGACATCCCCACAGAAGCAGAAGATAGGAAGAAATACTGGGAACATGCAACGACCTTAAATACATTACAAGCTAGATGGAGCAAAAAGATCTTTGCAAAAGTATTAACATGTAATAGTGCCAAACAACTCTGGGATAAATTTGAAACTATATATGCAGGAGATTCCAAAGGAAAAAAGGAAAAACTTCAATCCCTCAAAGTACAATATGAAAGTCTAAAAATGAAGGATGAAGAAAATATCTCAGAATACTTCGAAAAAGTGGACAATCTTGTCAATGCAATAAAAGGTTTGGGAGCAGAGGTACCAGATGGTGAGTTAGTTGAAAAGATACTGCAGGGAACCCCATTTCGGGTTCCCCAAAAAGACTTCCACGGAATTTGAAAATATAAGTATAATTAATTGCAGAACTTCCAGTACGATTTTTCAGAAGAAGATATAGAGGCCACAGATCTAGTTCTATCTATTGCAGTACATGAATGTCAAATAAGTAAAACTATATACCCAGATTTATTCATGATACCACAAGAGTTATCAAAATAAATAAACTAAATACTTCAAACCTGTTTTCGATGGTTGGTCCAGCGAATCGATGGAGTCCTCGAAGTGGTTCCCGCACAATCTAATCAAATTTCCTGACGAAGTACCGATTGACCCCTCGGTTGACCTCCCTAGCATATCGAGGTTATTCTTCTTCACCCCAAACCCTCGAACAAATGGGGTCGCAAGAGCACACAAGCTAGCCTCCCGAAAGGATCTCCCAATCCCCATTCCGGCTAATACCAACTCCAAGGATCATAACATAATCTGAGATTATGATGACCATCCAACATTAGGGAGCAATAGATGTCTTTCTCTCCTTCTCCTCCCTCATTATATAGCAAAATCCTGTGTGCCATATGTCTATACATGTACATATTTAATTTATTTTAATATTTTAATTTCCAATATTCTTAAACACATGTGTCTTCTTAATGTCTTTAATGTGCACCTAAATCCCTCGATCAGTGGGAGTTAGGTGTAGAAGAGTTCTACTTCTCTTTTGGTTATCATTTAGTTTACTTAACAATCTTTTAGTTAGACTTATTGCTTTCTACTTTTCTTTTTTTTCCTAATATTAAGATTGAATTAAAGATGATTCATTTTACTAAAAGTATAATCTATTTTAAGTTTCCTCTTTATAAAATAAATTTAAATGAATAATCAAATTAATTAAAGTAAAATCTTGAATAATAATAAAAGAAAAACAATTCTTTTATTAATGACCTATTTCAATTCCTTCTCAAAATAATGAAGTCAATTAAATAGAATCTTTAATAGAATGATTTAAAATAATAAAATCTTTTGAATAAAAATAATTCTCTTATTATTAAATTTTCTTAATCAGCATAATTAATCAAATTTAATATTGAATAAAATCAATCTCTTCAATTATTTTTCAAGTTAATAAAATCAATTAAAATGAATAATTCAAATTAATGAAATCAATTAAAAAAAATAAAATCTTGAATAGAATTATTCAAATTAATAAAATAGAACAAAATGAAATAAAGTATTTCTTAAATCTTATGTGAAATTTTCATTTATACTATTGATTAATTTTCTTCCTCTCGTTCTTGTCTGGGTACCTCTTCGGCGGGCCCTTCTGACAGTTTCATTTCTTCCTTCTTATGGGGAGTACTGCATAGCGACCGGGAACCGTTACCGCGATCTCTCAACTACGCTTCTTAGAGACTAAGGGATGTTGAGGGATAAGGCTCTCCTTATTGTGTGTCCCTCAACTCATCGTACGTGACCAAATCATTATGGCCTTGCCTGTACAGCATATGCTTCCCCGGGTGAGCTGAAACGGCTTCACCCGTGTGTGGATTGCTAATCCAGGGTCAACAGTCAGTCGCCGTACCCCTATGTGTTCTTTCTATTCTTACGACCTCTAAATTTTCAATGTGGGTCAGTCGGTATATCGTCTTACCTACCACTGCACGCACTCAAGCGCACATTAGTAGCGCTGCACTATAAAATATTTACATCATGCATTCTAGCATCTCAGTCGGTCGAGCATACAAATTATTCATCATTTATCATCATGTCTCAGTCAGTCGAGCATATACAATATTCTTCATTTTCATTTTAAAGCATTCTCAAAGTAAATTCAAATGGTTCATGTTTTACTTAGCCGGATCATTTCAAAACTAGTACCCTCATTAGTCTAATCAATTAAAGTACTAAGGCGGGCATTACAGATACTAAGAACACTTCCTATGGCATACAATCCCAAAGTATCTGCTCTTGAAGACCGAGAGAAACTAGAAGAACTTACCCTAGATGAATTATATGGAATCCTCACAGCTTATGAATTAAGATTAGGTATTGAGAATGTCCCAAAAGGAGAAGCATCTTTCAAAGTAATTAAGAAAACAAAAAATTAGAAGCAAACATCTCAGGACAACCATCACGATCAATCTGATGTAGAAGAAGCCAATTTTATTAAGAAGCTACGGAAAGGATTAGGAAAGTACAAGGGCAAACTTCTTTTCAAATGTTTTAATTGTGGCAAAGTTGGGCACTTTGCAGCCAAGTGTCCTTATCCCAAGAAAGACTCTAAAGATGAAGATGACAAAAATAAGCCATACTAGAAAAAAGGAAAATCCCACTCTAAGAAAAAGAATTACAAAGAAAAAGGGAATTTCCACTCTAAAGAAGAGAACAGCAGATCATCTGAGATCAATGACAGTGATGATGAAGTCCTCTTTCTAGGTATTGAAAAACCCAATGAGATAAAAGAGATTGAGGATGAAGAAATATCAAAAAATGAAGTCGAGGATAATATGGAAGAAGAATTAATCAATGCCTTGGGTGAATTGAGAAGATACAAAAACAAATATAAAAAGATGAAACAATTAGTATTTGAATAGAAGGAAGAACATGAACAGAAAGAAGAAGAGATGAAGAAAATTATAAGCAAACTAAAACTTCAAATTCTAGAGGCAAATGAGATGGAAGCAAGACTAGAGAAGTTTCTCAAAGAAAAACAATTATCCTATGAAAAAGTGGAAGAAAAATTAATTCATTTAAGAGAAAAACTTGATGAAAAATTTATCCAAACAAAATATGAAAATAGCTCTAGAATCCGAGATAAAATTATAACCACACAAAAGAATCCAAGTAACAAGAATGGAATAGGGTATTCTAAAATAAAAATTCAAGATAGCCCAAGATTTTATGCAGCCGCTCTTCTCAATACATCCAAGAAGAAAGAAGAAGAAATAAGAACAAGCAATGATCAAAGCCTCAGAAAGTCATTTCCACTCATCAAGAAGGAATTCAAGAAAACTCCAAGGAAATATTATCAAAACAGGTATCCTCACATATTTCATGGTTATTGTTTTGCTTGTTCTAACTTTGGACACAAAGCCGTGAATTGTAGAGCTTATAGAAAGAGAAACCTGAAGGTTAAAAACTATAACCTCAAGGATAACCAAATGGCTAGTATTCGAGGGAAGAACAGAAATCAAAATTCCTTTGCACCTCTACAAAGAAAGAACTTGGAATGTTTTAACTGCCATAACTATGGACATAACTCAAGCAACTGCAGATTAATGGAGATCTCAGAAAAACGAAAAAACATTAGAGAGCAAAAATTACTTTGGAGAGAAAGAACATTAAAAGAAGAATGTCTTATTGCTTTAAAGGCACAAGATAAAAAGATCTATGGTATGTTGACAGTGGTTGCTCAAAACACATGACAGGAGACAAAGATAATTTTTTAAGCCTAAAAAAACAAAAGGGTAAAGTTACATTTGGTGACAATTCTTCAGGAAACATTCTTGGAAAAGGCACTGTGAATGTGGGAAACAACAAAGCCAAAAATGTATTACTTGTTGAAAACTTGAAACCAAGTCTATTAAGTGTCAGCAAAACATGTGATCAAGGGCATATTTGCATCTTTGACTCTCAGAAATGTGAGATAAGGAGGAAGAACTCAGGAAAATTAGTTGGTGTTGCTTCTAGAACTCCTGAGAATGTATAGATTCTAAACACAAAATTGCATGAGGAGTGTCATATAAATGTAGTGGATGAAAGTGGCTATGGCATAGGAGGATGGGGCACATCAATTTCGATAATTTAGTGAAAGTCAGTAATCTTGGGGCAGTGAAAAACTTGCCAAAAATTACAAAACCTCCAAATCCCACATGTAGACATTGTCAACTAGGGAAGCAAACTAGAGTAAGATTCAAAACAAAAGAATACTTAACCTCAAAACCTTTAGAGCTGGTTCACACTGACCTTTGTGGACCAACAAGGACCAAAAGTTTGCAAGGAGCGTCCTACTTTATGCTGTTCATTGATGATTTTACTAGAATGGTTTTGGTATTTTTCCTCAAAGAAAAATTAGAAGCATTTAACAAATTCAAAATCTTTAAAACTTTTGTTGAAAATGAAATAGAGGCAAAAATCAAATGTCTTAGATCAGACAATGGTGGTGAGTTCACCTCCAAGGAGTTTAATCTCTTTTGTGAAACCCATGGAATTAAGAGACAATTTTCTGCTACCAGAACACCTCAGCAAAATGGGATTGTTGAGAGAAGGAATAGATAGTCCAGGAGGCTGCAAGGACCATGCTCAATGAAGCAAAATTATCTGATGGATAATGGAGAGACGCTGTAAGCACATCCATATATATCTTAAATAGAGGTCATCTCAGGATCAACAACAAAACTCCTTATGAGTTGTGACATGGGAGAGCTCCTTCAGTAAAATACTTCAAAGTCTTTGGAAGTAAATGTTACATCAAAAGGGTTGATGAGAATCTCAGAAAATTTGATGCTAGATCTGATGAAGGTATATTTCTTGGATACTTTCCTACCAAAAATGCATACAAATGCTACAATTTCAGATTACATAAAATTGTTGAGAGTGCAGATGTTAAAGTTGATGATTTAAAAACAAATAAATTCAAACATCAAGAGATTGTACTGGACAACGGAGATGAAGATGATGGTGAGCTAGTTGATGCACAAGCAGATATAGAAGAAAAGTAAGAGACACAAGAAGAGGAAATGGATACCAGTGAAGAAGAAGAATATATTCGAGAGGAAGAGATAAAGGAAGAATCTGCAAGAAGAGACACAAAGACACCTTCAAGAATAATTCAAAAAAATCATCCTGAAGACCTGATTATTGGAAATAAAAGCACTAGAGTGCAGACAAGAAGACTATTTTTATATCAGACAGAAATTGCACTTTTGTCACATATTGAGCCTAGCTCCATCAAAGAAGCATGTAAAGACGAGAGTTGGGTCAGTGCCATGAATGAAGAATTGGACCAAATTGAAAAGAACAAAACTTGGGAGTTGGTTTCAAGACCAAAAAACAAGAATGTCATTGGAACTAAATGGGTATTTAGGAACAAAGTGAATGAAAATGGACAAGTAATTAGGAACAAAGCCACATTAGTATGTAAAGGGAATGCTCAAGTTGAAGGAGTAGATTTCGAAGAAACCTTTGAACCAATGGCCAGATTGGAAGAAAGAAGGATGTTCTTAGCTTTTGCTAGCCATAAAAAATTGAAAGTATACCAAATGGATGTCAAGTCAGCATTTCTCAAAGGAAACTTAGAAGAGGAGGTCTACATTGAGAAAACAGAAGGGTTTAAATTAACTGATAAATGAGACTTTGTGTGTAAACTAAAAAAAGCTCTCTACGAGCTAAAACAAGCACCCAGGGCATGGTATGTGTAACATGCCGATAATTTCGTAAATTTTTTTTTTTTTTAAATCAACATTAATGGTTAATAATTGTAACCACAGAAATAATAAATGCTTATAAAGACAACATTAATTAACAAAGTTGTTTATGCATAAAATAATTAATTATTGAGACTCTTAGCTAAAGACAATTTAATGGTTGCAGTACGTCGTACTTCTGTTAAGATGTTGACGACACAATTAAGCACGTGCATAATAAAATAAGAACATGTCAAGTCTTTCTTTTACACCAAAAGAATACTAAGTCAACCATGGACTATGTCGCGAGGTGTACTAATAACCTTAGGAAGGTTTGGTTAGATTATGTTGACTAGCCTCCTTTTACACATTCATAAGAAGCATACAAAAAGTTCTCTTTATACATACCCATCATAGATCATTACCAAATGCACAAGGAGCTCATTCATTATACTATGCTTTCACAATCACATGCTTTCTCATGAAATATAATGTCTAAATATATGTCATCACATCAATGAAATAAAATGGTAAAACTCTAAGCATGTGTATGATAGTAACTTCCCTAGGGTGAGCATCATATCGAAATCTCTTTGCAAACAAAGTTAGCCTCTTTCTTATCACCATCCAACAATCAATTATACGTGAGTACATGAATAAACAAACATAATCTTTACTTACAATCATGTCGATACCATTAAGGACACAATCATATGAGCCAACATATATATCAATGCGTATGCTAAATTCACAAACATACTTTTCTTACCACCTTGGTAAATATGAAGAATGGTCATTCTTTTTGTTGTCTTATTCCTACATTCATCATACTCAGAACATTTCATTAGTACTATAAAACATAATACCCAAACTCTAGATATCTTTTCATAAAATCCAGATACATCAAATTAAATTACAAAACACATTCATGTAATGGGGAAATAATGTGGACAATGCAACGCTCCACCCAACCGTAGGCTCTTCGATGGCATATACTCAGTCCGTCCGAAGGCCACCCCCGAGCTGGGCATGGTGATCCACAACGGGATAGGGAGTCATAAGTCTTGTCACCCTAGACCAATCTCACATGGGCCTAGGCCTTCACAACCTCGTGACATAATACTTGTATAAGAAACATGAGAAACGCATTCGACATGCAACCAAACATTCGACATGTGACCACCGAATACATAATGAAATACGATTACCATGAATATGTCTAGGTAACATAAAAGGTGAATGCGACATGCAAGAATGCATTCGCCATGTGTCCCCAAGGACGTAAAGTAACATAAAATAACATGGACATGTGTGAATAACTTTTTTTATTTCCTTCGACATACCACCTATGCATTCGACAAGCAAATCATCCGACATAATGTAATATGTAAATAGTAATTAGCATGAACATGAAATTAAGCCCCGTCCAATGCATTCGACATGCAAGCTATGCATTCGTCATGCAACTGATGGACGTCAACAACTGCAAGCAAGCATACCTCGTGTACTTAAACAATGCCTACATGATTCACATTCAAATACGAGAGCATTGCAACATTCACATAGATGTTACGAACACCATACATCCTTCATTCGAGCGTTTTGAATGCATGCAACGTTTCACTAGAAAATATAAATACAACCCGATTCATTTAATCTATGAATGCATACCATATTCATTTAAATGCATGCATATCCACCAAGTCATTCAATATGAGAATTTAACCATTTGATGCAATATATAGATATGTATCAACATATGCCCACTTTATGGGTCGTACATACAATATAAACATTGTATGAATATACACATACATATTATCATTCCCTAGAAAGTATATCGCACATAAAAAAAACTTTATGCAATATATGTAGATGTATAGCCTATTCCTTTTCTTCACTATATATACATATCAAAATGACCATGGTTTAAGTATCACAAAGTGTAATACACTAAATACAACCATGTTATAAATTTTATATATATATATATATATATATTCCATACAATACCATCTTTGCATAACATATTTATATACGGACATTAACCGTGTTATATAATTTATATAAAATGTACCATTTTATACAATAGAGGAAAGTAACCCCTTTTTCACATTATATAAGACATAAACTTTTTATACAATGTATCCATATACAACATACTCATGGCATAAAAAAATATATATATACCACTATGTTATACAAGTGAAACATAACCATCTTCTACAACCTATATAAATATAAAGCATAGTTCCTTTTTAAACAATATATATATATAAACAAGGTATGACCATTTCATGCTACGTATAAATATGACATGAACTCATGGATATTTTAAAGAAATGCAAGCCAACAATTAGCCCTTAAAACTTGCAATCCCAAACAGCAAGTAATTGACGAAAGAACAAAAGTCAAGGAGCAATCCCACGCTGTTTCCAGCGTTGATACGGCCACATAAAACCATACACCGACCGTGCAAGCGTTACACCCAAGCCTACACAATTATGCAGAGCGTCTGCACTCCGGCATTCAAGACTTCTTCACCAACCAAAATAATCATAAGATGCAGTGCCAATCACATAAACCCAGAACTTTACAAGGGCGTTTTTGGATCAACGCAGAGAGGAGTAGGCAGAGCATCTGGGCATACGGACTTCTCGGGTTCGTGGTCGCGGTAAACACATATCGACTTAATGAAAATATAACACCCATGAATAGCAACCCCCAAGAGAAACTGTTTCGAGCAAACCCCCAAGCCCCAAACGGATTTCTCAAAACGTCTTCAGCCAACACACAAATAATTTAAGTCTAACAAATGGGAAAACGTAGATATTAACTCCTCGGCTCTCCCATACGCTACTTTGCTATCTCCAACATAATTTTTTTTTCAGGCATCAATAATGCGAGACAAGGGTTCTATCCAGCATATCGTTTTCCCCAGCAATGAGAAACATACAACCAATAAATTAATTATTCTCTGAGATCGGGCATCCAAGGCCATCCTATCCCCTTCATCGAACTCAGAAAGAAATGGAAAACAGAGTACCTCCAATATACTTCCGCGCACCCTCTTATTGATAGCTCAAGCTGTAGATTTGACCCATCATACAAAGATAAAATAAATTAGGTGCAGAGCTGGGCAGAAAAATTAATGAAGAAAATGCCAAACTATAAATCGTTTCCAGCAAATTCAGGAAGTGGGCAGAGGCCCAAAATCGTTTTTAATTCAATGCAATGCACACTCGTTTTTAACCAAACCCCGGACATGAACATAACTCCAAAATCGTTTTTCCTCCCACAGAGGCATCAAAAACCTTTTCTCAAAAGCAATGGAAGCATACGGAGGTTTAAAATTCATTTTTCCTCCCACATAGACATCAAAAACGTTTTCTCTAAAACAATGGACAAGACAGAGATATAGAGCTGCCAAAATCGAGTTGTATCAACAGAGGTCTCCCCAACGCAATGTCCAAACCATTGATTGAATACGGGGAAGAGATACAGAGTCTGCAAAACAATCTCCAGGCAAGCATTACACCTACAAACATTTTTAAAGATTCAATACTGAGATACAGAGTTTGCAAATCAAGTTTCCAGCCACCATTCCAAATAAAAACGTTTTTGCAAAACTCATAGAGGCATACAGAGCCAGCAAATACAGTTTCCAGCCACCATTCCAAATAAAAATGTTTTTGCAAAACTAATAGAGTTTCCAGCCACCATTCCAAATAAGAACGTTTTTGCAAAAGTAGTAGAGGCATACAGAGCCAGCAAAATAGAGTTCCCGGCCACAATTCCAAATAAAAAACATTTTTGCAGAAAGCAATGAGGTGGACAGGGCACAAGAATTCGTGGTTCTCCAAAACTTGTGTGCCTCCCCAGAGGGCAGAGCTAGGTCAAAAGAACATAAGAGAATTATATTATATATTAAAATATAATCCATTTATCTTCCACACTGTTTCTTTTTCATAAAATGGAAAATATAAAGCACCATTTAGAAAGTCTATATTATCAATCTCTTCCAAAGCATGTCTATATATTTTAGTTTAAGCCCTATATAAAACAATGCTCCTAAAATATATTAATGACCTATTTCATATACTAATATATTCATTACAACCTAAAATTTACTAAAATATATTCCATATAGTATATAGGGTATAACCTAGGACATCTATGTATTTTAAAATAAAAAGCATATAATTTAAAATATATTTTGCACTTGAAACTATATTACAATCATAATAAGATGCATCAATACAACATATACATCATATGTTTTTATGGTAAAAGTATGCATGTGTATATATATATATAAAATATAATCATACAAAATATATGTACTTATATAAAAAGAAACATAAACATATAAAATAAAAATATATGTATTTTTTTTATCCAATTTATAGAAGCATAAACACATAAATTGTGCACTAAATACAAATGGAGTTTGTACTTAAATTAATCATATTTTTAATTAAAATAATGCTACTTATATTGTTATTAATTAAACTATTGTAACACACAAATAATAATGTTTCTCATTGGGTTTACGCTCCATGCTTGACAATCATATAAATAGAATATATGCTCATTCACTTAAACATACATATAAGTTTAAGCCTACCAATAAAATCTATTAAGCATAAATTAACTTAACTTGAATTCAAGAGCTAAACCAAGCCAGGGATGACGACGACGGTTACGACCTTACGACTTAGTTACTCTCCCCCTTGTGGTTCACCATGCCCTTTTTCACTCTTGGTTGCATTGCGGGAAAAAATAATTTAAGCTCTAATTATTGTCGTCATGCAGATAGACAAAAATTAAATAATTAAAAGCTTTTATTAGAGATGGAGACGTGACAAACTCTCCCTCTTGGAATAACACCATCCTCGGTGTTGTCACTTTTTGCACTATTTCCCTCGTGCATCTTGTTTTCCTGCATTTCTATCGCATGCAACCCCAATTCTCCTGCCAATATATATTAACAACATAATATTATGGGAATAAAAACATCATAAAAACATGGTTTTTATACCTACAGTGCTTGTCTCTCGCATTGCTATGCTCCTTATCTTGGGAAATTGCAATTTCTTTGCAATGTTAGTACCAGTCCCACCTGGTTCACATGTTAGTTTCAAGATATAAAACATAAAATTGCAGAGCCACATGCTCCCATGCATAATCATTCACACATACATACATTTGATAGTCTAGCTACAAGATAAATCATTATCATTTGTTAATACCATAAAACAATTCTTTCAACAAAACTTTGTGACCATCAAACTCTTTTGTACTTCAGCAATCATGAATACTTGCGTACAAAAACCTTTATGTATTTCCGCAATTATGGGGACTTGCCATACATATCCTGCTCATGTACTTCAACAATCATGTAGACTTGCGTACATAGCACTCTTTTGTATTCCAGCAATCATATAGACTTGCATACAAAAACACGAGTCCTCTGCCAAAACTTGGCAAGAATACCATCTGCATACAGCAGAAATATGACAGTCTTATTCTGCAACTCTTAACATAGCTTCCCCTCATCGAATCTCTCAGTCATCACCTGATGCACATGAGGAAATATTTCTACAGAGATATTGTAGAAGAGCTACTTGCTCAATTCGATGGATATAGAGTTTGCCTAGGTCTTTTGAGTTAGTATAACATTCAACAAGCTACCTGCTCTGTTCCACTTCCATGGGGAACATGACTACAATAAGGGTAAGTTGTTCCATACCAACAAGCTAGTTACTGAGTTCATGATGCTGTCGGCTCTACCTAAACTTGGAGATAATATCCCTTTCTCTCAAACCTTCTCGTTTGAGTCTAGGAAACACCTCTTTATGACAACCATTTATTAATTCCTGTATGCCAAAAAATAGCAACCAAAATTAGATTCGTCCATCATATTCTTTGCATTTTGATGATTACACATCCTCAATCATAAACCTCATCACTACTCGTGATAGAATAAAAAGTAAATCATCACTTACTTTTGAGTGATTTAGATCAACTTATCTGTATAAGTGCTTTTATACTAAACGTTCTTCTTGCTCATGTCATCAGTCAAAGTTAAGATCACTTCCTGAAATGTTAGTATAAAGAAAAATTCATTTGCTTCAATTGCTCAACAATTGAACATATTAGTTCCATAGCATTATACGCATGCTTGTTCACTTAGCTTATGCATCCCCTTCAATTCATCCCGATATAAACTCTTCATCATCCTTAGTGTGAGTCTGAGGCCAACTCTGTTATTAAACAAACATGTTAGCATCATAGTTTAAACATTTAGTTGCATATAGATTTATTTCAAATTGATACTCATCATCCAAAGATTCTAGTAAACTTTTCAAATGCTAAAGATTCCATGCTCAATCAATCTCAACAATGTTAGGACTCTTCTTTCCTAAAAAAAAATCAAACTCCTAGTAGAAGATAAATTCTATCGATAGTCTATTTATGAAAAAAAATAATTAAATTCATATGCATTCTCAAATAAGTTTTCTTTAAACTCTTGGAAAATATTGCTATGCAAAATAACATTTTTAGTCTTATCCTTATCATTCTAATAACTATAAAATGAAACACAAATATTGTTAAGTAATAAAATCTTAACCTTTAACAAATTAATGATTTTTCATAAGGGTAATATTCAAACATGTTAGTCACATGAATTAATGCATAATTTGTGACCTAGTACATCAAATTCATTTCCGATATCAGCATTTAAAGGGACAATTACTTAGGCAACTCTACACAGAAGAGAATGAAAATAGTCGATATAAATTTTGCAACTATCAAAACTTAAGTAAAACAATGTTCAAAATGAACCTAATAATATGTGGTTATAACTTCTATCAACCCTAACATATTCTATTATATCTACAAGGCATTATTTCCTGAAATAGCATTATATGAATCTGTCGTAATTACCTTACAATACTAACTAAGATATAGTTACTGTAATTGAAGATGCTTAAGTAACCTAGCCTACTGAACAACCTTTCTTCTTTTGGAGTTTAATAATACTATATTTTTAGCCAAATGAAGTTCATAGGTAATGCTCTTAGTATTTATAGAATATCAACAAAAATGTGGAATTAAATGCATGTTCACAACAAATACGGGAATTATATCAAAAAGTATCATTCCTTAGTAATGCGAATATTTAAACTTACGGCAAGGAAAGATGTACCTTCCTCACAACTTTATGAGGAACCAAAAATAAAAGTACTTATCCTTACTCCTTCCAAGAAACTTGAAGTTGCGCTTTGAAATAACATTCACCACTCGTCCATTCCAATGCGTGCATCCAAAAATAATCCAAAAAACTTTGATTAGTTATCTTTTATAACTATTTATTTCATGTTGAGCCCATCAGGTCCGAGCGTTTAAACCTAGCGCTCTGATACCACTTGTAACATCCTGATAATTTCGTGATTTTTTTTTTTTTTAAATCAGCATTAATGGTTAATAATTGTAACCGCGGAAATAATAAATGCTTATAAAGACAACATTAATTAACAAAGTCGTTTATGCAAAAAATAATTAATTATTGAGACTTTTAGCTAAAGACAACTTAATGGTTGCGGTACATCGTACTTCTGTTAAGATGTTGACGACACAATTAAGCACATGCATAATAAAATAAGAACATGTCAAGTCTTTCTTTTACACCAAAAGAATACTAAGTCAACCATGGACTATGTCGCGAGGTCTACTAATAACCTTAGGAAGGTTTGGTTAGGTTATGTTAACTAGCCTCCTTTTACACATTCATAAGAAGCATACAAAAAATTTCTCTTCATACATACCCATCCTAAATCATTACCAAATGCACAAGGAGCTCATTCATTATACTATGCATTCACAATCACATGCTTTCTCATGAAATATAATGTCTAAATATATGTCCTCACATCAATGAAATAAAATGGTAAAACTCTAAGCATGTGTATGATTGTAACTTCCCTAGGTTGAGCATCATATTGAAATCTCTTTGCAAACAAAGTTAGCCTCTTTCTTATCACCATCCAACAATCAATTATACGTGAGTACATGAATAAGCAAACATAATCTTTACTTACAATCATGTCAATACCATTAAGGACACAATCAAACGAGCCAACATATATATCAATGCGTATGCTAAATTCACAAACATACTTTTCTTACCACCTTGGTAAATATGAAGAATGGTCATTCTTTTTGTTGTCTTATTCCTGCATTCATCATACTCAGAACATTTCATTAGTACTCTAAAACATAATACCCAAACTCTAGATATCTTTTCATAAAACTCAGATACATCAAATTAAATTACAAAACACATTCATGTAATAGGGAAATAATGTGGGCAATGCAACGCTCCACCCAACCGTAGGCTCTTCGACGGCATATACTCAGTCTGTCCGAAGGCCACCCCCGAGCTGAGCATGGTGATCCACAATGGGATAGGGAGTCATAAGTCTCGTCACCCTAGACCAATCTCACATGGGCCTAGGCCTTCACAGCCTCGTGACATAATACTTGTATAAGAAACATGATAAACGCATTCGACATGCAACAAAACATTCGACATGCGACCACCGAATACGTAATGAAATACGATTACCATGAATATGTCTAGGTAGCATAAAAGGTGCATGCGACATGCAAGAATGAATTCGCCATGCATCCCCAAGGACGTAAAGTAACATAAAATAACATGGACATGTGTGAATAACTTTTTTGATTTCCTTCGACATACCACCTATGCATTCGACAAGCAAATCATCCGACATAATGTAATATGTAAATAGTAATTAGCATGAACATGAAATTAAGCCTCATCCAATGCATTTGACATGCAAGCTATGCATTCGTCATGCAACTGATGGACGTCAACAACTGCAAGCAAGCATACCTTGTGTACTTAAACAATGCCTACACGATTCACATTCAAATACGAGAGCATTGCAACATTCACATAGATGTTACGAACACCATACATCCTTCGCTCGAGCGTTTTGAATGCATGCAACGTTTCACTAGAAAATATGAATACAACCCAATTCATTTAATCTATGAATGCATACCATATTTATTTAAATGCATGCATACCCACCAAGTCATTCAATATGAGAATTTAACCATTTGATGCAATATATGGATATGTATCAACATATGCCCACTTTATGGGTCGTACATACAATATAAACATTGTATGAATATACACATACATATCGTCATTCCCTAGAAAGTATATCGCACATAAAAAGACTTTATGCAATATATGTATATGTATAGCCTATTCTTTTTCTTCACTATATATACATATCAAAATGACCATGGTTTAAGTATCACAAAGTGTAATACACTAAATACAACCATGTTATAAATTATATATATATATATTAGTTCCATGCAATACCATCATTACGTAACATATTTATATACGTACATTATCCGTGTTAGTTATATAATTTATATAAAATCTACCATTTTATACAATAGAGGAAAGTAACCCCTTTTTCACATTATATAAGACATAAACTTTTTATACAATGTATCCATCCATATACAATATATTCATGGCATAAAAAATATATATATACCACTATGTTATACAAGTGAAACATAACCATCTTCTGCAACCTATATATATATATATAAAGCATAGTTCCTTTTTATACAATATATATATATATAAACAAGGTATGACCATTTCATGCTACGTATAAATATAACATGATCTCATGGATATTTTAAAGAAATGCAAGCCAACAATTAACCCGTAACACTTGCAATCCCAAACAACAAGCAATTGACGAAAGAACAAAAATCAAGGAGCAATCCCACGCTGTTTCCAGCGTTGATATGGCTACATAAAACCATACACCGACCGTGCAAGCGTTACACCCAAGCCTACACAATTATGCAGCGCGTCTGCACTCCGGCATTTAAGACTTCTTCACCAACCAAAATAATCATAAGATGCACTGCCAATCACATAAACCCAGAACTTTACAAGGGCATTTTTGGATCAACGCAAAGAGGAGTAGGCAGAGCATCTGGGCATACGGACTTCTCGGGTTCATGGTCGCGGTAAACACATCTCTGCTTAATGAAAATATAACAACCATCAATAGCAACCCAAGAGGAAAGAGAACCAGACATATAGTAGTATAATTCGAGTATGAATATGGATCTGAATACGATTCAATACGGAAAAAATACATAATGAAAAAATCTAGTACGAATAAAATACGGAAGTAGACTGCTTATGTATAAAAAAAATTTAATCCAGTATTCAAAAATATATGATAAATGTACATAGACATTTATATAATAAAATCAAATATATTTAAAAATAAAAAATAAAAAAATTCAACAACCTGCCATATGGCAAGTGTGAGTGACGGCAACTAGTTATTAATAATTATTTTAATAAGAAAGTATAAATTGAATGGTATTTAAGTTTGTTTTTTTTAAAATGGTTTTTAAGAAAGTATAAATTGAATGGTATTTAAGTTTGTTTTTTTTTAAATGGTTTTTAAACTTCTGAATATTCGACGAATTCAAATTTGTTCCGAATTTTCCATACGTGAACTGCCAATACAGCCAAATTATACTACTATGCCCAGACGGAGTTTTCAAAACGTCTTTTTCCAACACACAAATAATTTAAGTCTAGCAAATGGGAAAACACAGATATTAACTCCTCGGCTCTCCCATACGCCCGGAGTCTCACTTAACATAAGAAGATCAGGGGCAAAGCTATCACCGATAGCGCTTCTTCTATCTCCAGCATATTTTTTTTTCCAGGCATCAATAATGCGAGACAAGGGTTCTATCCAGCATATCGTTTTCCCCGGCAACGAGAAACACACAACCAATAAATTAATTATTCTCTGAGATCGGGCATCCAAGGCCGTCCTATCCCCTTCATTGAACTCAGAAAGAAATGGAAAACAGTGTACCTCCAATATACTTCCGCGAACCCTCTTATTGACGGCTCACGCTCTAGATTTGACCCATCATACAAGCATAAAATAAATTAGGTGCAGAGCTGGGCAGAAAAATTAATGAAGAAAATGCCAAACTATAAATCGTTTCCAGCAAATTCAAGAAGTGGGCAGAGGCCCAAAATCGTTTTTAATTCAATGCAATGCATTACAGAGCTTCCACACTCATTTTATTTCCAACCAATGCATAACTACAGGGATCAAAACGTTTTTAAGCAAACCTCGGGCATGAGCAGAACTTCAAAATCATGTTTCCTCCCACAAAGGCATAAAAAACGTTTTCTCAAAAGCAATGGTAGCATACGGAGGTTTAAAATTCGTTTTTCCTCCCACATAGACATCAAAAACGTTTTCTGTAAAACAATGGACAAGACAAAGATATAGAGCTGCCAAAATCGAGTTGTATCAACAGAGATCTCGCCAATGCAATGTCCAAACCATTGATTGAATACGGGGAAGAGATACAGAGTCTGCAAACAATCTCCAGGCAAGCATTACACCTAAAAACATTTTTAAAGATTCAATACTGAGATACAGAGTTTGCAAATCAAGTTTCCAGCCACCATTCCAAATAAAAACGTTTCTGCAAAACTAATAGAGGCATATAGAGCCAGCAAATAGAGTTTCTAGCCACCATTCCAAATAAAAACGTTTTTGCAAAACTAATAGAGGCATACAGAGCCAGCAAAATAGAGTTCCCAGCCACCATTCCAAATAAAAAACGTTTTTGCAGAAAGCAATGAGGTGGATAGGGCACAAGAATTCGTGGTTCTCCAAAACCTGTGTGTCTCCCCGGAGGGCAGAGCTAAGTCAAAAGAACATAAGAGAATTATATTATATATTAAAATATAATCCCTTTATCTTCCAAACAGTTTCTTTTTCATAAAATGGAAAATATAAAGCACCACTTAGAAAGTCTATATTATAAATCTCTTCCAAAGCATATCTTTATATTTTAGTTTTAGTCCCATATAAAACAACGCTCCTAAAATATATCAATGACCTATTTCATATACTAATATATTCATTACAACTTAAAATGTACTAAAATATATTCCATATAGTATATAGGGTATAACCTAGGACATTTATGTTTTTTAAAATAAAAAGCATATAATTTAAAATATATTTTGCACTTGAAAATATATTACAATCATATAGGGTATAACCTAGGACATTTATGTTTTTTAAAATAAAAAGCATATAATTTAAAATATATTTTGCACTTGAAAATATATTACAATCATAATAAGATGTATCACTACAACATATACATCATATGTTTTTATGGTAAAAGTATGTATGTGTGTATATATATAAAAAAATATAGTCATACAAAATATATGTACTTATTATATAAAAAGAAATATAAATATATAAAATAAAAATATATGTATTTTTTTTATCCAATTTATAAAAAGCATAAACACATAAATTGTGCACTAAATACAAATGGAGTTTATACTTAAATTAATCATATTTTTCATTAAAAAAATATAACTTACATTTTTATTAATTAAACTATTGTAACACACAAATAATAATATTTCTCATTGGGTTTACGCTCCATGCTTGACAATCATATAAATAGAATATATGTTCATTCACTTAAACATACATATATGTTTAAGCCTACCAATAAAATCTATCAAGCATAACTTAACTTAATTTGAATTCAAGAGCTAAACCAAGCCAAGGATGACAACGACGGTTAAGACCTTACGATTTAGTTACTCTCCCCCTTGTGGTTCACCATGCCCCTTTTCACTCTTGGTTGCATTGCGGGAAAAAAAATAGTTTAGGCTCTAATTATTGTCGTCATGCAGATAGACAAAAATTAAATAATTAAAAGCTGTTATCAGAGATGGAGACGTGACAAACTCTCCCTCTTGGAATAACACTGTCATCGGTGTTGTCACTTTTTGCACTATTTCCCTCGTGCATCTTGTTTTCCTGCATTTCTATCGCATGCGACCCCAATTCTCCTGCCAATATATATTAACAACATAATATTCTGGGAATAAAAACATGGTTTTTATACCTGCAATGCTTCTCTCTCGCATTGCTATGCTCCTTATCTTGGGAAATTGCAATTTCTTCGCAATGTTAGTACCATTCCCACCTGGTTCACATGTTAGTTTCATGATATAAAACATAAAATTGCGGAGCCACATGCTCCCATGCATAATCATTCACACATAAATACATTTGATAGTCTAGTTACAAGATAAATCATTATCATTTGTTAATACCATAAAACAATTCTTTCAACAAAACTTTGTGACCATCAAACTCTTTTGTACTTCAGCAATCATGAATACTTGCGTACAAAAACCTTTATGTATTTCCGCAATTGTGGGGACTTTCCATACATATCCTGCTCATGTACTTCAGCAATCATGTAGACTTGCGTACATAGCACTCTTTTGTATTCCAACAATCATGTAGACTTGCATACAAAAACACGAGTCCTTTGCCAAAACTTGGCAAGAATACCATCTGCATACAACAAAAATATGATAGTCTTACTCTGCAACTCTTAACATAGCTTCCCCTCATCGAATCTCTCAGTCATCACCTGATGCACATGAGGAAATATTTCTACAGAAATATTGTAGAAGAGCTACTTGCTCAATTCGATGGATATAGAGTTTGCCTAGGTCTTTTGGGCCAGTAACATTCAACGAGCTACCTGCTCTGTTCCACTTCCATGGGGAACATGACCATAATGAGGGTAAGTTGTCCCATACCAACAAGCTAGTTACTGAGTTCATGATGTTGTCGGCTCTACCTGAGCCCAGAGATAATTTCCCTTCCTCTCAAACCTTCTTGTTTGAGTCCAGGAAACACCTCTTTATGACAACCATTTATTAATTCCTGTATGCCACAAAATAGCAACCAAAATTAGATTCTCCCATCATATTATTTGCATTTTGATGATTACGCATCCTCAATCATAAACCTCATCACTACTCGTGATAGAATAAAAAGTAAATCATCACTTACTTTTGAGTGATTTAGATCAACTTATCTGTATAAGTGCTTTTATACTAAACGTTCTTCTTGGTCATGTCATTAGTCGAAGTTAAGATCACTTCCTGAAATGTTAGTATAAAGAAAAATTTCTTTTCTTCAATTGCTCAACAATTGAACACATTAGTTACATAGCATTATATGCATGCTTGTTCACTTAGCTTATGCATCCCCTTCAATTCATCCCGATATAAACTCTTCATCATCCTTAGTGTGAGTCTGAGGCCAAATCTATTATTAAACAAACATGTTAGCATCATAGTTTAAACATTTAGTTGCATATAGATTTATTTCAAATTGATACTCATCATCCAAATATTCTAGTAAACTTTTCAAATGCTAAAGATTCTGTGCTCAATCAATCTCAACAATGTTAGGACTCTTCTTTCCTAAAAAAAATCAAACTCCTACTAGAAGATAAATTCTATCGATAATCTATTTATGAAAAAAAATAATTAAATTCGTATGCATTCTCAAATAAGTTTTCTTTAAACACTTGGAAAATATTGCTATGCAAAAATACATTTTTAGCCTTATCCTTATCATTCTAATAACTATAAAATCAAACACAAATATTGTTAAGTAATAAAATCTTAACCTTTAACAAATTAATGATTTTTCATAAGGGTAATATTCAAACACATTGGTCACATGAATTGATGCATAATTTGTGGCCTAGTACGTCAAATTCATTTCCGATATCAGCATTTAGAGGGACAGTTACTTAGGTGACTCTACACAGAAGAGAATGAAAATAGTCGATATAAATTTTGCAGCTATCAAAACTTAAGTAAAACAATGTTCAAAATGCACCTAACAATATGTGGTTATAACTTCTATCAACCCTAACATATTGTATTATATCTACAAGGCATTATTTCCTGAAATAGCATTATATGAATCTGTCGTAATTACCTTGCAATACTAACTAAGATATAGTTACTGTAATTGAAGATGCTTAAGTAAACTAGCCTACTGAACAACCTTTCTTCTTTTGGAGTTTATTAATACTATATTTTTAACCAAATGAAGTTCATAGGTAATGCTCTTAGTATTTATAGAATATCAACAAAAATGCGGAATTAAAAGCATGTTCACAACAAATACGGAAATTATATCAACAAGTATCATTCCTTAGTAATGCGAATATTTAAACTTATGACAAGGAAAGATGTACCTTCCTCCCAACTTTATGAGGAACCAAAAATAAAAGTACTTATCCTTACTCCTTCCAAGAAACTTGAAGTTGCGCTTTGAAATAACAATCACCCCTCATCCATTCCAACGCATGCATCCAAAAATAATCGAAACAACTTTGATTAGTTATCTTTTAAAACTATTTATTTCATGTTGAGCCCATCAGGCTCGAGCATTTAAACCTATCATTCTGATACCACTTGTAACATCCCGATAATTTCGTAAATTTTTTTATTGTTTTTTTAAATCAGCATTAATGGTTAATAATTGTAATTGCGGAAATAATAAATGCTTATAAAGACAACATTAATTAACAAAGTCGTTTATGCAGAAAATAATTAATTATTGAGACTCTTAGCTAAAGACAATTTAATGGTTGTGGTACGTCATACTTCTGTTAAGATGTTGATGACACAATTAAGCACATGCATAATAAAATAAGAACATGTCAAATTTTTTTTTTACACCAAAAGAATACTAAGTCAACCATGGACTATGTCGCGAGGTCTGCTAATAACCTTAGGAAGGTTTGGTTAGGTTATGTTGACTAGCCTCCTTTTACACATCCATAAGAAGCATACACAAAATTTCTCTTCATACATACCCATCATAGATCATTACCAAATGCACAAGGAGCTCATTCATTACACTATGCATTCACAATCACATGCTTTCTCATGAAATATAATGTCTAAATATATGTCCTCACATCAATGAAATAAAAGGGTTAAACTCTAAGCATGTGTATGATAGTAACTTCCCTAGGGTGAGCATCATATCGAAATCTCTTTGCAAACAAAGTTAGCCTCTTTCTTATGACCATCCAACAATCAATTATACATGAGTACATGAATAAGCAAACATAATATTTACTTACAATCATGTCGATACCATTAAGGACACAATCAAATGAGCCAACATATATATCAATGCGTATGCTAAATTGACAAACATACTTTTCTTACCACCTTGGTAAATATGAAGAATGGTCATTCTTTTTGTTGTCTTATTCCTGCATTCATCATACTCAGAACATTTCATTAGTACTATAAAACATAATACCCAAACTCTAGATATCTTTTCATAAAATCCATATACATCAAATTAAATTACAAAATGCATTCATGTAATGGGGAAATCATGTGGGCAATGCAACGCTCCACCCAACCGTAGGCTCTTCGACGACATATACTCGGTCCGTCCAAAGGCCACCCCCGAGCTGGGCATGGTGATCCACAATGGGATAGGGAGTCATAAGTCTCGTCACCCTAAACCAATCTCACATGGGCCTAGGCCTTCACAGCCTCGTGAGATAATACTTGTATAAGAAACATGAGAAACGCATTTGACATGCAACCAAACATTTGACATGCGACCACCGAATACATAATGAAATACGATTACCATGAATATGTCTAGGTAACATAAAAGGTGCATGCGACATGCAAGAATGCATTCACCATGCGTCCCCAAGGATGTAAAGTAACATAAAATAACATGGACATGTGCGAATAAATTTTTTGATTTCCTTCGACATACCACCTATGCATTCGAAAAGAAAATCATCCGACATAATGTAATATGTAAATAGTAATTAGCATGAACATGAAATTAAGCCCCGTCCAATGCATTCGACATGCAAGCTATGCATTCGTCATGCAACTGATGGATGTAAACAACTGCAAGCAAGCATACCTCGTGTACTTAAACAATGCCTACACGATTCACATTCAAATACGAGAGCATTGCAACATTCACATAGATGTTACGAACACCATACATCCTTCGCTCGAGCATTTTGAATGCATGCAACGTTTCACTAGAAAATATGAATACAACCAAATTCATTTAATCTATGAATGCATACCATATTCATTTAAATGCATGCATACCCACCAAGTCATTCAATATGAGAATTTAACCATTTGGTGCAATATATGGATATGTATCAACATATGCCCACTTTATGGGTCGTACATACAATATAAACATTGTATGAATATACACATAGATATCGTCATTCCCTAAAAGTATATCGCACATAAAAAAACTTTATACAATATATGTATATGTATAGCCTATTCTTTTTCTTCACTATATATACATATCAAAATGACCATGGTTTAAGTATTACAAAGTGTAATACACTAAATACAACCATGTTATAAATTATATATATATATATATATATATATATATATTAGTTCCATGCAATACTATAAGTACATTACCCGTGTTATATAATTGATATAACATGTACCATTTTATACAATGGAGGAAAGTAACCCCTTTTTCACATTATATAAGACATAAACTTTTTATACAATGTATCCATATACAATATATTCATGGCATAAAAAAATATATACCACTATGTTATACAAGTGAAACATAACCATCTTCTACAACCTATATATATAAAGCATAGTTCCTTTTTATAGAATATATATATAAACAAGGTATGACCATTTCATGCTACGTATAAATATAACATGATCTCATGGATATTTTAAAGAAATGCAAGCCAACAATTAGCCCTAACACTTGCAATCCCAAACAACAAGCAATTGACGAAAGAACAAAAATCAAGGAGCAATCCCACGCTGTTTCCAGCATTGATATGGCTACATAAAACCATACACTGACCGTGCAAGCGTTACACCCAAGCCTACAGAATTATGCAGAGCGTCTGCACTCCGGCATTTAAGACTTCTTCACCAGCCAAAATAATCATAAGATGCACTGCCAATCACATAAACCCAGAACTTTACAAGGGCGTTTCTGGATCAACGCAGAGAGGAGTAGGTAGAGCATCTGGGCATACGGACTTCTCGGGTTCGTGGTCGCGGTAAACACATCTCGGCTTATTGAAAATATAACACCGATGAAGAGAAACCTAAGAGGCAAGAGAAACAGTTTGAGCAAACCTCAAGCTTTAGACATATAGTAGCATAATTTGAGTACAAATAGGGATTCGTATGGAAAAAATATGTAATGAAAAAAATTTAGTACGAAAATACGGAAGTAGATTTCTTATATATAATATTTTTTAACCAAGTATTCAAAAGTATATGATAAATGTACATAGACATTTATATAATAAAATCAAATATATTTAAAAAACAAAAAAAAAAATTTCAACAACCTGCCATATGACAAGTGTGAGTGACGGCAATTAGTTATTAATAATTATTTTAATAGGAAAGTATAAATTGAATGGTATTTAAGTTTTTTTTTTAAAATGGTTTCTAAACTTTAATTTTCCATTACTAAAAAAATCCATATTCGTATTGCACTTACACCAAATATTCAACAAATTCGAATTTGTTTCAAATTTTAGTACATGAAATGTCAATACGGCCTAATTATGCTACTCTGTGGAGACGAAGTTTTCAAAACGTCTTCAGCCAACACACAAATAATTTAATTTAAGTCTAGCAAATGGGAAAACGCAGATATTAACTCCTCGGCTCTCCCATATGCCCGGAGTCTCACTTAACATAAGAAGATCAGGGACAGAGCTATCACCGATAGCGCTTCTGTTATATCCAACATAATTTTTTTTTCAGGCATCAATAATGCGAGACAAGGGTTCTATCCAGCATATCGTTTTCCCCAGCAACGAGAAACACACAACCAATAAATTAATTATTCTCTGAGATCGGGCATCCAAGGCCGTCCTATCCCCTTCATCGAACTCAGAAAGAAATGGAAAACAGTGTACCTCCAATATACTTCCGCGCACCCTCTTATTGGTAGCTCACGCTCTAGATTTGACCAATCATACAAGCATAAAATAAATTAGGTGCAGAGCTGGGCAGAAAAATTAATGAAGAAAATGCCAAACTATAAATCGTTTCCAGCAAATTAAATGCCAAACTATAAATCGTTTCCAGCAAATTAAGGAAGTGGGCAGAGGCCCAAAATCGTTTTTAATTCAATGCAATGCATTACAGAGCTTCCACACTCATTTTATATCCAACCAATGCATAACTACAGGGATCAAAACGTTTTTAAGCAAACCCCGGGCATGAACAGAACTTCAAAATCGTTTTTCCTCCCACAAAGGCATCAAAAACGTTTTCTCAAAAGCAATGGAAGCATACAGAGGTTTATGTTAATATATACTGGAATCTTCTGATTAAAACAATGAGTAGAAAATTAATAGCGGAAGCATACCTGAATCCATTGAAGGAGAAACCTTACAGGAAGAGAACCCTTTGAGATGATCTTCCAATTCTAGCCACTAGATTCTGCGTCAACTTCTCTTGAGAGGATTTTCAGAAATTGGAATGTGTCGTGGTAGAATGGGGACCATAACCTTATTTATAAACCGCTAGGGCAGTTCACAATAACCGCTAGGGCAGTTTTAACTTCATCATAATTATATTTCCGCCTCTCATAGAAATAATAATTATCTAATGGTATCTACACAATAATCTCATGACAATTATACCCTTAAGCCAATTAATCAGTTATTAATTAGATCACTATATTTAGGCTTAATTAAATGATAGCACACACATTTTAATTATTTACATGTGTGGCCCAAATTATAGATTAATTACGAAAATTATTCTAACAATCTCCCACTGGGCCACATGCATATGTAATCAAATAAATGTGCTTAACCTTATGAGCTCAAAATTTGCTATCATGTCCTTAGGGTATATCCGAACAATCTGGTCCATTAACTATACTGACATAGGATCAAGGTGGCCTTTGTTACATCAATCGTTACTAGACCAATCAATGGTCACATATATCAACATAGCTAAATGACATAGATCAATCATGAGTGCATAGCATGGAAATTACATGCAATGTGATCTATTCATGCCTATTTCCAACTGGTCCTACTTAACTTTATTAAGATCAAATTTTTATCATAATTTAACAGAGTGCAATAAAATGAATACTTTATTTCTGCAGAACACAATCCAAATGTATAGATAAAGTCTAAACATAACATAGAGCAATATACAATGAATAATATAAACTCCCACTAAATCTGAATATCCTCAAATGAGACAACACCCATATGAGCAGTGTGCTCATGAAAGACCTTGGGTGGTAATCCCTTTGTAAGCGGATCCGCTATCATGGAGTTTGTTCCAATATGCTCTATGGATATCTGTCCACTCTATACTTTTTCTTTTACAACTAGGAACTTGATATCAATGTATTTTGATTTTGTAGAACTCCTGTTGTTATTGGAATATAAAACTGCTGATTTATTGTCACAAAATATCTTCAGTGGTCTTTCAATACCATCCAGAACACGCAGCCCAGTGACAAAATTTCGTAGCCATATTCCTTGATTGGATGCCCCATAACATGCTACAAACTCTGCTTCCATGGTGGATGAAGTTATGAGTGTCTGTTTGGCAGACCTCCATGAAATTGCTCCACCAGCCAACAGATAAATATAGCCTGATGTGGATCTTCTGCTGTCTTGGCATCCAGCAAAGTCGGAGTCGGAATACCCAATGATCTCTAACTGATCCGATCTCCTATATGTAAGCATGTACTCTTTTGTTCTCTGTAAATATCTCATAACCCTCTTGGCTGCTCTCCAATGATCCATTCCAGGGTTACTTAGATATCTGCCTAACATACCAACAATGTACGCAATATCCGGACGTGTACATACCTGAGCATACATTAGACTCCCCACAGCCGAAGCGTAAGGAATCTTCTGCATTTCTTGACTTTCTAAACTATTTTTAGGGCATTGATTAAGACTGAATTTGTCTCCTTTAGCGACAGGGGTATCACCTGGTTTGCTATTTTGCATGCCATACCTTTTGAGAACTTTATCAATATAGGTCCTTTGTGACAATCCTAAAATACCCCTAGAACGATCTCGGAGTATCTGAATTCCTAAGACAAAGGAGGCATCACCAAGATCTTTCATCTCAAAATGTTTTGATAAAAATCTCTTGGTGTCATGTAATATGCTACTATCATTTGTGGCTAGCAATATGTCATCGACATATAAAACCAGGAAAATATACTTACTCCCACTGAATTTGTGATACACACATTCATCCATAAGATTTGCCTCAAAACCACATGAGACAATAATTTGATTAAACTTGAAGTACCACTGACGAGAAGCTTGCTTGAGCCCATAAATGGATTTAGTTAATTTACAAACCATATTCTTTGAGTCTTCGGACACAAAATTTTCTGGTTGTACCATATAAATTGTTTCATCAATGTCACCATTGAGAAACGCTGTTTTAACATCCATTTGATGTAACTCAAGATCATACTGTGCAACTAGTGCCATGATTATCCTGAAAGAGTCCTTCGTAGAAACTGGAGAGAAGGTCTCTTTGAAGTCAATTCCTTCTTTTTGAGTAAAGCCTTTAGCTACAAGACGTGCTTTATATCTTTCTACATTACCATTTGAATCCCGCTTGGTTTTAAATATCCATTTACAACCAATGGGCTTCGTACCAACTGGTAATGGGACAAGTTCCCAAACTTTATTGTCTTGCATAGATTTGTACTCTTCATTCATGGCTTCAATCCATTTCTGAGAGTTGGAACTTTTCATGGCTTGCTGGAAGTTGATTGGATCATCTTCCATCATTCCACTTTCTACCTCATGTTCCTGGAGATATACGATATAATCGTCCGAAATTGCACTTCTCCTCTCTCTAGTGGATCTCCTTAATGGCATATTTTCTTGAGGTTGTTGAGTTTGTTCTACAGGAGCAATGTCCTCATTTGCAATGGGTTGAACAATATTGTCTGTTGGTTGAGGATCCAAGTTTACTTCTTGATCAATGATAGGTAGTGAAACCTGTACATTATCAAAAGCAATAGTAGATCCCTCTTCCTCCTCAAAGACAATATTCCTAGCCTGATTTCTCCCCCCAAACTCAACATCCTCAAAAAATGTTGCAGTTCCCGTCTCAAAAATTGACCTAATAGTAGGATCATAAAATTTAAAACCCCTTGATCGTTCTGCATAGCCAATAAAGTAGCTGCTAACTGTTTTAGAGTCCAGTTTCTTTTCATGAGGCTTATAAGGTCTCGCTTCAGCTGGACATCCCCAAATATGAAAATGCTTTAAACTGGGCTTTCGACCTGTCCAAAGCTCATAAGGCGTTTTAGCAGTCGCTTTAGTTGGCACCCGATTTAGGATATAAGCTGCCGTTTTGAGTGCTTCACCCCAGAGTTTTTCGGGTAAAGTAGAATGACTAATCATACTCCTTACCATGTCCTTAAGAGTTCGGTTTCGTCTTTCTGCTACACCATTCATGCTAGGTGATCCTGGCATGGTGTATTGAGGGACGATCCCACATTCCTCTAGGTATTTAGCAAATGGTCCTGGACATTGTTCACCTGATCCGTCATATCTACCATAGTATTCACCACCACGGTCAGATCTGACGATCTTTATTCTTTTGTTGAGTTGTAACTCAACTTCTGCTTTAAATGTTTTGAACACGTCCAATGATTGTGATTTCTCATGTATAAGAAATAGGTAGCCATATCTTGAATAGTCATCTATGAATGTTATAAAGTACTGTTGACCATTCCAAGATGCCGTAGGGTATGGTCCACAGATATCTGTATGAATTAATTCTAAGACGTCTGTAGCTCTATTGGCACCTAATTTCTTTGTTTTGGTCTGTTTTCCTTTAATACACTCAACACAAATATCAAAATCTGAAAAGTCAAGTGATTCCAAAATCCCATCGGACACAAGTCGCTCAACTCTAGATTTAGAGATATGACCTAGGCGTTTGTGCCACAATGAGGCCGAATTATCTTTATTCAATTTACGCTTTGTACCTCGTGATTCCACATGCAAGGTTTCATTATAGGACGGAACAGTTTCCAACAAATATAGATTATCATAAACATTAAGTAAACCGGTTCCAACAACATTTGAATTAATAGATAATGTAAATTTATTATTTCCAAATGAACAACAATAACCTGATTTGTCCAAAACAGAAACTGAAATTAAATTCCGTCTGAAAGACGGTACAACAAAAGTATCTATTAAGTCCAAAAAATAACCGGATTTCAATAATAATCTAAAGTGCCCTATTGCCTCTACTTCTACCGACTGACCATCTCCGACATAGATGCATCTTTCAGCATCACTTGGTTTTCGGTAACTCAGGCAACCCTGCATAGAAACACAAATGTGAGTAGTAGCACCAGAGTCTAACCACCATGTATTTCTAGATACTGAAGCTAAATTAACTTCAGAACAGACCAAAATAAGAAATATACCTTTCTTAACACGCCAAGCAGCATACTTGGTACATTCCTTCTTAGTATGTCCAGGCTTATTACAGAAGAAACATGTTATCTCAACTTTCTGTTTCTTTTGTTCTGGACCCTTATAAGCAGCAACCTTATTATCCTTATTCTTTCGTTTGCCCTTATCCTTGGAAGTGCTAGCCAGATGAGCACTTTCGGTCTTGTCTTGCTTCAATCTCTCTTCCTCTTGCACACAAAATGAAATGAGCTCATTAAGAGTCCATTTATCCTTTTGACAGTTATAACTGACCTTGAATTGATTAAATTGTGCAGGAAGAGAGATAAAAACCAAATGCACGAGGAAATCATCAGATAACTCGAGTTTCAAAGCCTTAAGTTTTGAAGCAAGATGAGACATCTCCATGATGTACTCCCGAACATTACCCTTGCTTTTGTACTTCATTGAAATCAAGCTTGCTAAAAGCGTGCTTGTTTCAGCCTTATCGTTTTTGGCAAAACGTTTCTGAATTTCTGCAAGGAAGTCACTGGCATTAGTAACCTCATTGGTTACCGCACCTCTGAAAGCTTCTGGAATGCCGCGCTTCATGATCATAAGACTTAGCCTATTTGAACGTTCCCACTTATCCCAATAAACCTCATCCT
The DNA here is from genome assembly GCA_027924585.1 of Larix kaempferi. NCBI lineage: Eukaryota > Viridiplantae > Streptophyta > Pinopsida > Pinales > Pinaceae > Larix > Larix kaempferi. The sequence continues at coordinate 5,909,147 of BSBM01000066.1, forward strand.
CTTGAGTACTATCCTCATTGAGTACATCGGGTTTGGGCATTCTCAAGGCTAAATCTATATCCATGCAGCCTAAGAGAATCATCATATTCTCTTTCCAGTCCTTAAAATTAGTCCCATTTAACATAGGGACATTATTGATGTTGGCAGATATAGAAGTAGTTGATATAAAAGCTGAAAATAGAGAACAAAATAAAATGAATTAAATAAACCATCATGTTCACATAAAATAAGCAATTAAATGCATAATCTTTAAAAACAAATTATGACATTTCAAGATACCTGGCACAACATTAATATCAAGTCTTTGGACAGTAATATTAACTGTAAGTGGTACTCTTGTTGTAGTGATCAAACATTGATGATAAGTTATGTCAAATAATAAATCTATCTTTGGATTGAGTTATTATTCACATTAAGTTACCTTTATAACCGTCACATATTTATCACCACAGGTATGTATGCAATTTGACCAAATATTAACTTTTCTTTGGGCCAGTCAATACCCGCATGAATCACATACACACAAAAAATCTAACACCTTGAACAGACTAATCTACACGAAAGATGTCACTTTGGTGATTTTCCGCTTTAATTAGCTTATTTAAAATGCTAGATCAATAACTTAAATATTAATATCATAAAATGTTATTAAATTTCAAATTACTTATGCTCTGTCTCTCACATTATATCCATACAAGAAATGCGAAAAAAAATAAATTGCGGAGCAAATAGGTCATGCGAAACATGAAATTCCCTGAATCAAATAGATAATGCGGAACAAATAGGTAATGCTAAACATGAAATTCTAGGAAACAAATTGGTAATGCGGAACATGATAACCAATGCAACTCATATAACATATTTAATTCTTTTGCACCTGAATATTAACGTTACACATTTAATTCTAATATATACATTCATTAAATCACATGATATAAATAGTTCTGTTGCGAATGTTCACTAACATGATATCCTATACAATTAACATCATATATTTATTCCTACCCGCACTGATTCACTACGAACTCATTCCTTTACGATGCCAACTCTTTTCGTATCATACATTATTCAATATTTTATTAAATAACGCAAAAAAACCATATATAATGTCTATTCTATAAATGCACGAAGATAGCTAAAAGAATTTGCTCAACTGGCATCGAGTAGTTGGTATAGTCAAGGCGGATTGTTCGACTACAGGTCTTACTCGAAGATGGCAGGTATTTTATAATTCTGATATTTAGCTTGAAAGGGTTGAACTGTAGAATAGTTGACCATAAATTGAGAGAGACTACTTGTACCGAGAAGGGTGAATACAAATGCAAGGTGGTCGGGATTCGTACATTCTGGTGGCTAGTTTGCACAGAGAAGGATCGCTGGGAATGCATAGTGGTCAAGAAAAGATTCATATATCCTGTAGATATAAAGTTCTACAAAGAGAAGAGATTAGAGGAGCCCGATCTCAGAAATCCTCAGCGGCCGTAATAAGTATACTAGACAGTTATAGAGTTCGTACAGCACTCAACAAGTTTTTTTAGAATGAATTGGGCATCTTTTAGCATGGGAGAAAAAACGTTTGGATGTAGGCCCAGATTATTTTATAAAATGGATTCAGATGTCTCAAATTTGGTCTTGCAGGAGATGCAAATACAGTTGCTGTGCAGATATATTTAATAAAATAAAATAAAATAAAAAAACGGATCGCTATTCAAAGCACTAATAATATTTTACTTTCTCTGAGACTCTAAAAAAAAATTTCTGAAGAGAATCCATTGACAAATATATATATATATATATTAAATTAATAACTCAAAGAATTAATCAAGAAGTAAGCTCTGATACCACTTGTTAATATATACTGGAATCTTCTGATTAAAACAATGAGTAGAAAATTAATAGCGGAAGCATACCTGAATCCATTGAAGGAGAAACCTTACAGGAAGAGAACCCTTTGAGATGATCTTCCAATTCTAGCCACTAGATTCTGCGTCAACTTCTCTTGAGAGGATTTTCAGAAATTGGAATGCGTCGTGGTAGAATGGGGACCATAACCTTATTTATAAACCGCTAGGGCAGTTCACAATAACCGCTAGGGGAGTTTTAACTTCATCATAATTATATTTCCGCCTCTCATAGAAATAATAATTATCTAATGGTATCTACACAATAATCTCATGACAATTATACCCTTAAGCCAATTAATCAGTTATTAATTAGATCACTATATTTAGGCTTAATTAAATGATAGCACACACATTTTAATTATTTACATGTGTGGCCCAAATTATAGATTAATTACGAAAATTATTCTAACAGTTTAAAATTCGTTTTTCCTCCCACATAGACATCAAAAACATTTTCTCTAAAACAATGGACAAGACAGAGATATAGAGCTGCAAAAATCGAGTTGTATCAACAGAGATCCCCCCAACGCATGTCCAAACCATTGATTGATTACGGGGAAGAGATACAAAGTCTGCAAAACAATCTCCATGAAAGAATTACACCTAAAAACATTTTTAAAGATTCAATACTGAGATACAGAGTTTGCAAATCAAGTTTCCAGCCACCATTCCAAATAAAAACTTTTTGCAAAACTAATAGAGGCATACAGAGCCAGCAAATAGAGTTTCCAGCCACCATTCCAAATAAAAACGTTTTTGCAAAACTAATAGAGGCATACAGAGCCAGCAAAATAGAGTTCCCAGACACCATTCCAAATAAAAAACGTTTTTGCACAAAGCAATGAGGTGGACAGGGCACAAGAATTCGTGGTTCTCCAAAACCTGTGTGTCTCCCCGGAGGGCAGAGCTAAGTCAAAAGAACATAAGAGAATTATATTATATATTAAAATATAATCCCTTTATCTTCCAAACGGTTTCTTTTTCATAAAATGGAAAATATAAAGCACCACTTAGAAAGTCTATATTATAAATCTCTTCCAAAGCATGTCTATATATTTTAGTTTAAGCTCTATATAAAACAACGCTCCTAAAATATATTAATGACCTATTCCATATACTAATATTTTCATTACAACCTAAAATGTACTAAAATATATTCCATATAGTATATAGGGTATAACCTAGGACAAACGCTCCTAAAATATATTAATGACCTATTTTATATACTAATATTCATTACAACCTAAAATGTACTAAAATATATTCCATATAGTATATAGGGTATAACCGAGGACATCTATGTTTTTTAAAATAAAAAGCATATAATTTAAAATATATTTTGCACTTGAAAATATAGTACAATCATAATAAGATGCATCACTACATCATATACATCATATGTTTTTATGGTAAAAGTATGCATGTGTGTATATATAAAAAAAGTATAATCATACAAAATATATGTACTTATATAAAAAGAAACATAAACATATAAAATAAAAATATATGTATTTTTTTATCCAATTTATAGAAGCATAAACACATAAATTGTGCACTAAATACAAATGGAGTTTGTACTTAAATTAATCATATTTTTAATTAAAACAATGTAACTTACATTGTTATTAATTAAACTATTGTAACAAACAAATAATAATGTTTCTCATTGGGTTTATGCTCCATGCTTGACAATCATATAAATAGAATATATGCTCATTCACTTAAACATACATGTAAGTTTAATCCTACCAATAAAATCTATCAAGCATAACTTAACTTAACTTGAATTCAAGAGCTAAACCAAGCCAACGATGACGACGACGGTTACGAACTTACGACTTAGTTACTCTCCCCCTTGTGGTTCACCATGCCCTTTTTCACTTTTGGTTGCATTGCGGGAAAAAAAATAGTTTAGGCTCTAATTATTGTCGTCATGCAGATAGACAAAAATTAAATAATTAAAAGCTTTTATCAGAGATGGAGACGTGACAGTATGCAAGGCTGGATTCCTATCTACAAATGCAAGGCTTCAAAAGGGGATCAACAGACAATAATCTTTATTGTAAATTTACCAGTGATAGTATGGTTATTGTGGAAGTATATGTTGATGATATCATATTTGGGAGTGATGATGAAGAAATGAGTAAAGACTTTGCTAGTAGGATGCAACAAGAGTTTGAAATGTCATTGGTGAACTAAAATTCTTCTTAGGATTTCAAATAGTTCAGTCCAAAAAGGGAATTTTTATCCATCAATCCAAGTATGTTAAAGATATGCTCATAAAATTCCAATTTGAAGATTGCAAACCTATTTGTATGCCAATGACAGTAGGATGCAAACTAAGCAAGGAATATGAGTCCAAAATTGTTGATAAAAAACACTACAGATCAATGATTGGGAGTCTACTATATGTAACAGTTTCCAGACCTGATGTTAAACAAGCTGTTGGAATGGTGGCTAGATTTCAAGTTGAACCAAAAGAGAGCCATGTTCACGCTGTGAAAATAATTTTTAGGTATTTGAAGGGAACCATAGATCTAGGGTTGTGGTATCCTAGTAAAAATTCATTTGCTCTAAAAGCCTATTAGGATGCAGATTGGGATGGTTGTATAGATGACAGAAAAAGTACAAGTGGAGGGGCATTCTTCTTGGGAGAATCATTGGTAGCTTGGACACGGAAAAAACAAACCTCAATTTCTTTGTCTACTACTGAAGCTGAGTATATTGCAGCAACAGAATGTTGCACACAATTAGAATGGATGAAACAAACTCTACAAGACATCAAAGTAATATTTGAAGAACCCACTATTGTCTATTGTGATAATACAAGTGCTATAAGTTTGTCCAAGAATCATGTTCAACACTCAAGATCAAAACACATTCCTATAAAGTATCACTATTTAAGAGAACAGGTTGCAAACAAGCACATTAAACTGGAATATGTCCCAACACAAGAACAAGTGGCAGATATTTTTACAAAACCTTTAAGCAGAGATGTATTTGAATATCTTAGGAAAAAATTATGGGTGGTATTCTCTCCAATCTAAACTCTCAAGAAATTAATGCATAAGAGTGGCATCAGTTCAGGGGGAGACTGTGATCAATGTTAGGGGTAGTTGTTCAACCCTTTTCCCTTGATGTCAGATGGGGAGAAATGGAAATTATGTTGCCATCAATGCCAAAGGGGGAGAATTGTTGGCAATATGGTAGTTCAGGTTGTCATTGATGGAAACTAGATGATGTGATCAGAGCAACAAAAATGGAGAAGATTGTTATGGGATAACAGATGACATAGCCATGGATGAGGTTGTTTTGATGACAAACAGATGTGGATTTATGTCCATGTTTAAGAAGACTTCCAAATAATGTGAATACAAAGCAAAGGGGTCAATAAAAAGGATATGCATGCCAGAAGCATACCAGTAATGTTAATGGCATTAATGCAAATCAAATGTGATGAGAATCATCAATTAATCAACTGCAAACTAACTACAGTTGCTTATCGTGCTATAGTGCAAAGCTGTAATTGTTAGTGAAGAAGGAAAAGAGAAGTTGAAACTAATTTTGAGTTTGCAGAAATAGTATACAAAAGTTTTGTAACAGGAATAGCAATGTAATCAAGGATTGTGATAGTCAAGTCCTTATGAATATGGGCAGACCTAGGAAAGAGCAAGGTGTATCTATAAATATGCTCTCGACCATATACCCAAAGGCTTGGTAGAAGATCTTTATAGAAAATTTGTTATGTTCTAGAACAATATGGTAACATAGAAGGTATTGAAGATGTTATTGTGGGAAAGAGGAGGTTTCAATATGAGGAGGAGGTTAAGAAGAACCCACTTAATTATGATGTCTGGTTTGATTATGTATGCCTTGAACAAAGTGTCTGCATCAAGGAGAACATCAAAAATAATTAGAATGGGCACCTGCAAACTGTTATGCTTGGACTAAGTTTGATGAACTGGAAAGGACTTTAGGTGAGACTAAATGTGGAAGAGAAATATTTGAATTAGAAATAGCTCAACTTGTCCTTATGCCAGAGCTCCTATGGAAGACCTATATAGAATTTGAACTATCAGAGGGTGAATATGAAAGAACAAGACAACTCTATGAAAGGATACTAGATTGTGCAAAGCATTTGTAAGTTTGGATCAACAATGCAAAGTTTGAAGCTTCTGTCACTCTGGAGGAAGAATCTAGAGCCGTTGAAGATGACCAACTTCCAGATCAAAAAATTCTAGAGGAACAAAATCAAAAACGTGTCCTTCGTACTCATGGAATTTTTGAAAGGGCATTTGATAATATGAGAACATCTATCTCAGAGCATAAAGAGGAAATATTTGTGCTCTTGGAAGAATGGCTTAATATGGAGAGTAGTTTTGGCAGATTGGGTGATGTAAGCTTGGTTCAGAAGAAATGGCCAAATGCTATAAGTGAGACTCATGCACCATCCGATCGAAAGATCAATGGTAGCGATTAACACTTCATTGGAATTATCCCACATTCGTAGTGAAGACTTCGTTATATGTGTTTATATACGCCAATATTCCCTATTGCTTTCGACGCGTAGAAAAAAGGATAGGCGAGGGTGTTGGGTGTTTGGAATCCATGAGAAGCTCACCATCTCAACGCCCAGGACGACCTGACAGACCCCCTATCCTTTTGGTACACATGGAAACTCAGCTGTTGAAAAAGATAATGATGTGGCAGTGATGTGTTGCGAACGTGGCAGAACATGAAGCTGAGATGGAAAATGATGTGGGATTGACAAGGATGACAAGGTGGATAATGAAGTGGCAGTGTATAAGAGCCAAGAGGATCTGAAGATCTTAAATCCTAGAGCATGTAATCGATGGTCCTATGCTGTGTTGAAAAGGGGATAAAAGAAAGCTAATACAAAGAGTCGAAGCTCTTTTAGGGCCGGTGTTTAGAAAAAGGGGGAGGACATGAAAACTTAGTTTATAAAAGCACTAAGTTAAAAAGTCTAGGGATAATGTTTAAAAAAAAATGTAAAATATAGTTATTAATTAAAAATTAGTTTAACTTTATTTTTGCTCATTATATTGAAAAGACATGTTACTTCATGAAGAGGTGTAAAAGAAGGAGTATATATACATGAAGGTATTATGTGATGGTGTGTGACAGCACACAATGTGTTGAAGATCAAAGAGAAGGAGCAGTCCAAGAAGCAAATGAAGAATTAATAAGGAGAGCAGGTTGGTTCTTGGAAAAAGGGAGTAAGCGCTTCCTTCTCAGTCCTAGCTGACTAAACAAGGGGGCATAGCCTCCTACCAATTGGTGCTGGTGAAGAAGGGTGTGGGTGCATCCTGATCAGTCGGTGCTAATCTAAATACGTCTTCTTCTATTGTATAATTGTAAAAACAAAGTTTTGCAGATAATAAAAAAGTGTTGGTGGTTTACCTTATTGGGTTCCACGACAAATTATTGTGTTCAGTTCTGTTCTTATGTTTGTTAAAAGTAAAAATTGTGTATAAAGCTGTCACTGATTCACCCCCCTCTCAGTGACAGAACCTGATCCTACACAACATTGAGAACCCAATGAGCATATGCCATCACAAAATAATGTGTGGGATTCCCTCTTCAGTTAGGATCCATTGCTCCCTAGCATGGAAACAATTCTATGCTGGTGATTCATTCTTCAACCAGTCTTCAATGAGTGAGACATCAATCCAAGCTTGAGGTATTTTTCTGTTATCTCCTGCTTATATTGAACTGTTTCTTACTTCATTGGTTAGGATGACCTCTTGTGCCACTGTAAGTATGTGGACACTCTCTACTCCTTGTGTTTCCAAGGAGAGGACTTCTTCATCTCTTCTAATCTTCACTTTCCATATTCTTTTCTTGACTACAGAGTTAATGTGGTGAAGCTCAAGATAGATTTGCCAACATTTATCTTCTCAATGTCCACTCAACTTATAGTGATGGTTTTTTTTATTATTATCAATGGATGGGATGCTTGACATGTTTATTTTGTATGTGTGTCTTTTATTCCTTTACTGATTTGGGGAAGTCTTCTTGCCATTCCTCTTTTGAAATCAACTTGGGTTGTGGAATGTGGCTTGTTTCTCCCAAGAAGATTCCATACAATGGAATTTCTTCCTTTAAAATTTACATACATATGATTACCCACAATGGTAAACTCTATGGCCTTTTTTATTGTAGAAGTAACAAGCAAGGGATGTCTTTCTTACTACATTCCTCTTGGTTTTATTCTTCTTATTCTAGATAAATGGCCTTCTTTTTCCTTAAAGTGTTAGTAAAGGATGAATCTTGGAGCTCTTCTCTTCACTACTCTTCTGCAATATGTCACAAGAAGGATTGAGTGGTTGTAGTGGAAGTATGCTTACTTTTTCCTTCACTATTCTTCTTATCCCCTAATTGACAAGCTAATTCTAGATTGTCCTTTTCCTTCATGAAAATGGTCTTGGTGTCCATCATGTTTTTGTTTCTTCCATCATATCCCAAACCTTCATGTTTGAAACTTAGTTCAACTACTACAATAGGTCTCAAGGTGCTTTGGTTTCTTTTTCCTATCCCTTTTCCATCATAGCCCATCTTAATTAGTAGCTTAGAACCAATTCCTTTGGTATGTTTCTCAAATTCACCAAAATGCTCTTTGGAAATTCCAATTGAAGGTGAGCTTACCAGAGTTGTCTCAGTCAAGGTGTTGTCTTTGGAAATTAGAATGGAAGGTGGCTTTTCATAACATTGGTCTTGAATATCCTCATGTAGCTTTTCCAATGCCTTCTATTTCTCTACCAACTCCTGGTGTAGTTTAGTTAGTATCTGATTTTAAAGTTACAACATCATGAATCATTCTCCAGGTCAATCTTGTGTGTCAATATTGAACTTCATGTGTCGGGGTAGTGCCTTAAAAGAGTTTGAGTTGGACTCAAGAAACTTGGAGAAGAATCTTCAGTTGGACTCAAGAATGGTTAAGCTTCATGTGTTGAGGCAAGTGCTTTGTTTGTCAAAGTGATGATGTTGTACACTCTTGCTAGTCAAGGCTAAGGTCTTTTGTGTTAAGACAGATCCTGATGTGTTCAGGTGATGCCTCATGTGTTTAGGTGATGATTTGCAGGTCGAAGAATGTATCTTGTGTGATGTACTACTAACGATAGTTGAGCTATTAAGTCTCCTCTAGATATTTTCCACCTCTAGAGTGAATTACTTTAGCATATAACCACTTGGAACAATAGTAGGACAATATGATCACATCATCGGGAAAATATCCTTAGTATATTTGATATGATAATTAATCTAGCACATGTGGACCATGCAGATAAGACAAGAGATAAAGATAAGATGTGATAAGATATGAGAGAATTTAGATTGCACATAAAAGAATTAATTAAGAGAGAATTTGAATTGTTAAACTTCAGTAAAGACTTCATTAAATCAAAGGAGAACTCAAATCGATCACTACAGTGAGGTTAACATGAAATAATCCATTAAATAAAGTTAAGTGATAACAAGGAATATCTAGTTAACTAGGTGTTATTGCATGACGACATTTATGTGAAACTAAAAGACGAAACTTATGTTAAACTAAAAGACAACACTTATGTTAAAATAAGATACGACACTTGCATGCCAACACTTAAGTTAGACAGCTAACTAAGAGGGAAATCTTTCAGTTAAGGGACAAGTTCATCCTAAGACTCAGTTCAGTGAGTTAATGCATTGCAATTCAGTGAGTCAATGCATTGCATGAGAAGTGGGGCGCTCTTCTTCATGTAAGATTGATACATCTAGATGGAGGGAGAGTTCATCCTAATCTTAATTAATATTTTTTTCCTATATTAATTAATTAATATATTTTTCCTATATTAATTAATTAATATAGGACATCGACAAACATCATCAATATATCATCATACTTAAAAAATACAAAAAATATTTCTTTTTTCATTTTTTTAAACATCTAAAGCAACAAGAACATCAAATAAACACATTGCCACATCAATATGTAAATAAAACTGATATATAAGATATATAAGAAGTCTATTGATAAATCACACATAAAAAATGAATCGTGTTTAGAATCCTGACTCGTGAGTCATAAAGGAAATAACAAATGTATCTCATGATCACCATCACGAGTCAATAATAATAAAAAATGAAATTAATTAGTTTGACTAGGATACTGAAATTCTCTACATGCATGTGTCCCAATGGAAATGGATTTCCACAAGTTTTGGTTAACACTAGTTCAATATCTCATGGATCGGGCCATATATTATGGGATTACAATTCTAACAGAATTATGGAAAATCCTTCACGTATTTTAATTTTTTATTGTCAAACATTTTCGACAACTAAAATTCAAGTTATAGCCCAACTTCATGGATATGTCACACTTGAAGCAAGATGAGAAAATGGAATCCACAAGCCAACTCTATAGCTAGTTGCTTCAAGCCAAAGTGGAGTGCTCCATGAATGGGTTGGCCTCTACTGAAATAGATTAAACACATCAACCAACTTTAGACATCAAAGAAGACCAAATGATCAAACCATGAAACCAATACTCCATTATTCAATGAGAGATGACACATATAAGGAGTTGTGTCCCTTCTCAAGTTCAAAGAATGTTTATAGACGATTTCTTTGTTTTGCTCAACTTAAGCCTGTAAACTGTGTTCAACCTATTATTCTGCTTTTCAACCTTGGACAACATATTAGCATTCCCAATATGGATATGAGGCTCTATGCTTTAATATTTCTCTGCAAGGGAGGATTTCATAAAAAGATCCTCACACTCCACCCTCCATGAAATCAAAATTGCCTTTAGAAAAAATACGAAATATCTTGGGATAAATCAGGAAAAAACATAAATATCTCGAGAAAAAATTGGGTGAAAGAATCAGTTATTTTTTCACCAAAATTGTCTCTCTGAAAATCTCGTGATTTCTTGGAACATCACTGATTTATCGGCGATGTTTGAAACACTGCATATAAGCCATCATAGAAGAATAATGATGCCAAGGCAACAAGGATTTTGATAAACTATGTTAAATATCATTTGATACCTCAAATATCCCAAAAGAAGACGACCAAAAAGAATGTCTGATGCCTTGAAGAAGCTATTTGAGAACAGTAATGTCAACAAAGAAATTTCCTTAAGAAAACAACTATCCAATATCAATATGACTATATTAGACTCAGTTGTATCCTACTTCATGAATATTTCTAAACTGAAAGATCAATTGGCCACCATTCGAGAGATAGTTGTAGATAGAGAGATTGTTATGATCACTCTCAATGGTCTCCCTCATTCTTCGGATCCTTTCATTAAGAATATTAGTGGCCAATCCAAATTTCCCAAGTTTTATAGATTATACGAAAATTGTACTAAGAAAGAGACTAGACTTGCAACCAAAGGAAATATGAATGCCTCCTATCATGAATAAATCCAAGCCCTTTCCACACATGCTAAAAGAGGAAGAGAAGGGGAAGGATGAGTCATGGCAGAAAATATAAAAGTGAAAGATCATTTCCAATTCCAAAAAAAGAAGACAAGAAGGATCTTGTAATGACCCTTTTTTAAAAAATTATTAAAATGACCAATTTTCCACTTTTTCCCCAATTTCGACCTTTGACTAGTTTTGATGCCTAGGTCCCAAATTTGCCCCAAATGATCCCAAATATTCTAGGAAGGTATTTTATGGATATTAGGACTTGAATATGATTTTCAGGGATGATATATTTCCACCAAAAGACTTCTTCAAACTCTCTTAAGATTCTGTACCAAGTATGTAATTTTACTAGCAATTTGAGGTTCAAATCCCCCTGGGGTAAGTTCTAAAAATGGATTCCCAGATGCCTCCAAACCCACTCTAATTTATCAAAATAGGTAGGGGATGTCTTAATTATTTTATTAAGGTCCCAAATGCACCATTAATTATTTATTAATTTGTTCCAACCCTCTCTCAAACAACAACAAAAACCACTAATTCAACCCTTGGGGAAATGACACCAAATATTCTCCAAATGCAAATAAACTAAGTATAATGACTTCAAATGCTCAAGTGATGAACTTGAAACTTGTAATAAACATCAATGGAATTCCATTAATCACAAATATATCATTGAAACATTCTTTTATTCGAAATCATCATCATTATAATGGCATACATCAATGTAGTGGGGAAATGGTCATCGTTTACTCATTAATCATCATTTTTACATACAACCACTTGGTATTTAGACCTAAATATTTCTGCAGATGAAGAAAATAGTATTTAATTCATATTATTAAAGAAATGTGGCACTATAATCTCCCCAAAAGAGTACAATAGCTCAGCAAAAACACCCTCCCTCAAGGAGCAAGAATATGCCATCAAAACTGGAAATGGTTGAGAGAGTGAGCTGCACTAGAAGAAACCATGAGCTTCCCTATAGCTTACACCTGCAAATAAAGACTCCATTAAATCTCCAAATTAAATTTCTAAATGGCCTTTCCAATTACCAACTTGGATGGGAATCTTTCACCCTCGAAATTGGCTAAGGCAAGAAACTAGTCATCCACTAGCTCTCCCTCTTCACAAATGCAATTGCAAATTTATCAAATGATCAAAAGATGGTTTCATTCTTTTTTATTGACATTTATAAATTTTCCAAGCTCTATATGGGTCTAATTCTTTCCAAGAGATTCATTCCAACTCAAGTTGGGAAGAGATTCCAAAGAATCCCACTTGTACAACAATTCCTAGTCTCCCACTTCCATCAAATCACATGTGGAAGCATCTTAGCTGCCCTAACTCCCTTGAGCGCCCTCTTGGAGGATATTTTTAGCCCTCACATGTCATATATGTCATATGTTTGCCTTTATGTCTGATTTGTGTCATAGGTGTCATAGCATCTTCATCATTGTTTTCATGGAGCTAGGGAATCTAGCCCAAGTGTCTCACTAGCTCCAAATTGTCTCTTCCTCTCCCATGGGAGTTACTCCTCTTTACCAATTCGAATTCCTTATCTCATTAGATTCCATATGAAACATTACCAACCTCCAAATACATTTCCTTACCCATATATTGGAATTGGATGATGTGCATGCCAAGTGTGTGGAGGGAATCTAGCCACCTAAGGACTCCATAAGCCTCCAATTGTCTTCATGACCAAATGCCACATTGATTTTCACTTGTATATATTTATTTAGCCCATTTATTAAATATTTATTCCATTCTAATGTTCAAACATCATTTATGATCCCCCTTATTGTAAATCCCAAAGCTTCCACCCCCAACCTAGGAAACTAGTAATTTTCCTCCTTGGCAATTATTGGACCCTTAGCATCAATTTGATAAACTCTTATGAATATGGCCAATGGGCTTAGGCCATTGTGACCCAATGCAAAATTTGGGACATGACATATATTTCACATATTCAGTGCTACAAGTGTGACGAATTCGACCACAATGCTAGAAATTGTCCTAGCATATTATTTAATTAATTTCCTATATTAATCTTTTTTCATTTTTTTTCCTTGGGCAAAACATTGGGGTGTAAAATTGACAATTTTATCTCTAAACATCCTGACCAACATTTTCTAATTTAAATTTTTTGTGTTTATTTGAGGTTCACAATCATGCACCAACAATATTTATGTTAAATTCTTAAGTATCGATTTCATTGAGTCTTTGTCCGCATACTCCACACCTTCTGATGGTATGTCCACTACTACCATGTTGGCCACACTCATGTTTGTATCACACTTCCATTCTGTATTTTTGGGTTTGTCCTACATGTGCTAGTTAGTTTAGTATTAGAGTAGTGAATACATCAATATTTAGTTGAATTTTGATTTTATTCTTGTTTGGATAAGGTTTTCTTACCATTATCTAGGTGTGAAGGTTTGTATTGTGTGTGGACTAGGAAATCATGCTACAAACTTTTATAATAATTTGTGACACGATTAGATTTGGCATCTTTCTATCATCATCTTACCTTACTTATAAACCTTTTGTTTATCCATAACCTCATATTAATCCCTTGTAATGCTCATATGCATATTTTTATGCTCAAGGTGTTTTTCCATTACATGTCTTAGTATTTCATTTTATTTTTTACTAACATTAGGGGGATTGGTGTAATATGTATTTTATTTGGATATTGAGTAAGTTGTTAGAAAGAAACTAAGAAATATTTGAGGGAGTTATGTAGCAGCTAAAGATTCTCTATAGGTATAGAAGGTTGCATAACCTTTGTAGGAAGTTGCAAAAATTCTACAGGCAACTGCGGAACCTTTGTGTGTAGCTACATAAACTCTATAGAAAACTACATAACCTTTAGAGGTAGTTGCAGAATGTTCTATAGGATACAAAATCTACGAGCTGTAGAAACTCTATGGAAACTGCGAGGTGTGGAACCTCTATAGAACTTGTGAGAAGTGGAACCTCCTACATAACATGTGAGATAGGGAAACCTCTACAAAACCTACAAAAGATACATAAAGTCAATAATTAAAATTTACCTTCAACCACCCACTTTGGAGAAAGATATTCATTAGGAGTAATGTGTTATTTCTATTATTCCTATATGTCTCAAATCATGATGTAAATTATTTGAAAATTTAAATTTCGAAAATGGAGGTATATATGAGTGCATATTTGGCTTATCCAAAAATATTTGAAGATTACTATCAAATATATGATGGACCTAAAAAGTCAAAAGTTGTTAGGAGACCTTTGGGATGAGTTTTGAAAATTTTACTATAACCTCTCTCCATAAATTCGAATTTGACTGCAAAGGTATCCTAAATAACATGTAGTTAGCAAAGATCTTGGAATTAGTTTTGAATTAGTTTTGAGATCCAAATTCTTAGCAAATAGTTGAGGATATTTTAGATCTTCATTTATTATTTGTTATGGATAACTCATGTATAAATAAGAGATCCTTCTCCATTCCAAGGGGGGACTCTTAGAAAAATAGTCCAAATAATGATGGAATAGAACTATACTTTCACCTTGATTCAATACAGATCTTAGTTTTATAATTTATTGTGCAATATGATTTTATTTATTTTATGTTGATGTAGTTTTACTTCATTTCTTAGTTTTCATTTCTTATGATGTGTGAAGTTTATTTCTGCAATTTAATTTTAAAGCATAGATAGGGATTTAAATGTTTATTTTACAATCATTGAGCATAATGCAATGACCATATTCACTTATTTGGATTATAAACAATAACATGTATTTGGAAAGGATAGCTTTTAGATTAATTTATGTAATTTAATTTTCTTTCAAGTGTGGTGTTAACTTATTTTTATAATTTATTTTCCCCGTATAGTGTGATTTAGTTTTAGAATTCGCTTTTCCCACATAGAGTGAGTTTAGTTTCAACATTTACTTTCGAACGTAGTGTGAATTTTAGTTTCTATAAAAGTGATTTAGGATTTCAATTCTACAGTTAATTCTTAGTGCACATCGATGGGGTTATTTCAGGAGACAGTCGAATCATACTCTTGATACCTACAACTGGTGTGAATTTATTTTCCCGTCGTGTGATTTAATTTCCTTGCAATTTAGTTTCAATAGTTGTTTATCCGGCTAGTTCCTTTCCAAGAATATGTAACTTTTCATACCATTTTTTGTAAGTAAGTTTATTGAACTACAAATCCACAATATACAAACCAATGTAAGAGGATATTGTGGCCCACACATATAGTGCACAGTACCTCGCAAGTTCCCAACAAACCCTGGGTTGACAATTAAGGTATAGACTTCTTACTTATCCTCTAAGAAATTAGAAGGTAATTAAAAAGGCTATCGCTTTGAAGGATTGTTTCTCTTGTAACAATGATTTTATCATCTCAATGGAGCACGTGGAGTCATCACAACTATTAGAGCTACAAGTGAAGAAAATTACTTGGGATGCTGCAAAGTAGTTTTTGATTGAATCTTAATCAAATTGAAATTGTTTTTTATTCTAGAGAAGATATTGATTCATAATTTTTAAAGGGTACTAGATCACTAGAAGAGAACCTAACTTATAATAATTTAATGTACCAACCGGGGTTGATGATACACTAACTCTAACACCTAGCAGACGCAGCTAAAAACAATGAATTCAAAGACTAGTTTTACTGGAGATTGGCAAGATGAACACTCTAGATGGAAGGAGTACTTATATATATGCAAGTAACTTTTGAACAAAGAACTGGGACCATTGATGGTTCCAAGTTAGAAAGGCTTAGATCTACTACAATGCTCCTAGGAACCCCAACATATGCAAACTAGTACTTTCACTATACAATGGCTAGAAGCTATGGATGAAGGTTTCTGAATCAGGGAGGCTAATAGAAATGAAATATAAGTCAATACATAGTCATAGGTCGCTCCATAAAGTTTGAGGAAGTTTTGATAAAAATATTCATAAAGATACAAGCCAAATTGCATTTTAGGATTGCACAACTAGTAAAATTCAGGAACTCGCAAACATGTAAAGAAGGATCATGAATTTCTTATATCATACATGGATTGGGTAAATTAAAATATTAATTAAAATCAAGAACAAAAATCAACTCATTTGTATCTATGCTCATTCATTTATTCAAGATAGTCTGAAAACTAGTCATTTTCCATGCAAATCTAGAAGGGGTGGAGAAATATTAGAATAATTCAGACCTCTATAATATTAAATGACATGAATTATATCGAATGGTTTAAATTGAATTTAAATAAATAATATAGGATCCAACAGGATTCTCAAAATATCACAAAAACTCCTCTCCTTTTCTACACAACAATCTAGCTCTGGAAATCCACATGAAGCTTGGAGATTCAAACCATAGACTGAATGATGCTTCTTCTGAAATTCAAACCAGAATTGATCAGCTACAGGACCTATAAATAAACCCAATGATAATTTATGAATACCATCATCATCTCACAGGAAGCAGCGGCACATCTCCCAGCTTGGACTAGGGGCACATCTCCCAAGTCTCTGAGGCAAAATTGCTCTCATACCAATACTCAAACTGACAAAATATGTGAAGGGGGTGCACGATGGTTTATGTATAGAGAGAGGATTACTTGAGGATCAAGTCTCCTTAGATAATTCACCCTCCATGAGTGGATAAGGAAATCTATCTTTCCTACCTTTTCCTTTTTTCTTTGCTTTCCTCCTTTTTCCTTTTCTGTTTGCTTTTCCACTTTATGTTTTAGCTTTTTCTACATTTTATGATTTATCCTGCTTTTCTGAACTTTCCTTCTTTTCTGATTTGTCCTGATTTCTACTTTTGTGTTGCTTTATGCTTTATGCTGCTTTTCCTCAGTTTTTGCTGGTTTTCTGATTTGCTCCATCTTTCTTTCCTTTTTCCTGATTTTCTAGATTTAGGTGATTTCTCCTTAACTTCTCCTCCAAGTCTTCTACAAGTCAACCTTATCCATTAATGCACCCTAGTGGAGCATTATCCTCATTTATTTCTCATAAAATTATTAAATGAATGAAATATAAATATTCTAAGTGCATAATAAACTTTGGATACAAATTAATTCACACTCATAATTAATTAAATTCCTGGAATTCAAAATTAACCCCATGATACTGAAGTTGTCTCCTCAACCCAAGGGATTGGTTGGGTTAGGAACTTGATCCAATTTTTACTTTTGAGGGGACATTACAATCCTCCCCACCCAATATTGTTTGTCCTCAAGCAATTTCAAACTAGGATGTTGTAAGATGTGTTCTCCTTCCCAAGTAGCATCCTCACTAGGAAGTCCTTCCCATTGCACCAAAACTTCCTTAATTATTCTGCTCCTTAGATTCTTCTCTCGGAACTCCAAAATATTCTTAGGGATCATAACCAAATGTACTTCATCATCAAGGGGTGGAAAATATTTTGAAACTTTGACTTGCTGCCCTATTTCCTTCTTCAAACATGACACATGGAAAACATTGTGAATCCTACTGCCTGGAGGAAACTCTAGCTCATAAGCCACTTCCCCGATCTTTATCAAAACTTGGTAGGCACCATAGGACCTTGGTTGAAAATTATCAACCCCCTTATAATTCAATGGTGATTATCTATAGGGAGGCAACCTCAAATATACCATATCTCCTATTCGGAAAGACCGCTCAACTCTATGCTTGTCTGCATGCACTTTTTGCCCATTCTTTGCTACTCGCAGGTTGTCCTTGAGAGTTCTGAGTATGTATTGACTCTCTTGGATCCAATAATTTTCCTTTTGTGTCTTACAATAACCAAATATCATATCATCAAAAGTGAGTTCATCATATCCATATAGAACTTTGAAGGGAGACATGCCAATCAAGAGGTGAAAAGTAGTGTTGTAACAAAACTCTCCCAAATGGAGCCAAGTAGCCCATGACTTTTGCTAGATTGTGACATAGTTTCTTAAGTACCCTTCCAGCCATTGGTTCACTCTTTCTATTTTTCCATCATTCTGTGGATGGTATTTGGTGCTCATGTCCAAACCTATCCCCACTAATTTGAATAGTTCTTGTCAAAAATTGCTAGTAAACTTGCTATCTCTATCACTGATGATGGACTTGGGTATGCCATGAAGTTTGAAGAATTATTTGATAAAAAGTTCATCCACTTTGATGGCTGAAATATTAGTTGTGATAGAAAATAAATGTGCATATTTAGTCAATCTATCAACCACAACAAAAATATTGTCTTTACCTTGGATTTTTGGAAGCCCGGGGATGAAATCCACCGATACACTTTCCCATTTATGTTTAGAAATGGGAAGTGGTTGCAAGATCCCTATTGGATGAGTATTATCTACTTTTTTTTTTATGGCATGTTACACATTACCTGACATACTCCATAACCTCCTTATTCATCCCCTTCGAAGTGAACCTTTCCTTCACTTTCATGTAAGTCTTCACAAACCCCGAATGTCCTGCTAGAGGCACATCATGGGCAGCCTCAAGGATCTTCTTCTTTAGTATGGATTCTGGAACCAAAAATATCCTATCCTTATAATAGATAATATCATTGAGAATATTGTAAGAATCATCATGAATTAATTCGTCAAATAAATCACAAGCAAACTGGTTCTTTGTGTACTCTACCCCAAGTTGTACTTTCGAATCATCATGAAATTTGATCAATGTAGGTGTAGGTTTTCTATAAAGTGCATCAGCTACAATGTTCATCTTACCCTTCTTATATTAAATATAAATGTCAAATGCTTGGACCTTGCTTACCCACTTCTGTCTCCTATCATTCATCTCCTTTTGGGTTAAGAAGTGCCTCAAAATATTGTGATTAGTCTTGATAATGAACTTACCCCCTACCAAATACTGTTTGAACTTGACTAGTGCATGCATGATGGCTAGCATCTCTTTGTCATAGACTGAATATAGCCTTTCATGGGGCTTCAATTTTATTCTCTCAAAGGCCAAGGGGTGCTTATTTGGCATCAAGACTGATCCAATCCCATTCCTTGAAGCATCACACTCAAGAACAAAATGTTGAGAAAAATATGGAAGTGCAAGAACAGGACAACTGCTCATTACCTCCTTCATTCTATTGAACACTTGCTCATATTATTCTGAAAAATGGAAGGATCCTTTCTTAGTGAGATATGTCAAAGGAGACGTGAACTTGGAAAAACCCTTGACAAACTTCAAGTATTAGGTACATATCCCAATAAAACCTCTCAGTTTAGTTAGATTTTTAGGACTTTGCCAATCTAGAATGGCTTGGATATTTTCCATGTGAACTTTAACTCCATGTTTCCCAATCACATGACCAAGATACAAAATATCAATCCTTCCAAAATCACACTTGGTTATCTTTTCATAAAGATATTTATATCCCAATATTGTTAGTACAATATCCAAATGATGAAAATGCTCTTCCCAAGTTCTACTATAGATCAAGATATCATCAAAGAAAACAAGTACAAACTTACGAAGCAGCCTGCTAAACAGTTTGTTCATGCAAGATTGAAAAGTTGCAGGTGCATTGGTTAGGCCAAAAGGCATAACCAAGAACTCAAAGTGTCCATGGTGACACCGGAAGGCTATATTATGGATGTCTTATTCTTTCATACTGATTTGATGGTAACCAGATCGAAGGTCAATATTTGAAAATTACTTGGCCCCATGGATCTCATTCATAAGCTCATCAATCCTTGGAATAGGATATATGTTCTTGATATTCTTCTTGTTGAGATCTTTTTAATTTATGCACATCCTCATGGTCCCATGTTTCTTCTTCACAAGGACTATAGACGAGGAAAAAGGACTTGAACTTGGTCTAATGAATCCCAATTCAAGCAGTTCCTTGATGGTTCGCTCTATCTCATCCTTGAATATTTTTGGGTGCTTATAGGGGTTCACTTTGATAGGTGTATTTCCTATCTCTAACTCAATCCTACCATGAGGAAGGTCCCCAAACACCTTCTTATGATTTTGGAGCAACTTCTGAATGTCTTTTGGATATTGGGATAATTCCAATGAGGTGCCCTTTGTGGTGATTAGGCATTCTACATCCCATTCAATGTCTCCATTCCTTAGTATGGATCTTATACTGTGTGCACTTACCACTTGTTTCAGATAGGTATTGATCCCTCTCAATGCTACCTCCTTTCCATATTCTCCCTTGAATATCATTTCATGAACTTGGTAGTCTATTGAATGATTCCCAATGGAATACAACCATTGTAATCCCAATACCATGTTAGTATCAACCATATCCACAACATAAAATCTATATTTGATGGTATGTTCTCCTATAGAAATATGCAATTTAGGAATCCATCTACAACATTTCATAGAATGATTACCTAGAATGATAACAGTGAAGCCTCAAAACTTTTCAGTGGATAGCTTCCTCGTTTCAACCAGAGTTGAATCAATGAAGTTATGTGTTTCTCCTCCATCCACTAACATAGTGATTGATTGTCCTTGAACCACTCCTTTTAATATGAGTGTATGGAAGCGAGGAACCCCTGAGAGTACTGCAATCTTGCTCACCTCGGGAGTAGGTTTTTCTTCTGCAGTCTCATAGGACACTTATGCATCTACTGGGGCCTCTTCTTCTTCTTGCTTAGCTTCGCTCTCTAAGAAAAATTCAATGTAGTGTTATTTTCCCTTAGCACATCTATGTCCTGGAACCCATGGCTCCTGAAAGGTGAAGCACAACTTCCTTCTTCTCAATTCATATCGATCCTTAGAATAGTTATGCTTTTTGAAATTTCCAGAAAAACTCTTCATGGGTGGCCTTTGATTCTTGAACTGAGTGGGACCAACACTCCTAAGAGGAAATGTGGTCCTTAGAATAGAGTCTTCGAAGTCTATGGTTTGACTTAGTGCATCTTTCAAGTTAGAGGATCTGTAATCCTTCACCAAACCTCTCAAAGGTTCTGATAACCGTTCAATGAACAACAAGATCAATCTAGCTTATGAAATATCAGAGACCATCACAACTATTTTTTGAAACTCATAGATGTAGGATTCAGGAGTTCCAGTCTGCTTCACATGTACTAGTTCCCTGAAGGTGATCTCGGTATCTCTTCTTATGAATATTTTAGCCAAACTTCTTGTGAAGACTTCATAAGTGGTCACTTGATCATGCCTAAGACGTTTTAGGAAATGAAACCACCAGTCATTTTATTATCCATCTAAGTGTAGAGTATCCATCTTTATGGCATCTCTCCCAACCATAGGATTCAACTAAAAATATGTATCAAGATTCTGAATCCGAGAGTTAGTAGTACATTTCTATGAACCATTAAAATAAGGTAAAGAAATCTTACCAATAAAATTTCTTATCTCATAGTTCTGATTTTTCACCTAGAATCCCCCTCTTGGGTTGGTCTTGTACTGTGTATCACAGAAGTCTTTGAATGGTAAAGCACTCTTTCACTCTTCATTCAATGTAAGGTACTCAACATACTTGTCCTCCCATGAAGAAAGACCTCGATTTCGAACGTTTGGTTCCTCTCTTTGATATTCAATAAACTCGGGCATAGTAGGCCTGGAATGAGCTTTAGATTCCATCTTGAATTCATCAGGGTGATTATAATACATAGTTCTTGAGAAAATATGGCCATTATTTCTCTTCCTCTCGCCATGTGGGTTACCATTGTTTCTCCCCTCTCCATTCTTGCTTCCTAGATGTTGATCTAAGAACTCTCTATTCTCTTTCCTGGACTAAACAATATTTTGGGAGATGTCTTGCATTCCTTTCATCATTCCTTGAGGAAAGAGTTTGAACTCCTCTTTGTCTTCATTGTGAGACATGTCTGACTCTCCTTGTAGTTTCCCTTTAGTATAATTTATCTCTTCTCCCTCTTCTCCTTCTGACAAAGGATCCTTATTATTGGAATTTGAATATCTTCTTGGAATCATAGAAAGAAATTAAGATCAGGTTCATAGGACGATGCTCTGATACCACTGTAATGTACCAACTAGGGATTATGATACACTAACTCTAACTCCTATCATACTCAACTAAAAACAATGAATTCAAAGACTAGTTTTACTGGAGATTGGAAAGATGAACACTCTGTATGGAAGGAATACTTTGATAGCTGTAAGTACCTTTGCACAAATATCTATGACCATTTATGGTTCGAATTCAGCAAGGCTTAAATCTACTACAATGCCCCTGGTCACCCCAGCATATGCAAATTAGTACTTTCACTATACAATGAATGGAATCTATGGATGAAGGTTTGTGACTTAGGGAGGCTAATAAAGATGAAATATCAGTCAAGACATAGTCATAGGTCGCTTGAGAAATTTTTAGGAAGTTATGCGAAAGATTCACAAAGATACAAGCAAAATTGCATTTCAGGATTGCACAACTAGTAAAATTCAATAAATCCCAAGCAGGTAAAGACGGTTCACGAATTTCTTAGCTCAGACATGGATTGGGTCAATTAAAATATTAATTAACATCAGGAATATAAATCAACTCATTTGGATCTATGCTCATTCATTTTTTTCAAGATAGTCTGAAAACTAGTCAATTTCCATGCAAATGTTGAAGCGGTGGAGAAATCTTAGAATAATTCAGAATTCTACAATATTAAATGACATGAATGATACATAGGTTTAAATTGACTGTAATTACATCATATAGGATCCAATAGGTTTCTCAAAACATTACAAAAACTCCTCTTCTCTTCTACACAACAATCTAACTCTTGAAATCCACACGAAGCTTGGAGATTCAAACCATATACTGAATGATGCTTCTTTTGAACTTCAAACCACACTTGATAAACTATAGGATATGCAAATAAAATCAATTATAATGGATGAATACCATCATCCTCTCACAGGAATCAGGGGCACATATCCCAAGTCTCTGAGGCAAAATTGCTCTCATACCAATACTCAAACTGACAAAAGATGTGAAGGGGGTGCACACTGGTTTATTTATAGAGAGAGGATGAATTGAGGAGCAAGTATCCTTAGCTAATGCGCCATCCATGAGTGGATAATGAAAGATATATTTCCTACCTTTTCCTTTTTTCTTTGATTTCCTCCTTTTTCCTTTTCTGTTTTCTTTTCCACTTTTTGTTTTAGCTTTTTCTACATTTTCAGGATTTTCTAATTTATCCTTCTTTTCTGAACTTTCCTGCTTTTCCAATTTATCCTGCTTTATGCTTTTGTGCTGCTTTATACTTTATGTTGTTTTTCCTGATTTTTTGTTACTTATCTAATTTGCTCCATCTTTCTTTCCTTTTTCCTGATTTTCTAGATTTAGGTGCTTTCTCCTTAACTTCTCCTCCAAGTCTTTTCCAAGTCAACCTTATCCATTAATGCACCCTAGTGGAGCATTATCCTCATTTATTTCTCATAAAATTATTAAATGCATGCAAATTAAATATTCCAAGTGCATAATAAAATTTGGATAAAAATTAATTCACACTCTTAATTAATTAAATTCCTTGAATTCAAAATTAACACCATGATACTGAAGTTGTCTCCTCAACCCAAGGGATTGGTTGGGTTAGGAACTTGATCCATTGTTCACTATTGAGGGGACATGACAAAGAAGGAGGTTGGTAGTTCTATTCCTCCATGCTATATCATAAATTAATTGGTAATATTGCAGTGTATTTCTAAAATGGGTGTTCAAAACTAAGGGTGATTCATAACCACCTCTCATAGGTTTCTGTGAGGCAGGTTCATAGCCACTTCTATAGGTTTTTATGAGGGATGTTCTAAACTACCCTCATAGGTTTCTATGAGCATGGTTTTCAACCACCCTCTTAAGTTTCTATGAGGAGGGTTATTAACTGCCTTTGTACTTTTCTATGAAGAGGATTTAAAACTGTCTTGTTAAGTTGTTGGGAGGGGGGTTTATAACCACCCCTATATGCTTCTACATAGGGGGTTCTAAACTGCCCTTGTATGTTGATACGAGGGGGGTTCTAAAACGCCTTCGTAGCTTTTTAAGAGAGGGGTTTTTAAATCACCCCCATAGGTATCCATTAGTGGGGTTCTAAATTACCCCTGTAGGTATCTATGAGGGGGGTTATAAACCATCCTCATATATATCTATGAGGGGCGCTATAAACCACCCCCATAGGTTTCTATGAGGGATTTTCCTAACTGCATCTATAGGCCTTTCTGAGGGGGGTTTTCAACAACCTTTATATGTATTTATGAGGGGGGGTTTCAACAACCCATGTAGGTATTTATGAGTTGGGTTTTCAACTCCCCCCCAAACGCAACACTGCTAAAATTAAATCCTTTTAACAATGGTTTTTGAATAGATATAAACTGTCCTTGTAGGTTGTTATGCATGGGGTTCTAAACTTCCCCTAAAATTCACTTTCCGAGGGGGGGTCCAAACTACCTATAAAATTACTGTTGCTAAAATTCAATCCTTTTAGCGGCATTTTTTGAAGAGATATAAACCACTCCCAAAAAGTGTCTTTTAGAGGAAGTTAAAAACCGCCCACAAAAAGTGACTTTAGGGGTAGTTATAAACTGTTTCCAAAAGGAATTTTTTGGGGGTGGTTTGGAATCACCCATAAAAGTCACTTTTGGGGGTGGTTTGGAATCACCCATAAAAGTCACTTTTGGGGTTGGTTTATATCTCTTCAAAAACTATCACTAAAAGGATTAACTTTTAGCAATGGTGCCTTTAGGGGGGGTGGGTTTCAAAACTGCCGCTAATGATAAAACCCCTGTCAATTCCACTTTTGGAGGTGGAAAATGAAATCCTATAAAGGTATTTTTTTTAGTAGTGTAACCATGTTCCCAAATTCATTACCTCCACTCTCGTGAATGCACTAGCTCAATAATGACATTCCACCATAGTTGGAGAATGCCACATCCAAAGAAGATTTTGCATAGTATGTTTTCCCCTCCATCCTATTACACATGATGTTATAAATGAATTATCTTGATGAAGTCGGTGGTATTTTCATGGTGCAATCCTGCACATGGTTAGTATACAAGACACAACGAATGTACAAAAACATGTCATAGGAATATTCATATTCTACACGGTATCTACAACAACAAGAGTTACAAAGAGTATTTAGTCTATCATAACAAGGCGTGCATTTCTTAGAAGATATTTTCCCCCAGTTCAATTCCCTATGTTCATTTTTGAATTTCTTGTATAGTTTTTTTTGTGTTATGTCAATAAAGTGTTTAATGTGTGGTTCACAATATTTTGAATCCCTTCTAAACTTTAGTACATCCTTCTAGTTTGAAGAAAGCCTAGCGTTATCATGCTAGAAACTTTGCACTAATCCCTTTACTTCACCAATTAGCTTCTTGTTGGAGTGTGACAACCTACCAATGAAGGCCCAACAATATGTCTATCCAGTTGTTTCGAGATGTTATATTTTAATAGAATACCTATGGATGGTTTTGAAATTCAAATTAACAAGTTTGGATGTAGGATTGAGAAAACCAAGGACCCTATTTTTCTTGTGTACAACTGCTTATGACAGCACATGATGAGCTGCATTGTAATCCTTTGAATGAATTTTTTGACCAATTATACTAAAGGAAACTACTAAGATTTAAAAAATACGAGAATTTGGTCCAATTTTTTTTGTCATCTTTATCCCTAATTGTATCCTAACAATAATCATACACCTAGATTTCAACAATGATAAAAATAATCTACATTTATCTCCATCAAATTTAGAATCGGAATATTTATTAAGTATATATCAAGTTCGATATGAAATACTTCATTTAGATAACGTACCTTCAAGGGAACTAACGATACTTTCATCAAGCTATATATGTTTCATATTTCTTTGGCGTGTATTTTCTAATGGAGGTAAGGGTGTTGGAAGTGTGCCATGTACCACATCAACAAGATGCTCTAGCGTTTCAACATGAGCATGTTTTCCTTCCGCCTCTTGTTGGAAACTAGATGGTGGAAATTGGAAATCTTCTTGGACAATATCAATAACATCTTCTTCTTCATATATATGTTCTACATGCAACGCCTCTCTAACTTCATCACTTGTATAACCACAAGAGACCAAATTAGCAAATGGGTTTTTAAATGGTGATTCATTAGTTTTAAGTTGAATTGATGTGGGAATTGAAACTTCACCCAATGAGCACATGTGTTTTACTTCTTGATTAGTGTCATTGGGTGCTTGTTTCTCTATTGTTTTTGAACTTGAGGTTCCCTCTCCCGAACACTTCCATTTTTCTTGTCATGGATTGGTAGGAAGAACCGTGGAATCATATATAATTGGAATTTGATGAGTGTCCATATAATTCCTCCAGTTGATCATTTCTAATATTTTATTTTCTCTATTTTCTTCAATGATTTCTTGAGCCTTCTTCCACCTTGCTGATTTTGCTTACTCAATTGTGTATATTATCTATCACCATAATGATAAATTCAATTATAATTATCTTTGGTGCTCCTCAATTGTAATCAAATGAATGATTAAAAATGTATTTTGTTCTTTTCAATTATAAACAAATGAATGTTGAAGAATGCATTTGGTTCTCTTCAATTAGAGATTCTTAAAGCTTGCATATCTTGTTCCTCATTTGTAGATATACCCCATCACCACAATGATCAAGAATGAAAAAATGTATTTTGTGCTCCTCATTATAAGAAAATGAATGTTGAAGATTGTACTTAGTGCTCTTCAATTAGAGATTCTTCAAGCTTTATGATATTCTTCCTCATTTGTTAATATAGCCCATCCCCACAATTCTCAAGGAGGAATTTTTTTTTTTTCGCTCCTCAACTATAAATAAATGAATGTTGAAGATTGTCCTTGGTGATCTTCAATTAGAGATTCTTCAAGCTTGTTAATTTTCTTCCTCAATTGTGAATATACCACATCACCACAATGATAAATGAGAACAATTACCTTTGTTTATCCTCAATTATAAGCAAATGAATGATGGAGATTGTCTTTGTTTCTCTTCAATTGGAGAGTTCTTGGTTGTCTTCATGAACATCTGCAAAATGACTGGAATTTGTTGGGATATGTTCAAGTGACTTTCAGATAGAAAACGGAAATATTTTTATAGAAACAAAATGCGCACATGTTTATTATGTACAAAATGCACATGTTTTTTTAATGTACAAAATGTGCATGTGTTATTAATGTACAAAGTGTCCACACATTATTGAGCACATTAAAGCCACATTAAATATGTTTGGTGCATAGCCATGCCAATGAATAATTCACAAAAACATGCACCTGTTTATATTGAAATAAATGCATATGATTTATGTTTACATACAAAACCCCTAACTCCTACCGTTTTCTCTCTTCCCAAACACCCTAAATCCTACCCCTCTCTCTCTCCCCCAACCCCCTAACTTCCCACCTAATCTCTCTCTCTCTCTCTCTCTCTCTCCCCCCCCCCCACCCCATACTCCTCCCCCTACCTCTCACCCCCCATTCACCCTTCCTACCTATAACCCCCACCCCCTCCTCCTCCTCCTCCTCCTCCTCCTCTCTCTCCCCTCTTATTTTTAACCATTAATAACCCCATCTCTCACTCTCTTTCCCCACTCCCCCCATAAAACTTACTAACCCCCTCTCTCAATCTCTATCTCCCCTATTGCCCCTAAATCCTACCCTTCCCTCTCTCCACCAACCACCTAACACACCCCCCACCCCTCCCTCTCTCTCCCAACTCCTTAACACCCCCCTCCCACACCTACTCTCTCGCTATCTCTTTCTCTCACCCCCTATTCCTCCTCCTACATATAACACCCCCTCCTCCAAATCCTCTCTCTCTCTCTCTCTCTCTCTCTCTCTAACCCTTATTAACCCCCTCGCTCACTATCTCTCTCCCACACTCTGATTACCCCCAACCCCTCCTCTCTTTCCATAACCCCCCTAATACTCTCCATACCCATAAGCACCCCCTTCCCCCCTATATTTCTCTCTCCTACTCCTAGTACTCACAACCCAACATTTTTTTATGTGTAATTAATATTTCAAGATCTCAAACCCCTTATCTCTCTCTCTCTCTCTCTATCCCTAACCACCCCCCGTCTCTCTCTCAACCCACTACATCTCATATATATATCTCTCCAACCCCCATATCTCTTCCTTTCCACCCAACCCCCTCTCTCCCTCTCCCCCAATATCCCTAACCTTTCTCCCTCGTATCTCTCTCTCTCTAAACCCAACTTTAACACTAGACACTGGAATTTAATTCTAGCCTAAAAATTTGTGAAATGCTTGGATTTTCCAAATAAATCCCTTTAAATCCTTTATGTCTCTCTCTCTCGCTCTATCCCCCTAATCCCCAATTCAACCACCCTCTCTCTCTATAACCCCACCTCCCCTCTCTCTCTATAACCCCACCTCCCCTCTCTCTCTAAGCCCCCATCTATATATTGCTCTCTCCCTAACCCTTCTCTCTCTCTCTCTCTCTCTCTCTCTCTCTCTCTCTCTCTCTCTCTCGCTAACACCCCCTCTCCCTCCATGTCCCCCATCCTACTCTCCCTACCCATAACCAACCCCCCCCTCTCTCTCCTACTCCACCAGGCTGTTAAAATTCAATATGCTAAGACAGAAAATAGCAGAATTACATTCCATTTCACAATAATAGCATATACAGGATCACTGAAGAAACAACAAGCATAGCATAAACACAAGAGACAAAGATTTTTCCTGGGAAACCCTCATGGGGTAGAAAACCCAACAAAGCTTCCTCTTTATAGATGACCATCAATATACAAAGATGAAACCCTGAGATATGATCTCCTCCTTCACAATAGCAGACCTCTCCTTCACAAGTGCGCTATCCTCAAGTGTGTGTGTATATCAAATGAGGAACACACCTCCTCTATTTATACACTACTTTGATATGTATTTTACACAAGTACATGTAGGCTCGTATTTAACCATTAGGTTAAATACCCCATTATAACTGAATAGGCCGACCCCCACATGGTGGGTCTAATAACCCTAGTTACCACAACCAACTTGGAGGAATAAACATCTCCGGATTTATAGTATAATCACATCGGAGGTATGAAACATCTCCGAAATAAATAATATGCAAATATAATATTCTTTGAAGTTACAATATTTCAACACTCCCCCTTAACGAGAAGGATATTATAACAGTATCTGCACAAGCAAGGAGTCATCAACATCATACATGATACATCTATATATCATCGGAAGCTTTCTTCAGTTCATCATCATCAGTAACTTAACTAGTTACTGGAACATCGATATCACTCGATCATCGGCATCGATATCATCACTGTCATCAGTATTGTCATCACACGATCAGCATCGTCATCATACGATCAATAGCATCATCATCACACGATCAGTAGCATCGTCACCACACGATCAGCATCATCATCATACGATCAGCATCGTCATCACACGATCAGTCGCATCGTCATCACACAATCAGTAGCATCGTCACCACACGATCAGCATCATCATCGTACGATCAGCATCGTCATCACACGATCAGTCGCATCATCATCACACGATCAGTCGCATCGTCATCACACGATCAGCAGCATCGTTATCACATGATCAGCAGCATCGTCATCACACGATCAGCAGCATCGTCATCACACGATCAGCAGCATCGTCATCACACGATCATATTATAGGATGATCAATCCTTATCTCTTTTAAGAAGGGATAATTTTAAGGACCCATACTTATTTTAAAGTGTATAAACCTTGGCAAATCTTACCAATTCTTAAAATGTCAACTATAAAATATTTGGCGATATTTTTCTAAAATTATTTCAATTTCTAAGGATTTTATATAGTTTATATAATAATTTGGCGAATTTTAGAGTGAAAAAAGTTTATCCCATCAAAATTGGGAGAAATGGGGCTTCAAAAAATGCAAATTGGCGAATCTTTTTTTGGAAAAAAACATGGAAAAATAGCCCATGGGCTAAATTTCGCCCCTAAAATTATCCTTGCTTTTAAGACAAGTCTCATGTCTAGGGACACTTCAATCCCAACCACGGTGCCAGTCCTCTTTCATACTGGATGTGTCACATCTACAGAGCCAGCCCTGTTTCATGCTGGATGTATCACATCTACAGAGCCAACCCTGTTTCATGCTGGATGTATCACAACTACAGAGCCAACCCTGTTTCATGCTGGATGTATCACAACTACAGAGCCAGCCTTGTTTCATGCTGGATGTATCACAACTACAGAGCCAGCCCTGTTTCATGCTGGATGTATCACAACTACAGAGCCAGCCCTGTTTCATGCTGGATGTATCACAACTACAGAGCCAGCCCTGTTTCATGCTGGATGTATCACAACTACAGAGCCAGCCTTGTTTCATGCTGGATGTATCACAACTACAGATCCAGCCCTGTTTCATGCTGGATTTATCACAACTACAGAGCCAGCCCTGTTTCATGCTGGATGTATCACAACTACAGAGCCAGCCCTGTTTCATGCTGGATGTAACCTAGAGCAATTCTAGGATTTGTCACGTACATTTTGAACCGAGGTCCAGGGACGATCCAGTCCTATCATGTACCTTTTGAACCGAAGTCCAGGGACGATCCAGTCCTATCGTTCGGTTATCGGAGACCTCATGTCTACGGCTCTTCTTTAGGACTGAAGTCCGGGAATGATCCAATCCCCTCACATGTTCACTAAGAACTTCATTTTAGAAGACATACGTCTACGGCTCTTCTTTCGGACTGAAGTCCAGGAATGATCCAATCCCTTCACATGTTCACCAAGAACTTCATTTTCGAAGACATACGTCTACGGCTCTTCTTTTGGACTAAAGTCCAGGAATGATCCAATCCCTTCACATGTTCACCAAGAACTTCATTTTCGAAGACATACGTCTACGGCTCTTCTTTCAGGCTGAAGTCCAGGAATGATCCAATCCCTTCACATGTTCACTAAGAACTTCATTTTCGAAGACATATGTCTACGGCTCTTCTTTCGGACTGAAGTACAGGAATGATCCAATCCCTTCACATGTTCACCAAGAACTTCATTTTCGAAGACATATGTCTACGGATCTTCTTTCGGACTGAAGTCCAGGAATGATCCAATCCCTTCACATGTTTACCAAGAACTTCATTTTCGAAGACATACGTCTATGGCTCTTCTTTCGGGCTGAAGTCCAGGAATGATCCAATCCCTCACATGTTCACTAAGAACTTCATTTTCGAAGACATACGTCTACGGCTATTCTTTCGGACTGAAGTCCAGGAATGATCCAATCCCTTCACATGTTCACCAAGAACTTCATTTTCGAAGACATACGTCTACAGCTCTTCTTTCGGGCTGAGGTCCAGGAATTATCCAATCCCTTCACATGTTGTTTACCAAAAACATGTATCCTCATCACCAAAACATGTATCACCAAAACATGTATCATCAAAACATGTATCATCATCATCAAAACATGTATCATCAAAACATGTATCATCATCATCAAAATATAAGAGTCCTAAATCTAAATAATTCTAAATAATTAAATGCAGTAAAAAGTAACCTCATCATTGATGAGACAGACTAGTTATTAGATACTATGCTACTCCCCCTTTCGAGGAAGGTCCCTTTTGAACTACACCAAGCTTGTCTAGGAAATGTTCAAACTTTACTCGAGACAGCGGTTTGGTCAAGATATCAGCAATTTGATCCTCAGTGCTTATATACTCGACCTTGATGGCTCCTTTCTGCACCATATCTTGTATATAAAAGTATCGGATCTCTATGTGTTTTGACTTATCATGAAATACAGGATTTTCAGTCATCTTGATGCAACTTTGATTATCACACATAATCATAGTGGGGTCCATTTCTAAGTCAAACACTCCAGATAAAAGTTTCCGAAGCCATACTGCTTCACAGCTAGCAGAGTAGGCAGCTATATATTTTGCTTCAGCAGTACTGAGAGCCACACTAGATTGTTTCTTGCTGAACCAGGAAATCATGGCAGATCCAAGACCATAACATCCACCAGAAGTACTTTTTTCTGTCTGAGACACTACCTGCCCAATCAGAATCTGAGTAACCATGTAACCTGAGTTCATGATTTCCGACATAAAATAGGCCAAAATCTAATGTACCTTTTAGGTACCTCATTACATGCTTTGCAGCTATTAAGTGAACCTTTCTAGGTTCTACTAGATACTGACTTAGGGTATTTACAGCAAAGCATATATCAGGCCTAGTACTAGTTAAGTACATCAATGATCCAATGATTTGTCTATATAGAGTTATGTCCACTAATTTTGATGAATCATTAACTAATAACTTTAAGTTGGAGTCCATGGGAGTGGCCATGGCTTTACACTCCAACATATCAAATCTTTTGAGAATCTCCACAGTATACTTACCTTGAAATAAAAGATTCCTTTTTGGATATTGCCATACTTCTAGACCTAAGAAGTAGTGCCTTAATCCGAGATCTTTCATTTTCATTTCTGCAACCATTTTCATGACTTGTTTCTCATTCCTTGTCAGAAAGAGATCATCGTCATACAATAATGGTATGATAGGTTCATCATCCACAACCTTAAGGTAAAGGTTAGGAACAAATTTACTTCTGGTAAAGCCCAAGCTTTGTCATGAAGCTGTCAATTGTCCATTATTCACACTCAGCATTGAATGATCTTCTGCATATCTATCTGTGCCATCTCTTGTCAGATGGGTCTACTAAAATGAGCCTCAAAATCATTCGAACTCTGTGGTGAGTTCCTTCTTGCATCCATGTCATATGTGTATAGAACCCATATTCAACCTTGTAGCAAAGGTTGAGATCCACATCACCCATGATGATCATTAAGCTCATCAATTGACTACCGATCCTGGGAACCCATACAGAACCTGATTACATTATTAAGAGAATGGTCTCATCTAGTCCCTTGGAGTAAAACATCTCATCATGATTCTCTTCCTCTTTCTAAGAGAATCTCTTAATCACAAGCTTTCTATAGTGTGTTTTATTTGTAAATCTTTTGTTGAACATCGATCGCTTGTTCAGAGCTCATCATTCATCGTGATCTTTCCTACAAATCAAAATTAAGTACATGATTAGTAATACTTCATAATCATCAAATCATATTGACATGATAACCTATTATGCATACAGATATCATTTACATAGTTATGCAACTATTTTGACCAATACTTTGGCACAACACTTTCCCATATCCTGTATGCATACAGTGGCTATCTAGATGCCTTCCATCTCTACCAGAACATACTATCGAGAGTGTGCACAGCTCTCGGCATGTCAGCAAAGAGATTTCATTCTAGACAAGCAACAATGGAATGTTTGTCCAACTTACCAATCATATGCACATTAGTAGTATATTGTTCAATGCTCTATGAATGTTTACACTCAGCATTATAAATTCTAGGAATACAAATATGCATACAACCTATTACAGGCAATATCATTACTATTTCAAATAACAACTCAAATACTTATCTTTTATGTTTGTGTGGTTGCCTCCCGCTTGATCTTCTGTATGTCTTTTGAACTTCTATTCATTCTGTACCACTCGTAAGTAGAACAAATATTGTGGATGAGTCTTTGTCTTCATGTTTTCATGGTCATGGAACCTGATTTGTCTTTTGTGATGTACCTGTCGAGATCGCTTGTAATCTCCTTATGTAAAGCCTTAGCCTCATCTCCCTCTGAAATAGGAACTCTTTCACTTATGCAGGTGACCAATCCATCTTCTTCTAGGATTAACCCTATCCACTTGATTTGCAAGAACTGGACCTGGAGCTGGATATGGGTTTGTCAGAGAAACCCCAAAAATTCAAACTTTGAATTTCAAACTTCCGAAAGGATAGAAATATGCGCCTTGATGAGCTGATCAAACTGATATATTCAGAATTTGAAAACTGCAAAGTTTCACTCCTCAATTTTGCCTTTGAAACTTCTGGGTTCACTCGACGTGACCTTGAACTGGGGTTTGATGAATCCCACTCTTCTGCCCAATCAAAATGTTTGATCCAAATCTCTAAGCTTCTATTTTTCTGAGGATCTTCCAGCCATGGTCACAGATTTCAAAAATTCCCATTTTTGCAGAAGCCCTAATTTTCCACTTTTCTGATCAAAGTCCCGAACTAGGGTTTGATCAAGCTCGGCCTTCTTCCCAACCAAAAAATCTGATCTTGGTCTCTAAATTTCTATTTTGATGAGTAGCATTCAGCCGTGGTCTCCGTTTACAAAAATTCCAACTTTCTTCAAAGCCCTAAATTCCAGAAGCCATGAATGAAGGTACTCAAAAATAATTCTGTTTTGACAGAAATATGTACCTGATTGTTTCTGGTGTAACTCCAAACTTTTCAATCCACAGGGTCTGAAAATTTTTTCTGAGATAGCCTGACCTGTTATCTTTCCATCCTGACAGGTCTGACCTCAATTGGATTCTCTGAGAGAGAGTTATGTCAAATGTCGCAACGTGACCTGTTTTGGGATAAAACAGAAGAGCGAACTTGTACGGCGTGCCACGTGTCACTGTTTGAACTTCGGCCTATGAAAAAATGTCCTGAGGTAGCTCGGCCTGTTATATTTCTATCCTAATAGGTATGACCTCAATTGGACTCTCTGAGAGAGAGTTATGCCAAGTGTCGCAACATGACCTGTTTATCGGATAATACAAAAAAGCAAACTTGTACAGAGTGCCACGTGTCACTGGTTCAACTTCGGCCTCTGAAAACGTTTTCTGAGATATTACAGACTGTGTACTACCTTTCACTTTTTACGAAATTTCATTTGGAGCTTCCTAGACCAAGATATGACCTTTTTCCCAAGGTCACCTGATTTTGACTCAGATCTGGAAGAGGCAGAAACCCTATATTGTACAGATCATAAATGACAAAGTACAACGAATTAGAGATTGTCCTTTGGACACAAGGTACCTGGAGATTTAATCGTCGTCCTGTAACAATTTCAGATCCGAAAACTTCTCCAAAACGGATTTATAGCGAAATTGCTATGATGACTGGTTTTTGCTATGTAAAACCCTAACCTTCAAATTGTCGTAAGTAAAGCAAGTGTCGTTAGTGCCATACCTTGTCTTCCTTCATGTTAGCTCTGATACCATGTTAAAATTCAATATGCTAAGACATAAAATAGCAGCATTACATTCCATTTCACAATAATAGCATATACAGGATCACTGAAGAAACAACAAGCATAGCATAAACACAAGAGACAGAGATTTATCCTGGGAAACCCTCATGGGGTAGAAAACCCAGCAAAGCTTCTTCTTTATAGATGACCAGCAATATACAAAGATGAAACCCTGAGATATGATCTCCTCCTTCACAATAGCAGACCTCTCCTTCACAAGTGCGCTATCCTCAAGTGTGTGTGTATATCAAATGAGGAACACACCTCCTCTATTTATACACTACTTTGATATGTATTTTACACAAGTACATGTAGGCTCGTATTTAACCATTAGGTTAAATACCCCATTATAACTGATTGGGCCGACCCCCACATGGTGGGTCTAATAACCCTAGTTACCACAACCAACTTGGAGGAATAAACATCTCCGGATTTATAGTATAATCACATCGGAGGTATGAAACATCTCCGAAATAAATAATATGCAAATATAATATTCTTTGAAGTTACAATATTTCAACACAGGCCACCTACCCATAACCCCCCCCTCTCTTTGTCATTCCTAATACCCCTTCCATACCACTTACCACTCCCCCATCTCTCTCTCTATCTCTCTATCTCCCTCTC
This sequence comes from Larix kaempferi, assembly GCA_027924585.1. Lineage (NCBI taxonomy): Eukaryota > Viridiplantae > Streptophyta > Pinopsida > Pinales > Pinaceae > Larix > Larix kaempferi. The sequence goes on from BSBM01000066.1 coordinate 5,945,226, forward strand.
TCTCTCTCTCCCTTCCCTATACGACCCTTCTCTTTAACCCCCACCCCTCTCTCTCCCTCAAACCCCTAATATCCCCCCATGCTCTCTCTATCCCTCTCACCCCTACTCCTCCCTCTATCTATAACCCTCATCCCCCCTCTCTCTCTAACACATACTAACCCCCTCTCGCACACTCTCTCTCCCCTACTCCTCCACCTACTACCAACCCCCACCCTTTTTCTCTCTTCCACAACCCTATAATACCCCCCGTTCTCTATATCTCTCACCCCCCTTCTCTCCCCCTCTTCCTCCTCTCTCTCTATCCCTCCCCCTTATTCCCTTTAACCCATATTGATCCCCTCTTTTACTCTCTCTCCCATACTCCTCCACCTACACCTAAATCCCACCCCCTATCACCCCCCCCTCTCTCTCTATCACACTCTCACTACTCCTAAACTCCCCTCTCTATCCCTAACCCCCCTCCTACTCTCCCTACCATTAACCACTCCCTCCACCCCTATCTAGATACTACCCCCCCCTACACTTAACCCCCTCTCTCTATGTCTCTCCAAATACCCCCCCTACCACTCAACACCCATCCTCTCTCCCTCTCTCTAGCCTCACCCAATACACCCCATTATCTTTACTTTCCCTAATCATCCCTAAACCCCTACACCACCCTGATCTCTATTTCTTTCTCTCCTCCAACACCCATCCTACCCCTACCCATAATCACCCATACCCTTGCCCCCTGACTCTCTCTCTCTCTCTCTCTCTCTCTCTCTCTCTCTCTCTCACCCCTCTACTCCACCTACACATAACTCCCACCCCTCTCTATATCCCCCAACCCCTAAACCATTTGACCATTCCCAAACCCCTCTAAACTATTTTTCATAAGTTAAATTCAATGTTAATAATATCACACTAGCGTTTTAACGATACATATCATGTGCACATTTTTATATAAAAATCATGCACTCATTTTTTAAATGTATTTCATGCACGGATTATGTTTACATGAAAAAATTCTCTCTCTCCTCCAACCCCTTAACACCCCCTTTTACTCTCTCTCTCTCACTCACACACACACACACACACATCCCCCCTACTCATCACCTAACTCTCACCCCCCTACTCCTCCCCCTAACTCTAACCCCCCCCCCTCTCTCTCTCTCTCTCTCTCTCTCTCTCTCTCTCTCTCTCTCCCCCTCCCCCCCCCCGCAAACCCTTATTAAACTTTATCTCACTCTCTCTCCCCTAATCCACCTACACATAACCCCCACCCCTTTCTCTCTCCCCCAAATCTCTAACACCCCCACTCTCTCTCCCCCAAATACATAGCACCCTCCCCCTCTCTCACACACACACACTCTCACCACCCCTAACCCCCCTCTCTCTGCATAAAATCCCTCCTAATATCTCTACCCTTAACCACCCCCCTCCTACCTCCCCTCTCTCTCCCACTCCACCTACCCATAACTCCCTATATCTCTCTATCTCTCCTAATCCCCCTACCCCTACCCATATCCCCCCCCTCCCCTCTCTCTTCTCCCCCACCCTATACCCACCCTTCTCCCCGACTTCCCTAATCCTCCCTAAATCCATACCACCCCACCCTAATATCTATCTCTTTCTCTCACCCAAACTCCCTCCCCCCTTTTCCCACCATCTCTCTCTCTCTCACCCACTCACCCCTCTACTCCTCCACATACCTCTAATTGAGTTGTTGATTTATTCTATTAATGATCTATTCTAAGGTGTCTTGAAAATAATCATGTGTATTTGTGCTAAGATGTGCCCTACATGTGACCAATTTATTTGAGCGTTCCCTACATGGGATGATGAGCATTGTGAAACTTAGAGGATGTCATCATGCCCTAGCTCAATTTAGCTTAAGTTTCTTTCGGCATTTTTTCCAATCTTACATACATTCAAGTGAAATTCTTTCTTGTGACATGCTTATACGATTAGTTTGGTTGTTTCATTGTGAGAGACATGATTTACTATGATGGAATTAAAATTTAGTTTATTTGGATATTTTTACTATGTTGGAATATAATTTCATTTTGGAATTAAAGTTGAGTGTCTTTGGGGGATTTTACTGTAATGGAATTAAAATTGAGTGTGTTTGGGTAAAGTTATGGAAACCTCCAAGGAACACATTGAAAATATCAGGAAAAGAAAGTTATGTGTTGGGGAAAATCCACTTACAAAATATTTACATCAAGCAGTAAAACAAATATATTTTGAATTATACACCAAGGATGTGCATTTTCTCATGGAGATGATTCGAGTTATTAATGAGTTACAATATTTTAGTCATTATTAATCTTATATTTTCTCTATTTTCATGGTAATATTAGTGTTTTATTTTTGGGTGAAAATGAAAAGGACAATGAGTATGTGTCATATGTGGAACCTTCATTGGAGTTTGTCATTACAAATGAAGATATGACTAGTGTAAGGACTCCTATGAACTTTCTAGTTTTTAACAATGAGAAGGGATTTTGGAAACAAAATATTGATTCTATATAAAGCACGAGACGACCCACCAAAAATAATAGCATGGAAGGTGGTTATATTGGAGAAAATGGTAGAAAATATGAGTGTGTCTCTCTCCCTTCCTCCCCATAACCCTTACTAAACCACTATCTCACATTCTATCTATCGTACTCCTCCACCTACCCCTAACTCACACCCCTTTCTCTCTCCCCCAACCTCCTAACACCCCCCTATGGTATATATGTCTCTCGATCTCTCTCTCTCACTCTCCAACCCCTACTCCACCCGCTATGTCTAACCCCCCTCCTCTTCCTCTCTCTCTCTCCCCTCTTCCCCCTAACCCTCACTAAAAACCTCTCTCTCACTCTCTCTCCCCTACTCCTTGACCTACAAGTAACCTTGTTGGCCACTCTATATGATAATAAATTGTAATTAACAGACAAAATGCTCAATATAAATTGTCAACCTAGGGAAGTCTTTTTCTTTCAAAGGCAATTAGCAAAATCTATGCATAAACACTCAAGTAGTTGATTGAATAAAATGAAGATCAATTATCCTACCTAAATGCTCAGTCAAACTCAAATCATTGTTGAAGCTAACCTAAATTATCCATTTAAGAACTTTAAAGGACTTATACCTTCCTACAATATCAATCCAACAGGTACTAATCTAACAATAAATAAACTAGACTTACTTTTGCAAGAAGTTAAATCCTAAAGATATCAAACTACAAGTAAATCAATCATGACCTATCCAATACAACAAACTCTAAGAATGTAAATAACAGTAATTGAATCAGAACTAAACTTGAACCATAATATGACTAAGCTGATAAATTGTAAGAAAGATAAATGATAGAACTAAATTAGAGCTGAGATTGACTCTAACGACGAATTAACACACTTGCATCAAAGGAAACTATTCTACACACTCGAATGTCAAACCACACTGTTGCAACACTCTGTTGTAGCACACCAAAGGAAAATGCAATCATAAACACTACTGTTGCAGCACACTGAAAATATACCTGTCGTAATTCCACGCCAAATTAACAAAAGAAAAACTAAAGAATTTATCTAACTCTGCGATCTCTATGAGAAGGCATGCCCTAGCCTTCTAACAAAGATGTCGTGAAACTAACACAAATTAAAATACAAAGATATGGATAACTCTGATCCTTGTATTAAAAATGGTAATCCACAGTTATAGCACTTTGTTACAGCTCGTGTAATCAAATGTCAATTAACCAACCCCAAGCTTAGAACGTCTTCTTACATTTATACCCAGATGACATAAATTTGTTCTACAAATATCAAGCATCTATGAAGATCTACGATTTTCAAGCTACCGAATTGAAATAGAAAGAGTTGCATCCATAAATGAATTTAAATGAAGTTGTTGCATTCAGGCTTGTGCTGTTACTAAGTGTTGTTATCAGACCAAATAGACTCCAACTGATTTGGAGAGATAATGCTTGGACGTTGTATCATGACCCAGTCGCAGCTGGCCTCGTGGAAGAGTGCTTGAGATGTTGTAGGGATATATGGGACCAAATTCTAGAAGGGACAGTTGGCGCCATATATTCATTTCCTCCATAGGTTTAGCGAGCTGCTACACCTGTGGTCTTTCCAAGGCTCTGAACTATCTTATGTCAAATCAATACATGTTAGCACAAATTAAAAGATAAAGTTCATAACCATAAACAATATTAGGCATTAACAAGATAAAGCAATAATAGATTATACCTATTACAATTCATGCTTGACTTGGAAAGGTACCTACTTGGTTTATGGAAAAGAGAGGCAAAAAAGGGAAAAAGGTGTTGGTAACTATGGGCAAAAAGGGGCTATTTTGGGGCCCAACATCTCCTCCTAGCTATCCATTTTCATGTCCTCATGCAATACAACCAACTAGTCTGAATATGATTCTGAGCCTCAGCGTACTATGGAGGGATGAGAAATTGAAAGAGATCTCAGGTTGCTCACCCAAGTCCAGAAATCCATTGCAAGCAACCCAATGTTCCCAGCATTGTTTCTCCTCTTCCTTGGTTAATGTGTAATTATCTCGGTATCAGCTCACTAGCATCCATATGAGTGGAAATCTAAATTTTAATCCCATCCAGTGGGGTCCACATATCCTCATATAGTTGACATATCCTTCAACCCTAAGAAGAGCCTGCTTAAAGTTCTTGAGACAATAGGGGTCTCTTCCCTTCAAAAGTGAGGAGGAGGTCTGCCATCTGTGTTTGCTACCTTCCAGGGCATGGATATTTTGCTTATAAATCAAATTAACACAAGTGGATATAACATTTTCCTGCAAATTTATCAGATGATGTGTCTTCACGAGTGATGCAAGGCTCCTTTCATGTTTTGCAATGAGAACCCGAGGAGATTGAGGCTCACTTTTGATCCACAGATTGGAGCTAGCCTCATTCTTAGAAATGGTTTGAAAAGAATCCTCCCACTTCATATGATTAGTGACAAAAGAAGTGAAATCCTTCAACTGAACATCACCTAAATGAGGAACAGGGTTAGAGTGAGAATCCATGAAGCAAGATAACTCATGTAAATACAACTCATACAATAGATTCTGCTCCATAAAACTACCCTGCAAAAAGGTCTCAATAAACTGAAGAGAGGTTGTCAACTGGTTAGGTCTTCCTTCCTTCAAGGATTTTAACTTGAACAGAGTCATCTGTTCATAAAGGAACACTAGATAGTAAGGATATGGGGGTCTAATACTCAACAATTCCTCAGAGAGAGTGTACATTTGATCTTTCTCCTTTTGCATGGATTTGAATTATTTCATCTCCTCCAATTCTTTTTGCACCTTCTCCCATTTGACTTTTTGAAAATCAATTCCTCTGCCCATTGTTCCCTCAGTCTTCTGGTAGTATTTATGTACTCATAGAGGGGAACCATCCCTTCCTGGCACTAGTCAACATAATCCTTCCATTTTTTAACTTCGAGCTTCAATAATGAAAGCTCTTTCAACAAGCCTTGAATTCTTTTATCATCTACATCTTTCTCATCATCAGAGTCTAAATCAATAATTTCCTGAGATATTTGCATTCTTAACTCATCACCAAATGTCTTAGCCTTCTCATTCTGCATTAACAATGTAGCAGCCTCTTCTTCCATCAGTGTTGTAGCAACCTCTGTTTCTGTAGTAGCATCTCTGTTTCTGTAGTAGCATCAGCAACCAACTTTGGGAATGTTGGTTCTTGTGTAACAACATCCGTTTTCTATGTCTCAACCCCAGCAGCTTCAATTTGTGTTGATGACTCAACAAATAAGTTTGGGAATGTTGGTACTTGTGTAGCAGCATCCCTCTTCTAGGTTTCAAACATGACAACTTTAGTTTGAGTCGTAGCTTCATCAAACATTTTTAAGAATGCAGTTCTTGTCTGACAACATTCTTCTCATGTATCCTAATCTCAACGTCTTATGTTTGAGTTGCATCTTCAACAAATAATTTTAAGGGCCTTGGTTCTTGTGTAACAACATCCAATTTATGTGATTCACTTAAAGTGCATACTTCTTGGGTTGGTGCTTCAATAACAGATTCCTAGAGTGTTGGTTCTTGTGTAACAGCCTCCTCTTCCAAATTTTCAATGCCTTCAGGCTGCTGAGATTTCTCTTGAGTCACTTCCATATCTTCTGAATGATGAGAATGACCTGGGAATAGTTCAGTATCCAACAATGGATGAGATTGTACTTCTTCCTCGTATTGTAGTTCCAATTATGTCGACTTCTGGCTTATTCTCTTCCATTAGCTCTGTTGTGGGTATTTCTTCCCTTCCTTGCCTTTATTTTTGCAATTTCCATGTTGATGCTTCCACCAATCTGATTTTACACCCTGCAAGTTTGAGTAAATATCCACATGCTGAACATATAGGTTCTATATTCTCTCCATCCTCCAAAATAGGAGGTGAATTCTTTAACTGATCTGTAGCCTCAGCCAAAGTATTCAAACTCTTTTATGCCTGCTTTTTGCATGCCTCTTTCCAATAGATCATTCTCAAAGAGTAGAATTTCAATAGATCATTCTCAAAGAGTAGATTTTCAATTCGGGGTTCACTCGCAGCAGGTTCTTGTGTAACAGTGGTTGATCAGGGTTTCAAAATAGGAATTTCAATTTCTGCCCTTTTTTCACGTAGCACTTCTTCCACAATAGTTGCTCTGGTTCTTCTCTTTTTCATAGGCCCAGATGGATGGACTTTATTACTTGATATTTTCCTTCTTTTGTGTGACACAGAAGTCCCTACATTTCCAAAAGTAGGAATGGAAAGTTTAGGTCTCGATTCACCAGCTTTTCCTGCCTCAACGAAAAAATTCCTCTTCCTGTATTATAGTTCCCCTAATTTTAGAGGAAGAATCAACATTCAAGACTCCCATATCTCCTTCTTACATTGCCTCTGCATACTTTACTTCTTCTTCCATTGTAGCTTCCATAGCTACAGCTTCCACTATCGCAGCATCTCATGCTGCTCCAGTTTCAGCTGCTACTGTTGCAGCTTCTAAATTTACAGCCTCATTTTCCACAGCCTCCATTGTAACTTCTTATTCAACATGGTTTGAGGCTTTTGCAGTTTCTCCCACATTCTCCTAAACATCCTCTAATTGGTCCATTGACACTCTATCCCTCCCCCCAGTCGAATCTGATGAGCTCTAGTCATCACCCTCTTCTTCAATGTACCCTATTTCCAAGGCAGGTTCTCGAGGTACCCTTGGCCGAGCAACAAATTGTGCCCATGTTAAATTCTGGCGTGCAAGGGCCCTTAAAACTAATAATTTGATTAACCCATGATTTTTTAGGGAGGATAAGGGATGTCTAGAAGCTCTGACATAATGAGCCATGCTCTATAGGGTTCTTAGAAGAAAGTGTGGCATATTAAGTAATCTACCATGACGCAAATGAGAGATTAGGAAGAATTCATAAATATAAACTACCCGATACCTTCCCTCACAAGTGATGTACTTATTTAGGAAGACTGCAACCTAATCCCAAGGACTTTGCAAGGTCTCCAATGTTGTTCCTCTACCTCTCGGCCAAACACTTTCTCCTGCTGCTAGAAAATATTCAGCTACAGTCAAATTGTGCTGTGATAATATGTAGTAGGATCTAGGAACTGAAACAAACCTCACAAAACAAACTCACTCAAGAAGTGCAGAGAAGAAGAGAAGAATGCGCTCAATAATCACTCATGAACACGGAAAATGGAGAATAATTGTTGTATCATACATCAGCTATGAGCTGGCACTGTGAATAATGAAATACAATACAATAACTATCAATAGAATTCGAATTAACCAAGGAGGTCATTCGAATCATGCTCAAATTCTAGCTTGGACAAGATTGGAGACATCATCCAATCAGTAGTAGGAGTCATAAATTGTCAATAGTCAGTCTAATGAGTCTAATTGAGTCTAACTAAGCCATGTGAGCACAAATCAGAGGATGGAGACTCCAAGGAGGGTGCATGAGACTGGAAAAACGTCAAGTGGCACTCCAAAACTAGCTAACTAGGAGCTACATGCAACTAGAATGAGCAATCAGTGGAAGAACTGCTCAATCAATGCTTTAACTGACTGTCAGACACCTAGTAGGTGAGATAAGGCACTCTCACTGAATGATAACTCCTGGTAGGTGAGAAAAGGGGCAAATTTCATGTAGGAGAGTCAAATAGGGCGCATCAGGTAGGTAGGAGGGCTAGTGGGGGCTAAAGATAGGCTCTAGGTAGTTGAAATTAGGCTCTAGGTGCTGGGAAGACCACCAAAATGATGACTGGATGCATGCAAATGCATGCATGATGACTGGATGCATGCAGACATGAAAATTTGAAAAATGATTTAGAGAATATTCCAACACCGCCCTGCAAGCTATACTATGACGTAATAACTGAAAACTAAAAAATAGGGTCCTGGTGACTGAGACCAAAGGTCACCCTGTACAACAATCTAAATAATAAATGAGGAAAGAGGGAAAAACCAGTGGGAAGAAATCCCTCCCTCAAAATAGACTGAAGGATGCTAATGTAGCATGTCATCACTCACCCCAGAAGGAGGAAAGTGTCCTTCTTTTTCGAAGAAGGATCGATCGATCTGAAATGGATCAATAATGTGAGAAGGATGAAACCTTCCATTCTGAAAATTTGATCTAGTTCGTCTCTGATCATGTGGATCACCAACCAAATCACCGACATATCGGAGAGTAATGGCTACCCATTGAGGAAGAGGAGGATCATTAGGTGAGAGATCATCAGGTTCTTATGGATCTGGATCTCCCATTCACTCATCTTCATCATCAGTTGCTAGACCTTCAGGTTCTTGTGGATCTAGGTCTAGCATTTGCTCTTCATCATCTCCATCTTCAGATTCTGAATCTGAAATCTCATGTGACGATGCTTCGCTCTCTTGATCATCATTACTTCCAAGCTTTGAATCTGAAATCTCATGTGAAGAAGCAACTGAAACTGGCTCATCATCACGTCCAAACTCTGAATCTAAAATATCATGTGATGAAACTTTGCTCTCTTGCTCATCATCACTCAAAGGACGAAAAAATCCAAAAATGTGAATATCATTAAACTGTTTCAGAATGTGCATGTAGTTCTTTGATATCTCCTTTGAACCAACATAGGTAAGATCATTATCAAAAGAAATAGGACATGATGATGATGGATCTTCAACAAGATCACTAGTGGATGCAGTAGTGGTGTCCCACTTTGCCATAGGGATTGAACCAATAGGTGCTAGATCTTCAGGTTCTTGTGGATCTAGATCTAGCATTCACACTTCTTCAAGAGTCCTCTTTTTCTCAATCTTCTTTGGTGAATCCTTGCCTTTCAAGCAACCCTTGAGATGCCATGAGAAAACTTGCCATTTGGAAGACCTTGAACCACATTTTGAGCTTGCAAGTTTTGCAAATGCTTTTATTTGAGATGATATAGCCTACTCTCTTCATTTGCATGAGAGTGAAGGGAAGATTGCTTTGAGAGAGGTAAGAAGTGTGAAAAATCATAGAGTTTTTTCTTATGATTTGCAACACCTTTTGCAATGATTTCGCCTGAAACCATGTGTTGTACTTCGAATTCATTTGGAGAGAAGATCACCCTCTTGGGCTCTCCAATATGAGTCATTTGGTACACTGAAAGTAAATTTGTTGTGAGAGATGGAACATAAAGCACATAAAAAAAGTAGCCATGGTCAAGATTGATTCTTCCAATCCCTTGAGAGGAGACTTTTGAATCATTTCCCAACATGATGGAAGGGCCAACTGAGCATTCAAATTTGGAGAAGATATCTTTGGAGGAATACATATGTCTTGATGCTCCTGAATCTATGATGAATGAGGATTCTTTTGATGCACTTACCATGAGGACATGGAATCTCTCTTTGTCCTCAGATCTAGAAGGTTCAGTATCAATATCTTTCTTCCTTGCACATGGAGGTACAGGGAGATTGTTCTTCTCAAGTAACTGGGCCATCAAGTATATAGTCTTCCTCATACAAGAACTCTTAGGATGAAATCCTCAATGACAATATGTGCACTTGGATCTCTCTTTCTGATATTTCTTGTTCTTCCTTGAATTCGAAGCCCCATCTGACTGATATGGAACATCTTTTGGCTTTGTTTCATTTGCTCTCTTTTCAGAAAAAAAATTCTTTCCTTTTGCATTCGCTCTTTTGGCCTCTGCAGTTGTAAGGGCCGAATCCAAATTTGGTTTTATCATTCCCATGGAGATTAACTTCTCCGCCTCTTACGTGAGAGATTGGATGAAGTCATCTAGTGAGGGAAACTTCCATTTTGGAATGTTCATCTTAGCTGACTTAAATGTGGAGACAAAAACGAAGAAGTTTGGCCCCAATTTGGAGAGAATGGAAAGAATGAAGTGTTTGTCTTCTTTCACTATCTCATATCTCTTCAACTGAGAAATCAAGCTTTTGAACTTGGTTAAGAAGGAATTGATGGATTCGAAGCTTTTAGGACTCAATGAGATGAGTTCATTCTCCAATTTATGACCTTTCAAATCATCTTTCTGTCCAAAGAGGGATTCGAGCTTGTCCCAAACCTCTTTTGGAGATGTTAGATGGATGACATGGAAGTGAAGATCTTTAGAAATTGAGAGAAGGAGTAAGCCTAATGCTTCATCAAGCCTATCCATGTACTTGGATATCCCTACTGCACTGAGTGGTTCGACCATAGTTCCATTTGGTATCTTGGTGAAGCTCTTGGACTTCACGAAGAGAGAGATCTTGGCTTTCCATTCGACATAGTTGGAAGAATTAATTTTTAGATCCATTTGAGCAGTGAAGGCCGAATTGAAGAATAATTCAATTGGGTGAATAAACCTGCAAAACAAGAAGAGTTTTGTTGATGGAGATTTTCTACACTTTGAATGAACACTTCCTTATGTCACTGAGCACATATGACTAAGTAATTCACACCTAGATATACCTCATTGGATTGATCCAGTGAATTCAAGGTAATAGCACCAGGATTTGTTGTGGAAACTCAGAGGCTTCTGGTGCTCAAGTGAAAGACAGCTGCTCAAGGAAATGCTGCAATTGATGTTGTTGCAATGGCTGCTACAATATCTGATACCATGTGATAATCTGTAGTAGGATCTAGCAACTGAAACAAACCTCACAAAACAAACTCACTCAAGAAGTGCATAGAAGAAGAGAAGAATGCACTCAATAATCACTCATGAACACAAAAAATGGAGAATAATTGTTGTATCATACATCAGCTGTGAGATGGCACTGTGAATAATGAAATACAATACAATAACTATCAATAGAATTCGAATTAACCAAGGAGGCTATTCAAATCATGCTCAAAGTCTAGGATGGACAGCATTGGAGACATGATCTAGTCAACAGTAGCAGTTATAAATGGTCAATAGTCAGTCAAATGAGTCTAACTGAGCCATGTGAGCACAAATCAGGGGATGGAGACTCCAAGGAGGGTGCATGAGGCTATCAGAAGGTCAAGTGGCACTCCAAAACTATCTAACTAGGAGCTACATGCAGTTAGGATGAGCAATTAGTGGAAGAAGTGCTCAATCAATGCTCTAACTGACTATAAGACACCTGGTAGGTGAGATAAGGCACTCTTATTGAATGATAACTCCTAGTGGGTAAGAAAAGCCACACATGTCATGTAGGAGAGTCAAATAGGGTGCATCATGTAGGTAGGAGGGCTACTAGGGGCTGAAGATAGGCTCTAGGGAGCTAAAATTAGGCTCTAGTTGCTAGGAAGACCACCAAAATGATGACTGGATGGATGCAGTTGCATGCAAATGCATGCATGATCACTGGATGCATGCAAAATGCATGTAGACATGCAAATATGAAAAATGAGGGAGAGAATATTCCAACATGTGACGCTTCCGACCAAACCATTGCCTCCCAATCCTGGAAAATCGTGTTACTTCTGCCATGATTGCCTCTGTAACATCTATCCTTATACCTCTAACCTCCGAGTGGGTGCTGGTAAGGTTTTGAGCAAATTCAAGTGTCGTTTCCACATGGAAACTGTTCAATCGTTGGAAATAATCCATCCACATAGCTTCCGCAAAGATGGCAAAGACCTCCCTATTCTCACGCAGAGACTCTGTAGTTACAAGTTTGTATCTCACAGGGATACCCATATTGCTTATCTTCTACGAGTTCTGCTAGCAAATGCAATAGTTATAGTTTCAGACGTTGGAGTTACTGCATGCAAACACAGTCGATGGATAGCCGAAGTTGATTTGGGCATTTTTGGAAAGTTGACACGGTTATTTTTGGAATGAAATCAGTGGCAGGATATTGCATGAACGGGTTAACATGACAGTCATAAAATAAGTATGAGTGACAATGTAAACAAGTTTTCTGTTTCGGTTGATTGGATACGGATTACTGACGGGGACTAACGACAAATATAATCATTATTGCTTACTACATCAATTCATGCCTAATCATGTTGATGGTTAAAACTCATACCTTTTAAATGAATGCTCGAGCCATCACTTTTCCATGGTGGCACCATCTCATGGTCGCATCACTGGTGGGAAGATAAATGCGCACATGCTTTCATTAGTTGGTCGTCGTTGACTGGGAAAAGAAAGTACATCCATGTTGGCATCAATCATAAGAATGCATGGTAAACAGGAGATCTTTTTAATGTTACACATGGAAACTCAAGCAAACTAGCAACTTGACTGGCGAGGATAGAACAATCTTTTAACTATAGAATTAGCAAAGTTGCAGCCAAAAATTGGGAAGATATGGCAAAGTCGTAGTTGTGAACTAGGAAATTTTGGAAATATTTGGCAAGATATGGCGGAGTCGTAGCTGCGGAAATAGGGAAAATAGGCCGGATTTAGTAGAGCTGCAGCTATGGAAATAGGGAAAAGAGGCCAGATTTAGAAGTGTTGCAGTTGTGAAAAAGGGAAAATAGGCAGGATTTAGCAGTGTCGCAGCTGCGAAAAAGTGAAAATAGGTCGGATCTAGCAGTGTTGCAATTGCGGAAAGAGGAAAATAGGCTGGATTTAGTAGTGTCGCAGCTACAGAAAAGGGAAAATAGGTCAGATTTAGTAGTGTTGCAGCTGCGGAAAAGGGTTGATAAATCTTTAGCTGGGTAACTGGCGTTGCAATATTATTCATTTTTCTTTCAAGGAGTCATCAAAAGATAGGAACATCAACCAGAATCTTGCAATCGCTTGGCCCAAACTACGACTGCTTCTGCTCGAATGAACCTTCACACGTGTACCTATATAGAATTCTAAAAACAAAACAATCAAATCTTAAAACTAAAAGAAAACAATGATTTATTTATATACAAAAAAAAAATTCTACAGAATTGCAGTAGCTCTTTTTAAGAGTTATCAAGGACAGGGAAAAATCCTTGCTCCTGCATCAGTTGGTAATCTAGATCAGCTGCAACATGCGAAATGAAAGAATTCTTTGAAATCGGTTTATGATACAGTCATAGCTGATGACCAATGGAGAATAATGGTGTCTGGTTTTCATAAATTGTGGTCAAATTGATTGTTTCGTTTTCAAACACTTTGTCGATTTGGTAGGTTCCTAGCCATCGTGTACGCAATTTGCCTTTAATATCCCTCTTAAACCGCAAATCATACAGTAAATCCCAGTCTCCTTCACAGAATACTTTCTTCTTTATGAACCTGTCATGCCATTTGGAGCACTGATGTTGAATTAACGTTGTCTGATGCACAGCAGCTGCGCGGTTCTCGTTAAGTTCATTTAGTTGATTCAATCGGTTCCTCTAAGAATCTATCAAATCCAAGTTTGCTTCTATTGTTGTCTTTAGGGTTTTAATTTCAAATTCAATGGGAAAGACAATGTTCTTACCTTACACCAATTCGTATGGGGATAAACCTGTAGTATTGCACCATGTGGTATGGTATGCCCATAATGCCTCTGGAAGTCTTTCATCCCAATCCTTGTGGTGACTCGTCACCGTTTTTGTTAGCATTGCCTCAATTACCTTATTTGTGCTTTCCACTTGAACATTGGCCTATGGATGATATGGCGAGGTTATCTTATGTTGAATGTGATATTTCTGCAACAGGGCTTCCAATTAATGGCACACAAACTGCGGTCCTCCATCTGTAACTATCTCTTTGGGTACTCCAAAGCGGGTGAAGATATCTTCATATAAGAAATCCATTACATCTTGATCATTGGCCTCGAACAAAGCTACATCTTCCACCCATTTGGTCATGTAATCTGTGCAAACCAGGATATAAACTTTCTAATTCGAGGGAGGGTTGATAGACCCTACAAAATCCAGAGCCCATCTATCAAAAGCTTCAACCACCAACTATGGTTGAAGAGGCATGTCATCTAGTCTATTTGGATGGCCCATTCTTTGGCAGTTGTCACAGACCTGAACATATTTCTTGGCATCCTTGAACTTTGTTGGCCAAAATTACCCCATCCTTAATTCCTTATGACATGTTCTCTTATTAGCAAAATGTCCCCCACAGGGCTCATCATGGAAAGCTTTCAAGATACTGTAAATTTCATCCTCCCTTACACACCTTCTGAATTCCAAATATGGACCAGTGTAAAAGAGATGCCCGTCTATGTAGCAGTATCTAGCACTTTGTTGTATGATTTTTCTTTTTTCTCTCTTCGATAAATGTGTTGGAATCTTGCTTGCAGCCAAATAGTTAGAGACATATGCATACCATGGGGAATGAGCTGATACTGTGAACAAATGTTCATCAGGAAAAGAATCTTCGACTGGTGCATCATCAACATTGTTAGTAAGTCGAGAAAGAAAATCAGCAACAACATTTTATTTTCCTCATTTGTCTAGAATAGTAATGTCAAATTCTTGTAATAGTAACAGCCATCTAGTTACTCTAGCATTAGTGATAGGTTTATTCATTAAGTAATTAATGGCTGAGTGATCAATGTGCACAAAAGTAGAATACCCAGTAATGTAATGACGAAACTTATTGATTGCATAAACAATGGCAAGGGATTCTTTTTCTGTGACAGTGTAGTTTAGTTCAGCAGTGGCCAGATTCGTACAGATATAATAAATTGCATATGTACTGTGACCTTCCTGTTGTGCCAACATTGCTCCAATAGTGGTGTCTGAAGCATCAAAGGAAATATTTAAAGGCAGAGCCCAGTTTGGTCCTCGTAGAATAGGCATTGTGGACAACCTTTTCTTGAGCTCTGCAAATGCTGCTTGACATGCATCTGTCCAAAAAAATTGTACATCCTTTATCAATAAATTAAATAAAGGATAATCCATCTTGGAAAAATTTTCTATAAATCCTCTGTAATAACCAGCATGTCCAAGGAAACTACGTAGCTATTTTTGTGTTCCAGGAGTGGGAATATTTCCAATTACCTTAATTTTCAATGGATCTACCTGGATACCTGTAGAAGAGATCAAGTGTCCCAGAACTACACCCTCATACATCATCATGTGGCACTTTTCAGTGCTCATAGATAGGTGGGTTTGTTCACATCATTCTAAAACTCTTTCCAGATTCTTCAATGCTTCATCAAAACTACTGCCGTATGGAGTAAAATCATCCATAAAGATTTCCATGCAATCGTTAAGCATCTCAAAAAAGATCCCAATCACAGCTCTCTAAAATGTGGCTAGTGCATTACATAACCCAAAAGGAAGCACCCTGTATGCAAAGGTTCCCCAAGGACAGGTGAAGGTGGTTTTGTCTTGGTCTTTAGGGGCTATCTGGATCTGATTGTAACCATTAAATCCCTCCAGAAAGGAAACGAATTTCTTCCCTGGAAAGGTGTCTAAAACCTGATCAATAAAAGGTAAAGGAAAATGGTCTTTCTGCATTGCTTTATTTAATTCCATGTAATATACACTGACTCTCCATTTTCCATTCTTTTTAGGTACAATCATGAGTGGGGAAACCCACTCGTAGTCTAAAATTGGGTAGATAAATCCTGCCTCCAAGAGTTTTTGGATTTCTTCCTTCATGATATCCCTTAAATTTGGGTTCATTCGAAATTGAGGTTGGCACACTGGTCAGGAGTCACTTTTGATATAAATATGTTAGGTACACATATTAGAGGGGATACCCCTCATATCTGTGTATTCCCATGCGAGGGATCCCTTGTTTTTTTTTCAGTAGAGTGATCAGGCGTTCGAGCTCATCAGGCACAAGATTCAGATTAATGTTCAATGTTTTTCTCGGCTTGATTTCCACT
The DNA here is from genome assembly GCA_027924585.1 of Larix kaempferi. NCBI lineage: Eukaryota > Viridiplantae > Streptophyta > Pinopsida > Pinales > Pinaceae > Larix > Larix kaempferi. The sequence continues at coordinate 5,961,428 of BSBM01000066.1, forward strand.
AGAATTCTTTTCAGGTTTTTAAGTACTGGGATTATGTCGGCATCGCTAACTAGAGACTCTTCCATTAGATTTTCCTGTTCTTTTTCATCTAAGGTATTGTTCATAATTTGGTAGGCATGTTTAGTGACAGATGTGGGCTCACTGATGAAACTACTGATGGCATCATCTTGAGTCTCAGTCTTGAAATTCAAGGCCTTCCCTATCGTCAATAGTGGTCGAATACCTTCCTCTTCCTCCAAATCCATCCACAATGGAGTTTCAGCATCAGAACTTGGTCTATCTGGAGGATAGAGGGTCAAGTTTTTAGTATCAGTCCCATGAATTGATGGTGACCACTAGATCATCCAAGATTCCTTCTGGTTTGATAGTGGACCTCTCATCCAATTCTAGTATGGTAGGGGTAAGCCTGAGATCAATGAGTCCCAACTTTCTTACAGTATCGATGGTCATGCCATTTATAGATGCACCTAAATCTACCAAGATGTTGGGTATCTGAGTACACCCAATGTGTACTATGAAAGTAGGGTTACCTAGGTCGTCGTATTTAGCTAGTGGAGCCCTTCCCATTATTAATTCAGAATTTTTCCCCATTACATGGTCCGTAGGAGGGTCCCTAGGCTTCCTCCCTGTCTTTATAATGCACATATCCCTAACGGTCTTAGCATAGATAGGTACATCATGAAGGGCTTGTAACAGTGCAATCTTAACATAAATATTCTTCAATTATCATAAGAGATTGAACTGAGGTTGTTCCACTATTTTCTATAAGGCCAATCGTTTAGGATATGGTGGTTCTCTTATCAGTTGTGTAGGTTTTGTTTCAATATTTGTTTCTTCCTGTGTTTCAGCTGGTGTTTTAGTAGGAGTTTCATCATCCTCAATGATGGGGATTGTTGTATTAATTGAATTCTTGAATTGTTAATTCATTCTCGCTTCGGTCACAGAGGATGGAACATCCTCGATGATGATGTGTTCCACTACCCTCCCTGATTGTAAGTGTATGTATTTGTAGGGAATTGGGGAAATGGAATAAGTAGGCATATTGGAAGTCTTGAATTGATGTATTGCTTTATTATTCGGGTTGGGGTTAGGTTGAGAAGGAAGCTGTGGTCATAGTGGTACGTTCATTGGTGCGACATTGTTTTGGAGTTGCAGCTGCGGATGCTAATACTATTGGTGAGGATACTATTGATGAGGAGTTTGGTTATGATGAAAATGATTTCCAGGGTAGGAATTTCTCCAACCAAGAGACCAAGGAGCTTGTTGGTTCGATTGTTGTGTCAATGGCGTCCAAGGATTAGGATTTTGCATTAAATTTTGGGATGGATACCATTGGTTATTGGAATAGGAATAATGTGAAGGGAATTGTGTATTCATATTATTCCAAAAAGGTGATGTATCTGGGTTCATACCTTGATTCTGATGCTGCCAAGGCTTCTTCTAAGCAATGAAATAAGCTTGTTCCACATCTTAGGTAGATTCCTGCAGGACTACTTTGACTTTGGGTAATGAAGGACACTCTTTGGTGTCATGATCCAATTCACATATCCGACATACATCCACCTTTTCAATAGGACATTTCTTCAGTGGGTGCTTCTTCCTGCATTGGGCACAGAACACACCAAGTCCCAAATATTCTACCGCTTTCCTCTGTTTTGCTCTCAATACATCCAACTCTGAGGAGATGGAGCTCATCATATCTGTTTTGAAATTCTCAAGAAGTTTTCCTATCTCTTCTCGAGTGGCCCCTCCACTGGTTGACTTCTGTGCGCTGGTGAGGACATCTCGATCTTGTTCTCTGTCCCGATTGTCGGTTCTAGAGGATCCCCTCGAGTATCTTCGACATAAGTCAACGATATTTTCAAAGGGTTCTTTTGAGAAATTCCCCTTCCCCAACAAATTCAACATGTCTAGGAAATCTTCTCTAATCCCACGCAATAAGATAATCTTGAGTACATCTTTCCCAATATCGGCATAACCAGACCTCTATAAATTATATAACAATCTCTCAACAAAATATTCCAAGCTCTCTTCTTCTTTTTGGACCACCTTAAACAATTCTTCCCTACTATCTCTAGTTCTACAGTACTCTTGATATTTGGAAAGGAAAGTCTGTTTCATTTGATCCCAAGTAGTAATAGTCTCACAACCCAAACTCATGAACCAGCACAGGAAATTTCCCTTAAGAGTAGCAGGAAATAGCTTCAATTTCTTAGCACTGGAGTTATAGTCATAGCTTTGACAGAGGATGTCAAATTCGAAGAGGAATTCCTCTGGATCTTCGGAGGACTTACCATGGAAGTTCAGAAGAACAGAGGGTGAAATATTCTTCATGGGGGGAGCCCCTGGTGTTTGGAGGATAGGGAATTCAAGTGTGAAAACAGTGTCACCATATTGATTGTCTTCCACCTCCTCTTTTTGATTATTGTGACGTTCATGGAGATCTCCATGTTCTTCATTATCCATGTTTTCCTGGTCCTCTTGTTCGTTCTTCCTTCTTTCCTCCTCTTCTCTTTCTTCTTCTTCTCTCCTCCTTTATTCCTCTCACCTTCTTTCCTCCACTGCTTCTTGACAATGTTCTATCCACTCTTCCCTGGTCACTAGGAACCCATTGATTCAACATATCTCCTCTCCACCCACTGCACCTGCAGCACTTCCTTTGTCATCACGAGGTTTCTTCTCAGGAATGGGAATTGAAGGTACCATTTCGTTCTCCATGGTTGATGCAGACGTTTTAATATTAGGGAGAGCAGAGTTTCCTCTTCTTGAATATGCTCTTGGTAGTCTGGTAGAGGAATCAACTCTGGCAATTATTTCATCAATGAATGTCTATCTTCCCAACCCTTGGTTACCGCCACGACCTCTTCCACCTGCAATGATAGAATTTTGGGGGGGTTCCCGAGTTTTTCTTTGTGTATTCATGCATGCTTCAAATAATCATAACTTGATTAAATCAATAAATCAACTACCATCTATGTCTATCAATTACCATCCCTGGCAGCGACACCAAAATGTTGGTCCCTCTATATGCTAATCAATTGTAATTAACAAACAGAATGCTCAATATAAATTGTCAACCCAGGGAAGTCTTTTTATTTCAAAGGAAATTAGAAAAATCTATTCATAAACACTCAAGTAGCTGATTGAATAAAGTGAAGATCAATTATCCTACCTAACTTCTCAATCAAACTCAACTCATTGCTGAAGCTAATCTAAATTATCCATCTAAGAAATTTAAAGGACTTCTACCTGCCTACAATATCAATCCAGCAATTACTGATCTAAGAATAAATAAACTAGACTTACTTTTGCAAGAAGTTAAATCCTAAAGATATCAGACTACAAGTAAATCAATCATGACCTATCCAATCCAACAAACTCTAAGAATGTAAATAACAATAATTGAATCAGAACTAAACTTGAACCATAATCTGACTAAGTTGATAAATTCTAAGAGAGATAAATAACAAAATTAAATTAGAGTTGAGCTTGACTGTAACAGCGAATTAACACACTTGCATCAAAGGAAACTATTCTACATAGTCGCCTGTCACACCACACTGTTGTAGAACACCAAAGGAAAATGCAATCATAAACACTATTGTTGCAACACACTAAAAATATACCTATTGGAATTCCACACCAAATTAACAAAAGAAAAACTAAAGCATTTATCTAACTCGGCGATCTCTGCGAGAAGGCGGGCCCTAGACTTCTAACAGAGATGTCATGAAACTAACACAAATTAAAACACAAAGATATGGATAACTCTGCTCCTTGTATTAAAAATGGTAATCCACATTTACAACACTTTGTTATAGCTCATGTAATCAAATGTCAATTAACAAACCCTGGGCTCAGAACACCTTCTTACATTTATACCCAGATGACATAAATTCGTTCCACAAATATAGTGCAACCATGAATATCTACGATCTTCGGGCTGCCGAATTGAAACAGAAAGAGTTACAGCCATAAATGAAATTAAATGAAGTTGTTATGTTCAGGCTTGCGTTGTTACTAAGTGTTGTTGTCAGACCGAATAGACTCCAAATGATTGGGAGAGAAGATGCTTGGACGTTATATCATGACCTAGTCGCAGCTGGCCTAATGGAAGGGTGCTTGAGCTATTGCAGCGATATATGGGACCAAATTATGGAAGGGACAGCTGGTGCCACATATTCCTTTCCTCCATAGGTTCATCGAGCTGCTACACCTATGGTCTTTCCAAGGATCTGAACTATCTTATGTCAAATAAATACATGTTAGCACAAATTAAAAGATAAAGTTCATAACCATAAATAATATTAGGCATTAACAAGATAAAGCAATAATAGATTATACATGTTGCAATTCATGCTTGACTTGGAAAGGTACCTTCTTAGTTTATGGAAAAGAGAGGCAAAACAAGGAAAAAGGTGTTGATAAATATAGGCAAAAAGGGGCTATTTTGGGGCCCAACAAACCCTTGCCCCTCTCTCTCCCCAACTTCATAACACCCCCCTTCTCTCTATCACATTATCACTACCATTTACCCCCCTTATCTCCCTTAACCCCATCCTACTCTCCTTGCCCATAACCACCCTATTTTCCCCTCTCTCTCTACTACTCATCCTACCCCTAACACCCTCTCTTTTGTCTCTCCAAATCTCCCTCCCACTACCACTTACCACCCCTCCCCCATCTCTCTCTCTCTCTCTCTACCCCACCTCATACCCCCCATTCTCCATAACTTACCTAATCCTTCCTAAAACCGAACCCCCTTCCACCATGTTCCCTCTCTCTTTCTCTCCCCCAACCCCCCTCCTCCCCGCTACCCCTAGTCACCCCCACCCCCCTCCCTCGCCCCCCTTTTTATCTCTCTATCTCTCTATCTTTCTCACCCCTATACTCCTCCACCTACACCTAAGACCCACCCCCCTCTCTCTCCCCCAACTACTAATCCTCCCATCCCCCTTTCAACTATTTTTTCCTAAGGTAAATTCAATATTATTAATATCACACTGTCATTTCAAATCTAAATTTCACTTGTGCATTTTATAAAAAAAAAATTGTGCACGCATTTTGTATGACACCAAATTTTTTAGGTGGGAAAATGAAATTTGAATTTAAAAGAAATGCACTCGCATTCCTTACCACCTTAATTGATCCTCCTCACATGTTAGTGTGTCATCCCTTTTCCTATGTGTCTGCTTTAGAGTTAGCTTCAAGTTAACCAAACCTATATGCTATGGAATATGGTAACCATAGTTAATTGGGCATTTCATCCATTTTTTCAATATGTTTGTGTTTTACTACTCATTACATTATGCTACAAACAATCATTTTTTTATGAAATTTTACACGTGGATTGCATTTTTTCTGTAGATTCCAAATATGTAATTTTTAAAAAAATATTTTTTTTACGATTTTTCTTGTGTCATTACTCCTTAAATAAATAAATAAAAACTCTGTGTTAGTGTTTCTTCCATAACTTTCTCATTTATCGAGCATTTAAAAAAAATTGTATGTTGCACTATTAGACACCGACCTATACATTCGATAAAAAAAACATTTCATGATCATTGCATTAATACTTTCAAAAGTGGGTCCCACACTTGACATACTATTTTCAAGGTTTGTTCATTTAGGAAATTTAAAAAAAAAAAATATGTTGGAAAAGTAGTGTTGCACTAGTACTATTTGTTCTCTATACGAATACCAAGTTTGATAGTTTTCAATCATTTAGGCACTGAAAGGCATGACTCACAAAGACATATAACTTATCATTCCCCCCCCCAAAAAAATGTAATTTCTAGAAAATATCAAACTTTGGATAGTTAAGAACATTTTCAATGGATACAATTTATATATTCGAAAATGTGATTCAATTTCCTACATTTTAAATTTTCTACTCAAAGCAAGATTTTTTGTGTAAGTGTCTCAAAACATCCATGTAATTTGAGGGATGTCTATTTTTCAGTTTTCTATTGCATCTAACACATCAAAAGAGATGCTCATTATCTTGCACCAACCCATATTTAATTCACCCATTTGGTGAACCTTGAAATACTTAAAGTAGAAAACTAATATGACCCTTAGGTTCCATTTTTTTCCTTTTTTATTTGTTTCAAATTCCCCTTTTGGAATTTTCATGAAATATATTAAATGTAAATTTCACATTTAATAGGTAATGGTAAGGAGAACCATTAATTTATTTGTGCATGTAAATTGTTTCCCCATGCGATCATATAAATCTGAACTATGCTTCTCTCATAATAATTTGCACCATATAAAGTACTTGGTCAAATCGATCCTTCTAGTCGTCACTGATGTGGTTTTTCTTATGTCTTGAAATTTTTTCAACTATCGAATAGGAAATTTAAAACTAACATAACCACAAGGGTGTATATCTCATCGATACATTTCCAATGGTATAAATAATGCTTGAACGAAGCTGAAGTCAAAAGTTATGTCTAAATTACAGAAGTGACACTTCACTATGTTTCCTTTGTCACACATTAGTGAACTAAGCATTATTACATATCGGTGACTTAAGCATTATCGACAATTAGCAACTTAAGAGTGATCGGCCATCATTGGTGTCAAACCATTTTCCTTGGAATGATCTCTGGTTATCGCATGAGCTTCACTTTCTTGTTTACTCTTCTGAGGAGGCACACAGAAACTTCTTCAAAATGAGCAACTCTTCATGTTCATAATTCCTAGATGGCATGCTCTATGAAGATATTCCCAATGCATCTTTATGATTTTTACTGTAAAAATTATGCTTCTTTCCCCTAGACCAATGCTTCCCTACAAATAAAAACAATCCCATTTTAGCCTTATTTATTCTATTTTAATATTTTATTAAAAATATTAAGCTTAATAATAAACAAATAGAATAAAAATAAAAAATAAAACAAAAACAAATCAAATCAAATCAAAATTACGTGTTCACATCTTACTTATCCCACGTTATCATATGAACCTTTATTCAATACGCCCTCCTTTTAAAAATCCATTAAAATATTTTCTTGCCATTTGTCTTGTATGCCTATTGGGCTCTGTAAAATCTCTATCACTGTAGGATCTAGCTACTATAGATACCTCACAATTGAAAGATTTAACTTATTATGCAAGAAACAAGTACATATACATTTATGGAAAACAAATGATAAAAAACGAGGAATAAATGATCAAATATCAACACAAATGATAAAAAAATAGGAAACACAAATGATCAAATATAAGAGTTTATTAACTGTCCAATGTTATAATGAGTTTGGATCATCCTTATATATAAATAGGAATAAATAGGATGCACTTGGAGTGTCCACACTTAGCTAGCTTAGATTGAGCCACAATCCTCCCTAGGTTGACAAAATGGTTCCCAAAATATCCCAAACAGGTCCAAAATGTGCATGTGAACTTTGGGTAAGCATGGGGGACCAAAATGGGGTTCACACATGTGGAGGAGGTGGTTGGTTGGAATTTAGGTAGGCTAGGGTAGGGAAAATTAGCCAAAAGAGGGGCAAAAGACTAGGTTCAATGTATGTGTGCCCTTGGTCAAACCCATGCATCTTCCTTCCAAACTGATGTAGCACCTTCAAAATTCTGAAGTAGAGCTCATGAGGCTCTAGAATATTAGAATAGAATTCATATGGAGCAGAAAACAACAGAGGTATAGTGTCTCCATGAGCGAATGTATTTACAGTAAGAAGGGAGTGTGCAACTAGATCATATTGACAATTAAGCGAACTTGAAGGGTCTGGAGACTTGAGTTTTGAACCATAGGTGGTGATATCAGGTCCAGAAATGTGGAACATCAGTCCCATGACATCCAATGACATTTCTTTCAAACGAGGAATGATATGCAAGACATAAATATAACATAGATGACTGACACAATATTGGAAACAATGAAATTGTGAGATTTTCCAACTAGAGAACTTGGGGGTTGTATGGTATTTTGGGAATCCAATGGTTGGGGAAATGATTTGAAGACTTCCATAACCTGGATATCAGCATTCATATCACCTTCCATATCAGAATGGGAAGGATCTAAATGGATTTGGAAAGTGCTTTAAGAAGGCATGTCAAAAACTAGTGAAAAATGACTAGTATTGGGAGGAAACTTTGGTGAACTGGATGCAGATTATTTCAAGGAAGGGATAGAGGTTTCTGAATCTAATATATCAGAATGTGAATCAGAAATAGAGACATCATAAATATATTTAAATTTAGCACTCAAATCATACAACATATTACTTTTGCAGGTAGCATGGAGACAATTTTCTTGTTCCAAAGAGAGCTTGGCTTCTTCTTTTCTTGCAAAATCCGGAACATCAATGTTATGCTCTTCAAGTAGCTTGGTCATGATGTCTAACTTCTTTTTGAAACAATATTTTTCATTATGAAAACCTTTGCAATAACCACACTTTGGATTCTCTTTATTTATCTTCATCTTCTTGACTTTTGAATCTTCATCACTTGAACTTGAGTTCTCCTCATCTGATTGCTTCTTCACCTTCATATTCTTCTCTTGTGGTTTTGACTTGGGATTTTGCTTTCCTCTAGCTTGATTCGAATCTCCAGATGCAAGTACTTGATATTTTTGCTTAATGGAACCCATCAATACCAACTTGTCTTGCTCTTGAGTTAGCATCTTCATGAAATCATCTAAAGATGGCATATTCCAATTTCTAACTGTGATCTTTGTGGAGTGAAATGTAGAGACAAAACCTGAGTACTCAGGACCCAATTTCAAAAGAATGGACAAAACCAATTGTTCTTCCTTCTTGTTAATGCCACATTTTTTTTATTTTCAAGACCAATATTTTGAACTTGGTGAAGAAATACTAGATGGATTTGAAGTTGCTTGGACTCAGTGAGATCAACTCATTCTCAAGTTGATGGCTCCTCATTTCATCAGTATTTCCAAACAAAGACTCAAGCTTTAGCCACACTTCATTTGGATTAGATAGAATTTTGACATGAAACAAGAGGTCTCTCAAAATAATGAGACAAAGGAGGTCGAATCCCTCATCCATTCTATTGAAGAATTTCGACTTCTCCACAACGAAGTTTGGCCCAACCTCAATGCCCATGGTGACCCTGAAAAGACCCTTGGATCTCAACTGAATGACCATTTCAACCTTCCATTCAAAACAGTTGAATGTAGTGATAAAATTTGGATGATTTTGCTCCATCTTGCACTGCTTCTTGTGCACTTGGTGACAGTGGTGCACTTCAATACCTACAAGAAAACTCTCAATACTCAGGAGGGGATCTACACTAAAAAATTTGAACCCTGCTTGATAGTAGGTGCATTCGGGAGAGCATCACACCCTGGATAGACTCCAATGTATTTATCCAAAGGATTCAATGCAATGGTTCTATGGACTTCTGTGGTTTCTCAGGATCCCCACTAATATAATGTGTTCTTTTAAAACAAAATTTCCACACCTTTCGAGATCTTTGTTGTGACTTTAGCAAAAATTGTTTCATAAGGAGGTGGCGCCCAGTTGATGAGAAGAGCGTTGAAGAGAACGCTAAGATAGTTGAATCCTTTTCGACACATAGTGCTAGCATTGTTGTAGTCTCATCGATGTGCAGTGCTAGGTTAGCTATAATCTCGTCAATGTGTTGTGTGTTGTGCAAACCATAGAATTACATCCATCGACGAGTGAAAGTGTGGAACGCTGGTTAGTAGGAAACTTAGCGCAACTTTGACTATGAACTATTCTTTTCATTATCCCATGTGTTACCTCTTAGCCTACTCTAAATTCTAACCTATGCATCACCTCATGCACCTCCTCCATGTGCTAACTTATAAACTACCCCTCTATACACATACGGACTCGTTTACCTATTCATGTGAAGGGGGTCTTTTATGTGCCATGGAATGCCCCCCATTTTATTAAAACATCTTAATGCAATCCAAAAAAGGGTATTAAATAATGTCTTATTAGTCCTTACCGAAGGTTGATGTAACTATTGTTTTAGATATGCATTGAATTCCTATTAATACATATTTGACTTTGAGTATTTGTGCATATATCATAACAATTTTGACATCGTTATCGAATTTATCTATTATTTAATTCATTGCATATTATTTATCTAGTATGTCATTGGATGAAAATTTGAACCATCATTGCCCAACTCCCGCTTTATGTGCAAAGTTTTAACTTAGGTAAAGATTTGTTGTTTTTCATTTTAACGTATACAATGAAGCAGTCATTAATGAAACCATTAATGGCATCACTTCTCAAGGACTAAATGACATTTATTTCACTGCATCATATGTCAAATTCTATCAAGCGGTGGTGGTGGCATGCGCTTGAACAAAGAAGTGGCGGCGGCATTCCCTTTGATGTTGGCATGCCCTCTGTTCTTCTTTTCCACTTATGTTATAAGATTCCTCCTACACTTTTGAGACAATTTGATGGAGCTTCTGTCTCGGGTAGTTTGCAGTGGAGTAGATGACCTTGCATATCTGCAAGACACTATTCAAATACCAAATTTGGTCTCTACTAAGGTATAGTTTTGATTTTTCTGCTTCTGTTATAAGATTCCTCAAACAAGCTTCCACTTACGCTTCTTCTTCCGAGCTTGTCCCTTGATGGGCATTGAAAGTTGTTCTTTGATGTTTGATCATCTATGATGAAGCTATCCCAAGGTTGAACTTTAAATTTGTTATTATTCTCGTTAACTTACCAGTTGCATTTTTCGCATTTACGTAGGCTTCCATACCCAAATTTTGAAAATCGCCTTTGAAATTGAAGCCACGGGTGGAAACTTTGCTTCTCTAAAAAAGTATTCATTTTAATCTTTTATGCTAGCGTTCCCTGCAAACAATAGCTAAGACACTGATTGCATATGAGCTACATTGCAATTTTTCTAGCATTAGAGGGTTGATATAAAAATTGTATGTAGTGGATAGAAAAATAAAAGCCTACTTTCCTTCTCAAATATTTTATGCTCTCCTTTTCCCTGACCGTCAGTTGCTATGATTCTTATAGGTTGGGTGGCCCATGCTTAATGGTAGGTTAAACACAAATCCACCATCTATTGGGAAATATTGTAAATATGTAGTTCATATTAAGCATGTAAGTACATTTAATCCCACTATTACAACTACCTACGTTGAATACATTGTTTCCTATAAACCTAATAGCATTTGAATTTCAAAACCAACAAACAACTTCATCTAAACTTGAATTCACAAGAAAATGCCAATTCCTTATGTGCTATCATAATTTACAATGGATGAACACCCCCCTACAATGGATTGTGCAATAAGTTAGGGTTGCACTCAAACAAAAACAAGATTTCTCTGTAAAAGTAGTTATATGGAAAGATATGAATTAGTCTCACAACTTCTCTATGAAAATAGCTATGTCATGATTGTTAGAAAAACAGGATCCCAGAGCAATAACAATAAAAATAAATACAAATATAATCACACACACATTACAAGAGAGACACAGATATATCGTGGTTCACCACAACTTGGGATACATCCACACTAAAATTTGCAAGTCCTTATTATTATGTCGTCCAGCAAAGTGAAGGGATACAACCTACAACACAACCGCTACATTTCCTTCTCACTATCTCACAGTCTCTCTTCTTTGATTTCAAAGATCTTTACAATGCATAAAACCTAATACATCAACCCTAGCCGTATTACAATGTCTTTCTTTTATAAGGGAAATACCATGGGAAAATACCACAGGATACCCAAAACCATGGACCTGAAAACTGTTGGCGAAAACAACCCCAAAATTTTTTCTCAGGGGCGTTTCCCCTGAACCCCCATTTCTCCGGGGCATTGCCCCCAAAACCCCATTCGCGGGGCCTCCAGTCCCACACCCCCATAAATTTGAACCCCAAGGTGGGGGAATGAGTGTACAGTCCTTTGGGGTGCACGACTAAGACAATGTCATCTATGAGACTGGAAGATCTGACTCCACAACCAACAATCTCCCACTTGGAGACTGATCACAAAAATTCCACTGCTGCTGTACTTGCGGGACCTTGGACTTGGAAACTTTCTCATATTCACCTTCATGCTAGAAGGACAACTAAAACCGAGCAGGAACTCAGTTTCTCTCTGGTCACTACCTTTGTGAACATGTCTGCAGGATTCTGGCTAGTGTGTATCTCTTCCAGCTTCAACAGTTCATCTTCCAGAACAAAGCATATGAAATGGTACTTGAGCTGTATATGTTTAGTCTTGGAATGGAATGTTGAGTTATTTGCAAGATGAATGGCACTCTGGCTGTCACTATACAACCTGATATCCTTCTGCTTCTTACCCACTTTCTCCATAAACCTCTCCAACCAAATCATTTCTTTACTAGCCTCTGTGATAGCAACATACTCTGCTTCCGTTGTTGAAAGTGCATCAACCTTTTGCAATCTCGAAATCCAACTTACTGTTGTTCCACCTACAGTAAACACATACCCTGTGGTGTTCCTCCTACTATCCTTATCACCTGCCATATCTACATCAAAATATCCTTGTAGAACAGTGTCTGAACCTCCAAAACATAATGCATGAGTGGTAGTACCTCTCAAATACCTGAGAATCCACTATACTTCCTTCCAATGTTCTTTACCTAGATTGTTTATATATCTGCTCACAACTCCCACTGCTTGTGCAATATCTGGTCTTGTGCATACCATGACATACATCAAGCTACCAACTGTTGATTGATAGGGAATCTTGGATATGTAATCTGTCTCTTCCTATGTCTTGGGACACATTTACTTACTTAGATTGAAATGGCTTGCCAAAGGTGTACTAACGGGTTTTGCATTCTGCATTCTGAACCTTTCCAACACCTTTTGTATGTACTCACTCTGAGACAATATCAATTTGTGATTTTTCCTGTCTCTCCTTATTCTCATACCAAGGATTTGCTTTGCAGCACCCAAATCCTTCATCGCAATGAATTAGCTAGCTTCCTTTTGAGTACATTTATATCCTGCATATTAGACCCTACAACAAGCATGTCATCCACATACAATAACAAGATAATATATCTTTCATTGTCTAGCTTCTTGAAATAAACACAGTGGTCAGTGACATCTACTATAAACTTGTTTTGTCATAAACCTGTTAAATTTTAGATACCACTACCTTGGAGCTTGCTTCAAGCCATACAAATTTTTTTTCAACTTGCATACCAAATCCTCCTTCCCTTTGACCTCATACCCTTGTGGATGCTACATATATATCTCTTCCTCCAAATCCCCATGGAGAAAGGTTGTTTTTACATCTAACTGTTCAAGATGCAAATCTTCTACTACCACTAGACTTAAGATAGTCCTAATTGAAGTCATCTTAACAACATGAGAAAATATTTCATCAAAATATATACATTTTCTTCTATGCAAACCCCTTTACAACAAGTCTCACCTTGTACCGCTTCTTACCTCCTTCTTCTTCCTTCAACCTGTAAATCCATTTGTTCTGCAATGCTCTTTTACCAACAGGAAAATGAACCAAATCCCAAGTCTGGATTCCTACCAATGAGTCCATCTCCTCATTCATGTCTTTCTTGCACTTCTTTCTAGTTTCCACTTGCATTAATTCTTCATAACACTCTGTTTCACCAGCATCAGTCATTAATAAATAATACATTGAAGGAGAGTATCATTCAGGGAGTCTACTTAACTTGGTAGATCTTCTTGCAGTTGCAGGAGTTTCAGGTACTTGCTGCTGTTCTTGATTTTCTGGCACCTTTGGAACTTCATTTTCTTTAATTTCATCAAGTACTGTGTACTCTGTGTTTTCCTTTTTCCTATTTCTATCCTTGCAACTGATCTTTATACATGACCTTTTCATTGAATATCACATCTCTACTCCTGATGATTTTGTTATTTTCATAATCCCATAAGCGGTAACCAAATTCATCAACCCCATATCCAATAAAGGTACATTTCTTGGATTTAGCTTCAAGCTTTGTTCTATTATCTTTATCAATATGGACAAATGCTTCACAACCAAACGTTCTTAGAAATGAGTAGTTTACCTTTTTACCTGTCCATGCCTCCTCTGGAATACCACCATCCAAAGCACTTAAAGGTCCTCTATTTATTAAATAAATAGCAGTATTTACAGCATCCACCCAAAACTGTAAGGGAAAACCTACATGCAATCTCATACACCTTGCACGCTCCATGATCATTCTGTTCATCCTTTCAGACACACCATTTTCTTGTGGTGTTCCTGGGACTATTTTCTCTCTACGAATACCATGGTATGAACAGTAACTATCAAAATCCTTGCCGCAGTACTCACCTACATTATCAAATCTGGAACACTTCAACCTTTTTCCTGTCTCATTCTCAACCAAAGCTTTCCACTTCTTAAAAGTAGCAAACACATCAGATTTCTGTTTAATGCAATAAACCCAAGTTTTCCTAGTTTCATCATCAATAAATGTAACATAATAATGAGAGCCACCAAGAGATTGTACCTGAGTTAGTCCCCATACATCTATATGCACAAGCTCTAACTTTTCATTCTTCTTTTGTTTCCAAACCCTGAGAAATCTAACTCTCTTTTGTTTTCCATAACACAGTTTTCACAGAATTCCAAACTTACCTGCTTCAAATCTGGTAGCAACTTCCTTGAGCGGAGAATCTGCATCCCTTTCTCACTCATGTCGCCAAGCCTATGATGCCACAATGTTGTATCTGTTCCTGTGGAAGCTAAAGAGATAGAATGGTCACTATTATGAGGCCATAAATACAATGTACCTACCTTGTCTCATTTTTCTATCACCATTAATCCTTTAGTGATCTTCCACCACTTTTCTCCAAATGTAGATAGACAGCCGCCATCTCCCAACTGCCCTATTGATATCGGATTTCTTTTCATAGCAGGAATATGCCTTACATCTTTCAACAACCAATCAGTTCCATTCTTAACTTTTATCCATACCTTACCCATTCCAACAATTTTACATGGCTCATCATCACCCAATAAAACATGTCCAAAATCGCCTGGAACATAATCATGAAAGTATTTCCTATGGGTTGTAGCATTACATGAAACCCCTGAATCTACTACCCAATAATCACTAGTATTATCCAATGCAAGAATCAAAGCATCTTGTAACACATCACCTGCCACATTTGCTTCCTGGGTAGTTTCCTTCTTTGCATCTCCTTTCTTCTTTAGAGATCTACAGTCTTTCTTCAGATGTCCTTTCTTCCACAGTTCCAACACTCTATCTTTCCCAGTCTGGACTTGGATCTTCCCATTTCAGACTTTCCACGATTACCTTCACTCTTTCCTCTCTCCTTTTGTCTTCCCCTGCTCTCCATGGTCAACGCATTACTTGATGTCTCACCTGTGATTTTTCTTCGCATTTCCTCGCTAAGAATAAGACCAATAACATCATCAAATTTCAAGGTGTTTGAACCCAAGACAGAGTTACTTATAGCCATGACCAAGCTATTCCAGCTTTCTGGCAATGAACACAAGATTAGAAGAGCCCTAACCTCATTATCAAAGTTCACATTTACAGAACTTAGTTGATTTTTAACTGTATTAAACTCATTTAAATGATCAATAACATATCCACCTTCAGACATATTCATATTAAATAAACGCTTAATTAGAAATACTTTGTTGGATGCCGAGGGTTTTTCATACAGCTTATACAATGTTCTCATCAAACCCTCTATTGTCGTTTCTTTTGATATATTGAAAGCCACCGACGAAGCCAGGCTCAGGCGTATTGTTCCCAGAGCCTTTCTATCAAGAACCTCCCATTCTTCATCCTTCATGGCCACCAGCTGTTTTGATCTTCCTCCCAACAGAAGGAATAGATCCTTTTGGTACAGATATTCCTCCATTTGCATCTTCCATAACTGGAAGTTTTGGCCGTTAAACTTCTCGACCTTAAACTTTCCTTCTTCTGCCATTGCTCCCACTCGAACCAGAAACCCTAGCTTCCTGCGAGTTTATCTTCCAAATAGACCTTTGGCTCTGATACCAATTGTTACAAAAACAGGATCGTAGAGCAATAACAATTAACATAAATGAAAATATAATCACACACATTACGAGAGAGACATAGATATATCGTGGTTCACCCCAACTTGGGCTGTGTCCACACTGAAATTTGCCAATCCTTATTATTATGCCGTCCAGCAAAGTGAAGGGATACAACCTGTAGCACAACTGCTGCACTTCCTCCTCACTGTCTCACAGTCTCTCTTCTTTGATCTCAAATATCTTTACAATGCATAAAACCTAATACATCAACCCTAGCCATATTATAATGTCTTTATTTTATAAGGGAAATACCATGGGAAAATACCACGGGATACCCAAAACCATGGGCCCGAAAACTGTTGGCGAAAACAGCCCCAAAATGTTTCTTGGGGCATTTCCCCTGAACCCCCATTTCTCAGGGGCATTGCCCCCGAACCCCCGTTCGCGGGGGCTGCACCCCCATAACTCGGGGGCATTTCCCCTGAACCCCAAGGTGGGGGAATGATTGTACAGTCCTCTAGGGTGCACGGCTAAGACAATATCATCTATGAGACTGGAAGATCTGACTCCACAACCAACAGTTTTCACCCTATGATACCAAGATTTTTCATTCCCAATTAATGGTAGGTAAGTGTTATGACTTAGATCGGGTTTTTATTACTTTGCAATGAAATTAGGCAAAACATCCATTTCCATACTGAAATAAAAAAAAGTCCAAATTAGGTCGGTGCACTATCTAATCTAGATTATATCTTTTTTAATATTCTTAAGCGGAACATTAATGAAATTTCATCTATAGATTATACCTTCATCTGCATATTATAGGATGAGAAAAATTGTAGCATCTAATCTAGGGATTCTTTTGAGAATGGACAAACTGTTTTAGACCCATTTGTCGAGATGACATTTGTGATTTGAGAGGCATAATTGAATGCAACCAGACTAATAACTCCAGAAAATTTGGTAAGAGACCGTACCTGAGATACCAATGGCTTTGTCCCAGAGATAATAATTAATTTGTAATTATGTTTTTTTAAGAATGTTAAACAAGTTTTGAAATATAGCATTCCATTTCAATGGTTTGACATAAATGTATTAATCTATTATCCAATCTCCACCATGAAAAGGTATTAAATGCACCACTACTAAACATTTATATGATTTTACATAGCCAAACATAACCATCAAAACCACCTAATCCCATAGGAGAGAAGCTTTCTTCGGATTAGGGATTAGCTGGTGGAAATACCTCAAACCCCCTTTGTTAATGCTAAAGCTTCCATCTTTTAGCTCTAACTCATGTAACCTAGATTCTCTTCTTCCATAACTAGTTAAATCTATGTACAATGCAAGCAAATGAAAGAGATAAGGAAAGTGAGAGAACTAAGGATTTGTCTATTATACCTCCTCTTGCTATTCTTAATTGAACTGATGTTGGCATTGAATTGATTCCCTCGATTGTGCACCAATGGATTGGGGACAAATCCAATGCTCAAGGATTCCATCCCCATAATGAAACTCCTATAATACAAACACACACACACACATATGTATTTAAAATTCCACCTGCATAAGGGGTTCTTCCCCTGCATTCAATCTCTCATATTTTTTGGCTTGGTTTATTTTGTTACACACACGATCAATAAGATAATCTACCCCCTCTTGTGGTGTTATATGGCTCTTCATCACCATTGAGATATTTTCCTCCACAATGATACTAGAGCCAAAGTGCAGAATTCAATCATACAATTAGACAATAGCCATTGGATCCTTGTTTTGAGATATCTGTCTCAAATTTATTGCTTCTTGTTCATATTCAATGGGTTGAGTAAATCATTCATTGATTTATGTTACCAAACAATTAATTGTTTGCTACTATTATCATGTAATATTTATGCTTCCATGTAATATTTATCCTTCGTGTTCGAGGCTTGTCATTTGTCTTGAGATGCATGACAACCATGTCCATTTTCCCTAGGATGCATGACGAGCATACTATCTGTGGGCAAGGATGCATCTTCGGTGCGATGCCACCTCTATTGCATTGTGCATAAGTCTGATACGTCCACGTATTGATGTTTGTGTGTGTGAGTGTTAGTTCAAAAAGTTGCATGCTGTTGCAAGAGAGGTTGGACTCTAGCCACATGTTCCTTGGCCATGTTGCATGTATTTTTGTGATGTTCTTATCAATTCGATGTTAGGGAGTAAGAATGATGGTGTAGCCATATGTTTCTCATGTTATAAAGGATATTTTCGTGTATGTACTTTTTTTCTATTCACATAACATTCGCATTTTTTTGAAAATCACGAGGATGTCATATGAATAAGCCACCTTCTTCTTTCTGGTCCCTCCAACATATTTGCTTGTAAATATATTGCATTCAACTGCTTCAAACTCATGATTTCGTTTGGTAATTGGCTCATAAACTTATTGTTTTCCACTTGAATCCTCACCAGTTGTAGTTCCAAGCCAATATATAGCACCAAATTGCTCGAGAATTTCTTGTTTTGAATGGACAACTACCATATATTTTTTGTCAAGTGTTGTATGAGAGAAGCAATTTTTGTTCATGGTAGCGATGTCACTTCCAAATTCTTTGGAAGAAATTCTAGCATTACTATATGTGCCAACATTATTTTTCCCGTTTCCTTTTTCTTGTAAATCATAGTACACATGCGTGTGCATGGATGTTCGACATCGTGCCCACATTTGTTACTATGCCAATTTTTCAAAGGAAATTTCTTATTCTAATTCCATTTGTCTTCAACACATTACAATTTCATTCCTTGTAAGATGTTGACATATTAATGTATATTTTCCAATCATTATAACTGCTTGCATCTAAAAATGCTAACTAACTTATAGTGCACATTGTAATTTTCATTTAATATCGCAATGATTGAAGTTTCTATTTAAAGCATGCTATGTTTATTTTTATTTTTTTTATATATAAAAAGGAAATGGGAAAACTTTTAACATAATATTAGGGTTTTAAAATTAATAGTATATTACACTTCAATAAATCCAGTAATAGTGGATAGTGATGCATACTAACACAAGCACATTGTAAGTGACGGGCATACGTTGGTGTGCAATGTCAATAGAGAGGTATAGAGAAAGAAGTGTGAAAGGAATTTGGAATCCAATTTATTGATCAAATTTGACCGTTTGGAAAATTTCATTGGACATCTTAATTGCTTTATTTTAAATTTTGTATGCATAAATTAGTTTTCTCTTGAGAAAATCTTCTCAAATCTAAACATCATATTTTTTTTTCCTCCACAGTCAAGCTCATCTGTGACTATATTTGCTTAATCTATGGAAGATGAATATATTCGATCAATTTGTGTTTATATAGTAGAATACTTTCTTAGTTTTCGATTTTAATGTCTTGAAATTGAAATTTACATATTCACGATGCGTTTAAATTGAGTGATGTTGAACCTAACAACAATTAGCATTAAAACAACATTGACATGTTTTCTATTTTGCAAATCAAATGGGAAAAAGTGAAGAAGATGACAAAAAATATTGTTCATCATTATGTTTTAATTTTTGTACACCATGTTGTCATGTGCATATACTACCATTTTTGTGTGCTATGTACACATTCCAGCAATTGTGTATGCTATGGACATATATTAGCAATTTTGTATGCTATGTACACATTCCAACAATTGTGTATGATATATACATGACCATAATGTACATATAACAATTTCAAATTCTCTAATAGCAAGCTTGCCTTTAAGCATATTATGCATTATAAATCTTACGATAGGGACATCACCACCCTGTAGCACTTGTTTTTTTTTCTAGAATTTATTTTTTTTAATCATTTTTTAGAGTTTAGAACGATCATAAGGCGAGGCACTGTGATATTCTTTAATCTCAAGAACTCAACATTTATCATTTTAACTAGTGTTAGGGAGATCAATGGATCATTGTCTAGGTTTTAGCCACCCTAACGAAAGAAGCGCTACTTAGGCTCAAAGTATGCCAACGTTACATTAAATTCCACCTTGGTGACTCACGTATCCTTCCATCGGTGATTTAAACTTTGTTGTGCAACTTTATTGTTCAATATAAGGGCCTTCTAACATATAGTGGAGATGCAAAAATGATCAGATGTTTAGATAGAAATGACATAGTAACTTTCTTAATGAAGGGGCTAGCTCCCTAAGCAACGCAGATTGACGACTAGGTTTGGTGGGACATCAATTTAATGGTGTTTTGGAACTTCTGGGACTCATATTTGAATTTTTTGAATTGCGTTGGATTCATAACGAAAATCTCATCAAATAATCCCACGTTCTTGACGACTAGGTTTGGTGGGACATCAATTTAATGGTGTTTTGGAACTTCTGGGACTCATATTTGAATTTTTTGAATTGCGTTGGATTCATAATGAAAATCTCATCAAATAATCCCATGTTCAGTAACAATATTTTCACTTTCACAGGCCACCAAAACTATGAACAAAATCATTTTTAGCAGAGGTCAAAGCCCTATTGTTGCAATCGCTTAGCTCAAATTTAATTCCACCAGCTTCCCTACTATCTACATTATGTAAGCTCTATGTACACTAGATGGATTTGACACCATTAACTAATGATTGAGAGATATTAATCCCCGAACTAGGCCACTTGATCACTTAGTGCATATCGCAAAAGATCAAGTTGCTTTGAAACCAACTCTAAGTCAACCAGTGAACAATAAATGTCATATAGAGATTATCAAAGATGAGAGAGGGATTTAATATGAGGTAAAACCACTTATGTTAGGAAATTCAATGAGAAGGTTCATGGAGCATGAGACCTTCCAGATGCACTCTAACTATAGCTATGACATGAATAGATTTGATTGTGCAAGGATTTAATGATTAGTATAACAACTTTCCCAAGGATGTCATTGATAAAACATGCCAATCGTCATATCATGACATAGACTGGAGTATAGGAGCTTATACTAGCTTGACAGTTTCCATGTTGTTCTCAAACTTGGCAAGGAAAGGTGAAAATCATAATCGGAAGATGATGATGACTCGTGAGTAACATAAAGGAACTGGAAACTATCACCTAGAACACTCAATCAACTATCAAAACCCAAAGAATGACCATTTCAAAGGAAGTCGCCAATGAAGGATAAAACCACTAGGTTAAATTGTCCAAATAACTCATTCAAGGACAACATTAGCGTCAACGAATATCATCATAAAAGTATCAATAGACATTCAGTAAATGAGACTTCGCTCAAATTATTCATCATTTACATATCAATCTAGGTCATACTTAGAAACCCAAAAAATTAGTATGGGGGGGGGGCTTGCATTTATATTCCAAGGTCAAGAAAACTAGGGGGGTTGTTGTGGCCACAACACCCTCATGGAATGATCTGACATTCTCTGCACTCTCAAGGATAATTTTGTAATAAATCAAAATAGAATGAAGCAACAAGTTGATCAATGTCGTTCCAAAATCCATTTTGAAGAAGGGGATCAAGTGCTCCTCTATTTATATCTGTATAAGAAGGCCTCACTTAAGGACAAACACCACCAGAAGCTTTCTCCCAAGTTTATGGCCCTTATAAGGTCCTCAAATCTATTGGGATAGTTGCTTACAATTTGGATCTCCCTGGCCACTCTAAGACTCATCCAATATTTCATGTCTCCTACTTAAATAAAGTGGTTGATCTAGTTTTTATCTTCAAACTAGTGTTCCAGAGATAGACAAAGAAGGTTCCATTTGGTTGCATCTCTAGGAAGTTCTCTACAAAAAGGAACATTTTCTCTAACACACTATACAAGAGGTCCTAATACAATGGAAAAATACACAACCGGAGCATTCCACATGGGAACCAGCAAAGATACTTAAGAAAACCCCTCATCTCCATCCTTGAAGACAATGCTACTTTCTTTTAGGGGGTTGTATGTTAGGGTCCTACCCTAACCCTATTGAGTAGATAGATTGGTTTCTATGTATTGATGGAATGTCTATTAAATAAGTCCCATGATGTAGATATAATGCGAAAGAAATAATTGTAAGGAGGATTACTAAAAGGTTCTGTTTACTAGAAAGTTCACAGGAGGTTAGATAGAAACTATTGTAAAAAGGCTTATTAGAAGGTTTCACCTACTATAAAGTTATTAGATGAAGTTTAGATTGAAACTATATAAAGAAGTAGAAGCAATGTAATAAGATGTCTTGTGAAGCATATCAGAGCTATGTTCAATTGGAAGTTCCCGCCTCAAAGAGGCAACTGAACATTACTTTTATCAATACAAGTATTGATATTTTGTGGTTTTTTGGTTATTCTACATTTTCCTATTGTTGTTGTAATTATATCATTTTTACAATAAATCTTTCTATATTGTATTATTTGTACTAAAACTATTTTACTTTTCTAATAAGAAACACTACAACAACAATGCAAAACAATGTTAAAAGCTGACATGCATTGAAAAAAAATTCAACAAAAGGCTCAAAAGCTATAATAACACAAATCAAGGACACTATAACCTCATATAATAATTTTATATATATTCATATCTATGACATCTCCTCTTAATTTACTTTATCTAATTCCTCTCTCCCATTCTGTTAGGAACCCATGTCTTTACTTTGTTAGTATATTGTTGTTGGACACATGCTTTGTAAGTCATCCCGTAGTATTTGTTGATCAATAGTTTGTGTTATTATTGTTGTCACATATGCTTTGTAAGTCGCCCGTAGTATTGTTGATCCATAGTTTGTAGTGGCCCATGGTTTTCACCCATAGTATTGGTGCCTAGAGTTAGTATATAGGTGTGTGTTGAGGCCTATGAAGGCACCATGAAGTTATGTATTGAGCTTGCTCAAAGGAGGTTTCCCCCTCGAAGTGGCCTACAATCAATATAAAAGTGATTATGAGTTCTATCATTTCTACTATTTCGCATATTCTTATTAATTAATTGTTGCAGGTGCTTCACATCTGGTATCAGAGCACTTTCTTGGGCTTGCTGGGTGAAATTTCTGCCAAATTTTTTTCGCATCTGTTGTAGGTTCGGATTTGGGAATAATCCCTATCCGCTTAAATGTGGGAAGTACTTTGGAATAAGCCCTAAAACTCATTGTGAGGAGTATCACATGAACCCCGAAGTAGCTTGCCCATTGAGAGGACCTGCCAGCAAAAAGGGCAATGACCCCTACCTGATTGACTAGTTCCCACCCGTGAGGTAAACCAAGAGCTGTCGTTTGTGGCAAAGCGGTTATCAATTTTACCTGAGTCGTGGAGTGAGGGGTACTGCCCCAATATGCAAGCTGTCAGATAGCATTGGTGGCCGAGTGAAACCCCTGAACTATTAGGAAGCCGCACATACCTAGGGTCCATATCTATTTTCAGTTGAACTGTTGTCAATCACCGTTGCGCCGTTTCAGATCCATCCGTTCAGATCCATTCTGAAAGCTGTTCCAGATCCAGCCGTTTTCAATCCATTCGGCGTCGTTTCAGATCCCTCTGTTTTCGCTCACTTCCGGGTCGTTGCAGATCTATCTATTTCAGATCCCTTCCAAGCCGTAGTCGCTCCATACTGATAAAAAAAAAAAAAAAAAAAAAAATTCAATTTTTTCTCCATATCTCCTTTGTTTTCACTCTGTTTCCCTTGAAACTTCCAGGGAACCCCTGTAATCCCATTCTGCATATTTCATTCCTGAGGACCCTATCCCTAATTCCACTTCCTAAAGCCCGAAATCCCACATTTGTCTATTTTTAAGGCTTGCCATAACTTCCTCAGATTTCACCCAATCACCTTCAAATTTTACCACAGAGTTCATTTCCAAATTCTGTTTCTTTGTCCCCCTTTGCCAAATTTTCCCATTCTTTCACCCCGCTTCTGAAATCCTCATTTTTTGTTTCCCTGTCTATTCGACAATGTCCAAAATCTAGGCAAACCCCAATTACCCTTCAAATTTTTTCCCAAATCCAAATTTTCCTTTACTGAAGCAGTTTTTGTTTTTGTTTTTCTACCCATTCACCCCCCCCCAAAAAAAAACTCTTGGTTATGGTTGTCACCCACGCAGGAGCAAAAACCATGGAAGAAGCACTTGTAGCCATCCAAGCCAAACTCCAGGATCTGGATGAAAAATTTATCAGCGTCCATCTTGAACATTCAGCTATGAACAACAAACGACAGTCCGAGTCTTCATCAGACAATGGGTTCTCTTCTTCTATCAATTTTCGTGGTCCAAAGCTTGATTTTCCTCGCTTCAATGGTACTGATCCAACTGGATGAATCTATCATGTAGAACAGTATTTCAGTCTGCATAATACTTTTGATGTCAACAAAGTTATGCTTGCATCCTTTCATTTGGAACAGTAAGCTCTTCAATGGTACCATTAGTACATCAAGGCTCATGAAGAGCCAAAATGGCTAGACTTTTTCTACCTCCTTTTGCAATAATTTGGTCCTAGTGCTTTCAATGACTTCACAGGATCCCTCACTAAACTTCACCAAATTGGCACTGTGAGAGAGTATCAAACCGAATTTGAGAAACTAGCCAACCACACTGAAGGATTGTCTGATGAATTTTACCGGGGTTGTTTTATTAGTGGTCTAAAGGATTCCATCCGCTCAGAGGTCAAAATCTTCTGTCCCAACACAATGATGGAAGCCCTAGGGTTGGCTAAGTTGGTAGAATACAAGATTACAGCCCAACAACACTCCAAGCCCACTTTTATTCTCTTCCGAAATATGGGTTCTCAACAACCACCCATACCGTAGGCTTCTCGACCAACTCCTATCAAGCGTTTGTCTGAAACAGAGATGCAAGCACACAGAGAAAAGGGGCTTTGCTATAATTGTGATGAGAAATTCACTCGGGGACATAGATGTGTTCAACAAAAGCTCTATCTCTTGGATGTGGATTCTCTGCCTGCCTTTGAAATTGGTGACGAAGATCCAGATACAGTGGATGCTCAGGTCAACATTCAGGAACCGCCTATTGACCCTCCGTCTCAGGATGACCGGCCAGAGATATCTCTCCATGCTTTAGCTGGAATCACCACCCCCCAAACAATGCAGGTCAGGGGTTACTTCAAGAAGCTTCCTTTTACAATACTCATTGATTCTGGTAGCACTCATAATTTCATTGACCCTCAGATCGCCAAACAAGCTTATTATTTTATCCATCCTTGCTCCAACTTTGAAGTCATGGTTGCCAATGGGGGCACCTTACCTTGCAAAGGGAAGTGTCGAAATGTACGTATCTCTATGGGAGATTATACCTTGTGCTCTAACATGTTTTCCTTAACCTTAGGCGGATGTGATGTGGTTTTGGGCGCTCAATGGCTACACGCACTTGGCCCTATCTTATGGGATTTTGCTGAACTTTGGATGCAATTTTTCCTCAATGGACAAAAACACACATTGACGGGATTACAACCAGGGTCTCTCAGCATCATCAGTTCACATCACATGGAAAAACACCTCAAGAAGAATTCACATGGTGTCCTCACTCAGATCCATTCCATTCAGATGCAACCATTAGTGGTCTCCACTACTCCTTTGGATCTACAACAAATTATGGATCGATATACAGGTGTCTTTGCTGAACCAGTGGGATTGCCACCTTTAAGGCCAGAAGACCATCGTATTCAGCTCCTTCCTGGCAGTGTTCCTCCCAACATTAGGCCCTATCGCTACCCATTTCACCAAAAAATGGAGATTGAAATGCTCGTTCGGGACTTATTGATGCAAGGTATTATTCGCGCAAGCACTAGTTTCTTTTCATCTCCAGTTCTTCTTGTCCGCAAAAAAGATGGGTCATGGCACCTCTGCATTGACTTCTGAGCACTTAATCACCTCACCATCAATGATAAGTTTTCAATTCCTATTGTTGATGAGCTTCATGGGGCTCAATTTTTCTCCAAGTTGGATCTTCGTTCTGGGTATCATCAAATTCAGATTCATGAGGATGATATCCCTAAAACAACTTTCTACACACATGATGGCCATTATGAGTTTTTGGTCATGCCCTTTGGCCTCACTAATTCTCCTTCCACATTCCAGGCCTTAATGAATAAAATATTTCATCCCTACTTGCGGAAATTCATTCTGGTATTCTTTGATGATATCCCCATCTACAGTAAAACATGGGATGAGCATCTCCAGCATCTGGATCATGTCATGCAACTTTTCTCTACCCATCATCTCCATGCCAAGCAGTCTAAATGTGTTTTTGGACAGAAGGAAGTTGAGTATCTTGGGCACATTATCTCAGCACAAGGGTTTTGCATGGATCTTTCCAAAATCGGTGCCATGAACAATTGGCCGCATCCTCAGACACTCATGAGCCTTTGTGGTTTTTTGGGGTTGACTGGCTACTACTGCAAGTTTGTCAAGGATTATGGGAAGATTGCAGCTCCATTAACTGCTCTATTGAAAAATGATGCTTTTACATCAACACATGCTGCTTAGTGTGCATTTGACAAACTGAAACAAGCTATGTGTACTACACCTGTTCTAGCTATGCTCGATTTTTCCAAGCCCTTCACTATTGAGAGTGATGCTTGTGGCAATGGACTTGGTGTTGTTCTCCTTCAAGATGAACATCCCATTGCGTTCACCAGCAAAGCCCTTTCAGGTAAGAATTTATCTACCTCTACATATGATAAGGAAATGATGGCTATTTTGCATGCAGTATAGAAGTGGCGACCATACCTATTAGGGAATCATTTCTGCATCAAGACTGATCATCATCATCTGAAATATTTCTTGGAACAGCGTGTCTCCTCCCTAGAACAACAGAAATGGGTTAGCAAACTCATGGGTTATGACTATGAGATCACTTACAAGAAGGGTAAGGACAATATTGTGGCAGATTCTCTTTCTCGCACATTTGATGCCCAAGGTTCTCTTTCAGCTATTTCTATGCCTGTTCCAAATTGGTTGCAATCTGTTCAACAGGGTTATGTCAATGACTCTTCCTTATCTCAAATCATCCAACGCTTGACCAACAACCCTTCTGTTGTACCACGTTACTCTTGGGATGGTACTTCTCTAAGATACAAGGGTCGTCTGGTGCTTCTCCAAAGCACAGATCTTCAACAGGCTGTCTTCTATGAACTCCATGCTTCTCCATCGACAGGGCACTCTGGGTTCCTCAAAATGTATGAACAGGCACAACGTAACTTCTTTTGGCAGGGCATGAAAAGGACAATTCAACAGATGGTGGTTGAATGTGATACCTGCTAGTGTAATAAGGGTGAAACAACACTCCTTCCAGGATTGCTCGAACCCTTTCCCATACCTACACGGATTTGGACAAATATTTCTATGGATTTCATTGAAGGGCTCCCTAAATCTAGTGGGAAGACAGTGATTCTTGTTGTGGTTGATTGCCTCTCCAAATATAGTCATTTTATTGCTCTCAGCCATCCCTATACAGCCTCCTCAGTTGCTCAAATTTTTCTCGACCAGATCTTTCATCTTCATGGCATCCCTTCTTCCATTGTCTCAGATCATGATGCGACTTTCACCAGTCATTTTTGGACAGAACTATTTCGCCACACTGGCACCAAACTGAAGATGAGTTCAGGGTATCACCCACAAACAAATGGTCAGACTGAAATTATCAATAAATTCTTGGTATAAATGCTTGGTATAAGATGAGTTTAGGGTATCTTCGTTGCTTCACCTCTAAACAACAACATCAGTGGGCAAAGTGGCTCCCTCTTGCTGAATGGTGGTATAATACCTCTTACCACACTACCTCTAAAATGACCCCATATGAAGCAGTCTATGGTCAGGTACCTCCAGTTCTTCTTCCATACACCCCCAACAGTTCACCAGTTCAGGAAGTTGACACGGTCCTTCAAAACTGCGATCAGATTCTTCGCATTTTGCGGGACAATCTTCACATGGCAAGAAATCGCATGAAGCAACAACCTGATCAACACCGTTCTGAGCGCACTTTTCAAGCAGGCGATATGGTTTTTCTTCGTCTCCAATCGTACAAGTAATCCTCCCTGAAACTCAAAGGGCATCATAAGCTCGCTCCAAAGTTCTATGGGCCATATCGGATTCTTCAGAAGATTGGGTCCGTTGCTTATAAATTGGAACTTCCTCCTTCTTCCCGCATTCATCCAGTATTTCATGTCTCTTGTCTAAAGAAAGTTCTTGTTACCAACATCAGTGGACAAACTATTTTATCGGAACTGGATAATGAAGGATCCATCCTTTTGGAGCCAGAGGCCATCCTCAATCGACGCACTCGTCAGCTTCGCTCTCACTCTATCACAAAGGTCTTAATTTAGTGGCATGGCATGCAACCAGAGGATGCTACATGGGAACCACTCCTTCAGATTCAAGAACAATTTCCACATCTAAAGCTTTGAGGACAAAGCTTTTTTTAAGGGGGAAGGGATGTTAGGAACCCATGTCTTTATTTTGTTATTATATTGTTGATGGACGCATATGCTTTGTAAGTCGTCTCGTATTGTTTGTTGATCAATAGTTTGTGTTATTATTGTTGGCACATATGCTTTGTAAGTCATCCGTAGTATTGTTGATCCATAGTTTGTAGTGGCCCATGGTTTTGACCCATAGTATTGGCGTCTAGACTTAGTATATAAGTGTGTGTTGAGGCCTATGAAGGCACCGTGAAGTTATTTGTATTGAGCTTGCTCAAAGGAGGTTGTCCCGTCAAAGTGGCCTGCGATCAATATAAAAGTGATTATGAGTTCTGTCATTTCTGCTATTTCGCATATTCTTATTAATTAATTATTACAAGTGCTTCACACATTCCATATCTCAATTCAACAAAAAGCTCAAAAGCTATAATAACACAAATCCAAGACATTATAACCTCATATAATAATTGTATATATATTCATATCTATGCCATCTCCTCTTAATTTACTTTATCTAATTCCTCTCTCCCATTCCATATCTCTCTTCCTCACTCTCTTTATTTCCATTTTCTTTCAAAGTATGGTAACGTCTTTCCTTATCCTCTTCCCTTTGCTTTCTTTTCTCTCCTCACAACACTCACCCCCACCAATCTCTCACCCTACCTTGTGAAGAGTCATCGATCCCTCTCAAGCTTCACATTTCTCCTTTCTAAAAAAAATTATTATTTTTATTAAAATTATATATATATATATATATATATATATATAAAATAAATATTTTAAAACTCTTTTACCCTATCTTGAGAAGAGCCACCAAACCTTTCCAAGATTCACGTTTCTCTTTTCTAAAACCTAGTCATTTTTATTAGGATATATATATAAAAGCGCACCCCAACTACCTTTCACCCTATGTTGTGAAGAGTCATCGAGCCCTCCCCAAGCTTCACGTTTCTGCTTTCCAAATACTTTATTCATTTTTAAGAGGTGATATTTTTTTTAATATATATTTAAGCACCCCACCAACCTTTCACTAGGCTGTGAAGAGTCATCGAGCCCTCCCCAAGCTTCACGTTTCTGCTTTCTAAATACTTTATTCATTTTTAAGAGGTGATATTTTTTTTTAATATATATTTAAGCAGCCCACCAACCTTTCACTAGGTTGTGAAGAGTCATCGAGCCCTCCCCAAGCTTCACGTTTCTCCTTTCCAAATACTTTACTCATTTTATTAGGTGATACGTGGTTTATAAATATAAATTAATTAGTATATTTTGTTATTAAATTTTAATAATAGTTTCACTTTAGCTTGACATTATTTAAGTATTAAGTTGTATGCCTAATTTTAGTTTAAGTTATATATATATATATATATATATATATAAAATTAAAATTCCACTTTAGCTTTACATTGTTTAATAATGATTTAAGTATTAAGTTGCGTGTCTAATTTTAGTTTAAGTTAGTTATATATATAGGCTGACCCTGATAGGCTGACCCTGATAGAGATGCAGGTGCAGGGCCTTCAGGTCACAGTAAGGATAGACTTGTGACCGGTGGTAGCCATGTTGGGACTTATAGTTCCATGGGGACAATGCCACATCTTTGTCCCCATTACGGTCACACTTGCCCTGGCCCGATGGAGGGATGCTATATGGAGCAGGCTAGCACTTTTTTTAATTTGTTTTCACTCATCACTTGATAATTTGTAAAGTAATTTTAAAGTATTTGTGCCTGACTTAAACTATTATTTCAATGTACATCTATTTAGAGCTGAGCCGTCATCATGGGAGAACGCAACATCTCCCAACCTAGATGCAGCAATGGCAGCTGCACCTGAAATTGCGACACCTCACATGGAGGTATTTTCAGTACCCCACACAATAATGTTATTAATTATGGAATTTCTATTTTTATGTATTTATATTTATGACATACATGATGATAGTTCGTACAATATTTTTTAATATTTTGATTGACTGAATAATTACTTGTTTAATATGTTTATAACATGCATGCATTTTGGTGTCCATAGGTATGCACACAGTACACTAACCAGCCATCTCCTCCAAGGGTCGGTAGACCTCCATATACACAGGTACAATGTGTAATTAAAAGAATGCTTTTAATTTGAAATGTTATGACATACTATGGTTTAATTTGATTTTTGTTTACTAAACTATGATATTAAAAATTTGTATGCAAGGGCCGCCAACAGCTGCAAGCCACCTTAGTCCCATCTTTTCACCCTCTCCCATGAGTCGCCCCCCTCGCTTCCATCCAAACCCCTCCCTCCGTCCACCCCCTCCCTTCCATCCACCCTTCCTTCTCCATCCATACTCCCCCCTCCATCCATCCTCCCCCATTCATCCACGGCCCCCCTTCTATCCATCGTCCCCCATTCGTCCACGCCTCCCCTTCCATCCATCTTCCCTTCTTCGTCCACAACCTCCCTTCTATATGTCCTCCTCCCTCCATCCAATACCACCCCCCCATTCACCACACCTCAACATCCACCCTAGCCCTTTTGGGTCGATACCCCCTTTCGTACAACTGGTAGGGGTTCATCGTCCACGACATCCTCTTCCACCCCATACCACCATGTCCTCTTCCACCATATCATCTCCACTTCCCACCACTATTCCATTATCTTCCCATGTGTCTACTATGGTTGAACCCATAGTTGTTGTATCTACATGTGTTCCCCCTCCATGACTGCATCGGAGCAAGTTATCCAGCCAACTGCTCCACCTGCTAGCCCATAAGCTCGGATTCCTCCATTGTTTGGGTTGTTCACGATGAGAATCAAGTTAATTTATGAAAATGTTTAGATGCATTATCCAAAATTAATTTGCAATTATTATTTTTCAATGAAATGATTGTCTTAAATGTTGTAGGGTGGAATTGCGAGGCTCAGCAGATCCAGGACACCTGCTTCTCATCTCCCACTCACATCAGCAGTGAGTTGTTTAATATTTGAATTGTATATTCATTTTATAAATGTGGTAAATGTTACAAATGCTTGAAACTAATGGTACCTTATATCATTTGTTTCAGAGCGTGGAGATACGGTCTACTCCTAGACGAAAGAAGACCCGAGGTAGCAGTAGCTCCAAGAAGAGAAATATCAATTTTGGAGATGCACCAGGGAGTGACCAGGGTGGTCACAATGCTTGACACACCATGTTATCTGCATTAGCCATGATGTAGCACCTTTGGGCACCAGTTGCAGTGTAATTTGTATCTACGGCATGGGTTTCCATGTATTTTGAATCTACGGCACGAGTTGTCAGATTTTGTATATGGCACTAGTTGCCATGTATTTTGGATCTACGACACAAGTTGTCGGATTTTGTATAGGGCACAAGTTGCCATCATATGTACATTGGGAACCATGTTCCACTATTTGCCTGAAAATTTATATATTTGTTCGAGTTTTGTTCCACTATGGTTTTATCTCATGGATTTATTTATAGTTTTGTTCGAGTTTTGTTTTATATATGTGTATAATGATTTGGATTCAAATGTATGTCATGGTGATTTTGGATGAAACCTAGAGCACCATTTTAGGGTTTTTATTGAAACGACAACAATTATTAAGGCCAATATTTCAAACAAGATGTAATTTTAACCCCGAATAAAAACGAAGGTGATTTTGGGCGGACCATTTTTTTATTCGGAGATGAAGTTCACTTGAATCCAAGACAAGTTCTCTCACAACTAAGTTTACCAAGTTTGTTTTCAATTTATGGGAAAATATCCATCTACTTGCATTGGCTTGTTTCTCCAAAAGAATAGGCATTTTATAAATAAAACCTTGTAAATGGTATCATGTCACACAATAATAGCTTCTATTTTAGCTAAAAAAACACTTAGATCTCCAAATGCTACACTTTACTAGAAGCAGGACACCTAGTCATATGTAATTGATATGAAGATGATGATAAGATCAATTGTTTATTCTACAATCTTATCCTACTGGATACCAAAAACAATCCAAATCCAACCCTATCCATGGATACAAATCCAAGGTTGAAAAGAGACAATTGTTTTACTACTAAGCCCTTTTCTAAGGGGTGCATATTCTTATTTACTATAATCTAAACACATAAGCTTTCTTATACCCCAAGAATCACCCTCGGTGCACAAAACCTCACAATGATTTTCATACAACACTTGTGGACTAAAGATTCTTTTCACATGCTTTTTTGGTGGTTTTGTTCAATGTGCATGCTCCATGATCCATAAAAGCATATTTTAGGCCCTAATGCATTAGTGTTCCTCCTCGCATGTAGCTAGGGCCCTAACATGCATCCCTGATGTGCAAATCCTCATAATCTCACCTATATGACACATGTAGGAAAAATATTACCTTTATAGGGGCTTTGTGGTGATTTTGGACCTTATACATGGTCCATGAGCACTAAAGCCTATTTTACACTCTAAGATGCTAGTGCTCTTCCTATAACCATGTCTCAAGCCTCAAGATCCATCCTTGATGTGCAAATACTTTAAGATTTGTATTTGGGCATCATAGGCTATGTATTGATCAATCCTAGGCCACCACATATACCCTATATAACATATCTTTGTACTATGAGTTAAATATGGTTGCCATTTCAAGGTTCACATAGCACATATGGCTCTCATATCCCAATCCATGATCCAACATCAAACAACAGAGTCTTAAGTGATTAACATTAACCTTTAGGGTTCATGGTACATGCCTAGTGCCAACTTAAGCCATCACACATGCCCTATATAGGGAATCTTTGGCCTATAAGTGAGATATGGATGCCATTTCAAGGTTTGGTGTAGTATATATTGTTTTCATGGATTATTAAGTCATGGTGCAAGGCAAAATTTTAGGGGCAAAAATTTTCCCATGGGAATACAACATGAGGAGTGGAGAGTCTGAACTTGAGAATTGGAGAATAATGGGATAATGATCCCCAATGAGGTAGGAGAATGAATTACTCCTCACACTTCTACAAACTAATTTTTCTTTTCCCAAGCTTGCATAACTACACAAGGTAGACTTCCTCACCAACTTCCACATGAATTTATGCTTGGATTCACAAGTAAAGGAAGTGGATGAACTTTATTGAAGGAACCTGATGAAAAGGTGGGAGTTCTTAGAATGAAACTTGGTAATGGACGATTAATTTCTAATAAGATCCCTCTATGTTTCTTCTCCAGTGGAATCACAACCCATCCTATGGTCTTTGCAACCATCTTTGATTTCTATATATTAAATTCTAACATTAATATTTTCATAGCTTTGAGTTCATCGTGGTAAGCCTACCGCATCATTCATACAAGTGTATTTACAACATCTACATGACTATCCATTAATTAGTCGAGGCTTGGCCATGGGACCAAATGAGAGAGGAACCCCTAGCACTATCCCGATGTCCTGAATCCAACGGAGTCAACGGTTTGTTGATCCGAGCCACGGTCGTCATTCTATGGGTTGTTCTGTCTCGCATCCAAAAGGCCTTCAGGGACACCTGCTGGATACCTACCTAGGGCCTAAAATTCCAACCATGCAATAAAAATGAGATCCGTGGAGACCTGCAAGTGTGTCTAGGAAGTTTCCAGCTGGAAATGTTAGCCATAAGTGCCCGGTCAATGATTTTGCAAATTTGACCCAATGTGCAAAAATTGCGCACTCCCTTACTAAGAAAAACCCTAGTTTCCAAAATGGACCTAAAAGATGATGCCTGGGCCATGGGACTAGAAAATAGGGGCACCCCTATCACAATCCCAATGTCCTAAATCCAACGGAGTCGACGGTTTGTCGATCCGAGCCATGGTCGTCATTCTATGGCTCATTCCGTCTCGCATCCAAAAGGCCTTCAGGGACACCTATTGGATACCTACTAGGGCATAGAATTTCAACCATGCATCAAAACCGATCTAGGGAGTCTTGTAAGTGTGTCTAGGAAGGTTCCATCTGGGAATGCTAGCCATAATTTCCCGGTTGACGATTTTTCAAATTTGACCCCAATGTCCAAAAAATGCACACTCCCTTACTGAGCAAAACCCTAGTATCCAAAATGGACCTACAAGATGACACCTGGGCCATGGGACCAGGGGAGAGGGGAACCCCTAGCACTATCCCAATGTCTTGAATCCAACGAAGTCGACGGTTTGTCGATCCGAGCCATGGTCGTCATTCTATGGCTCCTTCCGTCTCGCATCCAAAAGGCCTTCAAGGACACCTGCTGGATACCTACTGGGGGCATAGAATTCCAACCGTGCAACAAAATTGGGTTCTAGGGATTCCTTCAAGTGTGTCTAGGACGGTTCCATCTAGGAATGCTAGCCATAATTTCTCAGTTGACGATTTTGCAAATTTGACCCCAATGTGCAAACATTGCACACTCCCTTACTGAGAAAAACCCTAGTTTCCAAAATGGACCTACAAGATGACACTTGGGCCATGGGACCAGAGGATAGGGGCACCCCTAGCACTATCCTGATGTCTGGAATCCAACGGATTCAACGGTTTGTTGATCCGAGCCACAGTCATCATTCTATGGCTCATTTTGTCTCGCATCCAAAAGGCCTTAGGGACACCTACTAGATACCTGCTGGGGGCATAGAATTCCAACCGTGCAACAAAATCGGATTCCGGCGAGTCCTGTAAGCGTGTCTAGGAAGGTTCCATCTGGGAACGCTATCCATAATTTCTCGGTCTACGATTTTGCAAATTTGACCCCAATGTGCAAAAATTGCACACTCCCTTACTGAGAAAAACCCTAGTTTCCAAAATGGACCCACAAGATGACACATGGGAAATGGCAACAGAGGCGATGGGAACCCCTAGCACTATCCCGATGTCCTAAATCCAATAGAGTCGACGGTTTGTTGATCCGAGCCACGGTCGTCATTCTATGGCTCATTCTGTCTTGCATCCAAAAGGCCTTCAGGGACACTTGTTGGATACCTATTGGGGGCATAGAATTCCAACCGTGCAATAAAATCGGGTTCCGGGGAGTCCTGCAAGTGTGTCTAGGAAGGTTCCAGTTGGGAACTCTAGCCATAAGTTCCCGGTCGACGATTTTGCAAATTTGACCCCAATGTGCAAAAATTGCACACTCCCTTACTGAGCAAAACCCTAGTTTCCAAAATGGACCTACAGGATGACACCTGGGCCAAGGATCGAAGGAGAGGGGAACCCCTAGCACTATCCTGATGTCATGAATCCAACGGAGTCGATGGTTTTTCGATCTGAGCCACGATTTTCATTCTATGGCTCGTTCTCTTCCTAATATCAATTAAGCAAGACAAGCATTGGGTGATGGACCCATGGGAGAGAAGTCCCTCTTAATGGGAGTAATTGGGAATCCCATGATAAAATTATGGTAAGAAGGACATGAGATGCATGAGTTTCGTGGATTTTTGGAAGCTTGTCCACTATGTTTCTATTTTTCCTCAGAGTTTTTCACAATGTAGTGACAATTCCTAGATATAAATGGTGTTCCTATTGGTCTAGGTGGAGGAAAAAGAAACACATACAACATCTCATTGAACTAAAGAAATAATGTATTGGTGTTGTTATTGATGCAACCAAATTAGCATAAGCATGGAAATGGTTTGACCACATTAACCACTAAAATAATGTATTAGTCAAATATGGGGGGAAGTGATAATTACATGTCAATGAACACTTATATTCCTCCATATGATTATAAATGTACCACATTACACTAGTTATGGGATCAATAATGTATTCTTCTACTATGTTTTAAGATTAATATGGTATAGTAAATATTATTGCACTAAGGTGTCTTAATGTGTTTTTTTTCTTTCAACTCATAAATTCAAGACCACTACAATTGATCCATGTCTCAATTCATGATTCTAAGAAAATATCAAACATGAAATTTATGTTACAAACAACTTTATATGGCCATGCATGCATTATTATTTCAAGCTTCTCGTTGCAAATATCAACATGTTCTTATCTAGACCTATGTTTTATGAACTAGGGTTTTCACCATTAGATTTGGTCGACAACATTAGCTATAGTGCCTATCACACGATAACTAACTAGGTCAAATGCAATATACTAGTAGCTATTAACAAGGAAAACCAATATTGTTATTATGGGGTGGCTATATGAACGTTGAGGAAAATCCATATATGAATGCGCATTTTCTTAATATTGAATGTTAATAATTTGAAACCTTATGAGACATCCACAATTGGAAATTCAAATGCGAGGAAAGTCTTGTCAAAGAGGACTTACCACTGTAATATTAGGTAGGCATGTAAGTTAATTGAGTGTGGAATTTTGAGAATATTTTATAGGATCCAAATAAACCTAAGACATGTCCTATATGGTAGTTTGAAAGCTCCTTTATGCATGCGGGAGCTAACGGAACCCAGGTCCGCTCGTCGGTTTGGGTTCTGTGCCTTTGGAGCAAATCCTAAAAGTGTCCCTGAAAGGCCTCGGGGTTCCAGACCAAGATTCCTGTAGCACCCAAACCATGGCTCGGATCACGAATCTGTCAATTCCGGTGGATCTGGGACATCGGGTTTTAGCTATGGCCCCCCCCACAGCATGTTGTCAACCCCCAGAAATGGTGCTATTGTTCCATCTACGGAGCTAGTTTTTTTCTCAGTGAAGGCCATGCCAATCTTGCTCAAGGGGGGCATTTCTCGTCCAAAGGGTCCCAGGAGTCCATGGCCACCGTAGACATGTCCACAATGGCCATACGCACGTGTGGTAAATGGCAGAACCTAGGTCTGCTCGTCGGTTTGGGTTCCGTACCCCCAGAGCAAATCCTCAAAGTGTCCCTGAATGGCCCCAGGGTGCCGGACCAAGGTGCCCACAACACCCAAACTGTGGCTCGGATCGTGAATCTGTCATGGTGGATCCGAGACATCGAGTTTCATCTAGGGGATTCGGCAACTCGATATTAACAATTGTGTACTTAAATTACCCAGTGACTCGATATTAACAATCCCCATTATCACAAGGGGATACATAAAGTTGACAAAGGAAATTAAAGAAAACATATAAAGGATACGTAAAGTTGACAATGGAAATTAAAGAAAACATAAAATTTGCAGTGAAAAAATAACAGGGTACGAACTGAACTGAGGAGATTCGAACCTGCGACCTATGTCTAGTCCCAAGGCTACCACTTTCAAGCTTGAAGTGCAGTTGACAATGGAAGACACAAGTGTATTTTATTACCACCTTTTGAATTTAATTTGACCTTATCAATCAATTCCCATCGCCATTTCCTCTCATACGACGTCCCACAACCATTTCACTCACCACCCACTCTTCATTCATTCTGCATGCATTTCACTATGAAACCGTCTCAGATTCTCACTATGTTTCCCTCAATTAGTTTCTCAATTCAGTATGACCCACCCCCTCCATCCGAGGAGTGTTTCCAGTGGCCTTGAGTTTCATCCTAGAAATGGTGACGATTCATGGTATTACGTTTCCCTTCGGCTGCAATATGACAACTCATAGTTCACTATGAAGGTTTGTCTGACAAATGTGACGGTTTAGGTTACGTGACGCCGGAGCAACTCCTCAAGTGTCCCTGAATGGCCTCGGGGTGCCGGACCAAGATTCCTGTAGCACCCAAATCGCAGCTTTGATTGCAAATCTGTTGATTCCGGTGGAACCGTGATGCCGGTTTTCAGCTAGGGGACCCCGCACCTTGTGCCTCCAACCCTCAGAAATGGTGTTATTAGGCCATCCCCGAAGCTAGGGTTTTTCCCAGTGAAGGACATGCCAATCTTGCTCAAGGGGGTCATTTCTCGTCCAAAGGCTCCTGGGTATGCATGGCCAACGTGGACACATCCACAATGGTCATATGCACGTGTGGGAGTTGACGGAACCCCGTTCTGCTCATCGGTTTGGGTTTCATGACCCTAGAGCAACTCCTCAAAGTGTCCTTGAATGGCCCCGAGGTGCCAGACAAAGATGCTCGCAGCACCCAAACCATGGCTTGGATCACAAATCCATCGATTCCAGTGGATCTAGGATGCCGGGTTTCAGCTAGGACACCCCCCATCGCATGCCTCCAACCCTCGGAAATGGTGTTATTAGGCCATCCCTAGAGCTAGGGTTTTTCCCAATGAAGGCCATGCCAATCTTGCTCAAGGGGGTCATTTCTCATCTGAAGGCTCCTGGGCGTACGTGGCCATCATGGACACATCCGGAATGGCCATATGCATGTGTGGGATCTGACGGAACCCCATTCCGCTCGCCGATTTGGGTTCCGTGCCCCAGAGAAATTTCTCAAAGTGTCCCTGAATGGCCCCGGGGTGCCAGACCAAGATTCCCATAGCACCCAAACCGTGGCTCAGATCGCGAATCCGTTGATTCCGGTGGATCCGGGACGTCAGGTTTCATCTAGGGGACCCCCCATCGCATGCCTCCAATCCTTGGAAATTGTGTTATTAGGGCATCCCCGGAGCTAGGTTTTTTCCCAGTGAAGGCCATGCAAATCTTGCTCAAGGGGGTCATTTCTCGTCCGAAGGCTCCCTGGCGTGCATGGCCACCATGGACATGTCCGCAATGGTCATACGCATGTGTGTGATAGCAAGAAACGCTGACTTGTGGATTTGTCTATGATCGATTCCAACAGTACACGACGGGACGCATTAAAATCTTTTCTACGAAAAGTTTTTCCAATCAAATTAAATGCAGATTGTAGATTTCTAACAACATGATCGTTGGCCTCTAAACTTCTAACTACCTTTATGCCCAAAATTCTCCCAACATGAGCTAGACAATGTGATTTTAATAAATCCAGAAACAATTGA
This sequence comes from Larix kaempferi, assembly GCA_027924585.1. Classification (NCBI taxonomy): domain Eukaryota; kingdom Viridiplantae; phylum Streptophyta; class Pinopsida; order Pinales; family Pinaceae; genus Larix; species Larix kaempferi. The sequence goes on from BSBM01000066.1 coordinate 6,000,617, forward strand.
CATTTTGTTGCATCGGTTTTGGATTCAAAAAATTCTTTGATTGTCCTGCTACAATGGAAATCAATAGTGCGTTTGGGCAACTTACCTTCAAGTTTTGAAAATGAACTTTCATCCCCATGAATATGTCTGGTAGTTCTTTGTCATCCGCTTGATAGTCGAGGCAAGGGAGTCGGAAAGGAAGTACGAGTCTCGTCACCGGTTTGTTGTGGCCCTTCGTTTACAATTTGGTCCTGCAAGGGAGTGTGTTCGATGTGTGTGTGCTCTTCTTGGGGAGGTTTCCAATTAACAACCTGTTCAACATACATACCTTCATACTCGACATCAAGCAATATTTTATTGACTTCAACCACTTCGTCCTTGCTTGTTGATGGATCTAAGGCACTAACATCTTGATGTCTATGGTTTTCCATGTACAGCCTGGCCTTTTCTCTTATCTCATGGGCCTTTTCAGGGGGCGGCTCCTTCCTTCTAGACTTGATTTTATTATTATTTCTGTTTCCCATATTCAATACATTTTTTAACAAAACAACAATATCACCCCTGCAAGAATGAACAAAAAATAAGATATTAAAACTCGATGTGCATGATTATTAAAAATCGATGTAGCAATTGATTATGTACAACAACATCTAGTGAGAATGTTTTCATATAATATTAAAAGCTATTGAGAATGCCCTAGATATAAGAATAACATCACCTCTAGGAACTCAATTGGATGGTATTAGATGGTGGTATGGGATGCTAGTAGGAGCACATTTCCAACAAAAGGAGAAGCTCCTACTCACTTCATTTTCATCTTTTGGATGAGGGAAAATAGCCCCAAAAGATTAAGAGTTTGATTCTTTAGGTGTTTCTATGAGTTGTTCTATTGAAATCATGAGGAATTCAACAAATGTTTGTGTACTAAATGGAGTTATGTGATTATGAAACCTTATTGGTGGTGATGCAAGCAAGTTTTTTTTATTATCTTCATGAAAGGTTCAAAGCATTGCCTGGTGCATGTTGTAGTTTTTTTGTAGTAAGATGTTTTTATTGTCTATGTTGAAGATTAAGAAGACTAAAATACATCTATCATACAATTCATGAAGAAAAGCTAAAATAGATACAATTCAAATAAAGTGAATGAAGACTAAAATACATTTAACAAGAGGAAGAGGTCACCATACCTCAAGGATTATGATTTCTCTTTGTAGCTTCAAATGTAAAATGCTCTTTTGATGTATCCACTATATGTAAGAAGAGTTCAAGTGTGTCCAAGCAGCATGAGAATTCAATCCAAGGAGCCAAATAGAGTGCAATTGTTGTGTATTCAATCAAAGGACCCAAATAGAGCCCAACTGGTGTGTATCCAATCCAAAGAGCCAACTAGAGCCCCAACTCTTGTGTATTCTATCCAAATTGTCAAAGAAACACTAAATGGTGTCTGAATTCAATCCAAGATGCAAATGGTTGTCGGACTGTGTGTGATAACAGAGAAGAAAATGCGTGGAATGAGAGAAAAAATGTGGGAGAATAACGCATGCTATTTTCTGAATTTTATGCTCAACAGGGACGCGAACGCGCTACTGCGCACTAGTAGCGCGTAAGTGCTCCTATTGAGCATTAAATAGTTTGGTGGGTAACGTTTACTTTATTTATTACCAAATAAATCGATATGTTTCGGTTTGTTCCTAGAGCTCCTCTCCCATAAAGGACTTTAGACCCTCTACTAAACATTAATCCCTAAGTGCATAAGTGAACAAGATGATGATGAGGAGGAGGGTGATGGCAATGAAGATGATCATGATGCAAATGAAGATGATAAAGATGATGATGTTGATGAAGATGAAGATGATGGTGATGATGATGAAGATGTTGAAGATGATGATGACGGCGATGAGGATG